>NW_019091478.1:559745-588078 GCF_001949145.1 Acanthaster planci | reverse complement strand
AGCTAACAAGCACTTCCCTAAGTGGTTTGTCTTTGTTGCACAAAAACTACTTACAAGTAGTGTGAAAGTTTCTGCTGCAAGGTGTCGGTACACTGTCAGCTATTCTTATCGAAGGATTTCGTCACTTTCCAAAGCCAAATGGAGTACAGTAGCAACATCCCTGGGATGCTTGGTACGTGGGAATCATAGATATTGCTGGTCACTGTAACCAAAATTGGTACAATCCAGTGACCACTGAATAATATGACCGCTACATGTATGTCTCTGGAAATTGTGACCGAAGAGCCAGTGAATTCTTTGCACAGTGGCCATCTTGAAGGCACAGCTTTTGTTCACCAGGATAAGACCGACGGGCCCTATCATTCATTTGGACTGCACAAAAGTACTGAAAGATGCACTCAGAGTAAGCCATCCTCTGTGATAAGGAGTAGGCCGGGTCGGGTCGGAAACTGTCTTCGGTCGCTACGGCTACGGCTGTTGCCAGGATGTGCCAATATACGTTTGCAACTATTGAAGATCTGCGTGTAGCCTTAGTCACAAAGATTAGGACGCAGCCCCAGTGACTACCCGGAATCATAATCGCACAAGAACGTATCAGACAGCTGTTTTGTATAGGATTGGTTGGAAGAAAGTAACAGGGACATTTTAAACCCAAATATTCACCTGCACACATTGTTGGCAGTAGTGAAAACTCTATGAAATTGGACCCTGCATTTAGAATCAGAAAAGAGATGTTGAAATGTGCCTTTTATTTTTGTAATAACTTGAATGTGTCAATATAAATTTTTAAATAGTACATGCTTGTACAATATCTTTGTATGTGCCATAAAGATGGGCTGTTTGGGTCTGTGCAGTTCATGGGTTAATACAGGGATGGATAGAGCTGTGACTAAAAAGAGGGTTTATTGCCATTTTCCATTTTGTTTTTCTATTTTTGGCAGTCTGATGGAATGGTTTAAACCCTCCTGAACTTCTCGAACTGTACACCTGCCTGTGACATGTGCAGGTGCTTGGTGTAAATGGGAAATGGAATCGGTGTGGCAAAGCTTGGATTTGGTCGAGGAGGGGGGGAGGCTGGGAAGTTTGTATGTGACACAACACAGTGATCTAGCCATTTATTATAACTCTCACTGCTTGTTTCAGATCCATGCTACCCCCCCGGAAACTCACAGATTGATGGAAAGAGTTTCCATAAAGTGATATTCTGTCACTCACTCGAGCATATACATGTATCTCCGGTGTGAGCTAAGTACCAAAGAAATAGGCGGGAGCCAGAGGTTTTCATATTTTAGAGTAATTTTCTGATTTACGCTCCTTTCTGTAGCGTGGGAAAAATGTATTAGTAGGTCCCTGAAACATATTTTGAACGAATCTGGAACTACCGTTGTTTTTGTTGGTCCATTCCTTGCGTCCTTGCCTGTACATCCCCGAGTTTGGTTTACCAAGCCTGGATAGTTCCCTTCATTGAAGTGAGTAGATAACTCCTAGACTGGGAGTGATTTGGACCCAAGATTCTTGAGTTACGTGGGTTCAATACATGCATCAGCGTTTGACCAGCGGTGGCTGTCATAAAAAGGTTTTTAAGTTCCTGGCTCTAAAACTACATGTGTCAGTGTGTGTGCTTTACATGCACACACATTCACTGAGAAACACACGTGTACATGCTTGGAATTTAAGTCTTGTGCCAAGCCTCATCTTCTGAGTGGGATTGGAGATTTTCAGACTGACCTGATCAGGGATAATAATAGAGGGGAAAAAAAGGCTTTGAGTTTAATATGTAGATCTGGTTTTTGTTCTTTTTTGGCTCAACTTTATGACTCCATTATTTCCAAAGGTATGGTTTGGATCTGAGCAAAATTCTACAAAATATGGATAATTAGTCCTTAAATGGAAAATAATCTCTCTCGATCAGCACTTTTTGTTTCATGTTGTATTGTGTATTATATTCAGTAAATCAAATGTGAAAAATATAAATTGATTTTTCAACCACTTTTACCTATTTAAACAGTAATTTGTAAAGTAGCCGAAACACATCCTCATAGGTTTGTCTGAAACCACCAGCGTTAAGCATTTACATGTAATCCTGTCAAACTGGGCATTCTTAATGCGGAGGGTTTGGGGACAGCCCTCCAAGATCCTTTGGAATTCTCCTGGAGATTTGTAAGGATTTTGCAGGATCAAGGGAGGTTGAGCCCAGCTACCATTACCTGACATGAGGCTTGGTGTTCCTTGGAAGTGTTGAGACAAAGAACGCACCCAAGGAGGATTTTGAAGGATCCGGGAAGGCTCAGAGCAAAAATGTCCATAGAGTTAAGGGTTAACTGTTGCCTAGCATTACCTATCAGCAGAGGGTCAAGCATTCGACGACATGTCTGAGAAGCAGTTGTCTTTGTGATTGACATACTAGGCATGTGCGTTCATCAGTGGGTAGCGCTGTGAAGATTTCCAGTGTCTGAGTAAATTAAAAAGTTGGTGGAACAACCTCATGTTAATAGACCGAAGAGAATTTATTAATTTGGTGTTATTTCTGCATGTGGATGAGCTAGGGAGGGAGTTTGAGGGTCAGTCGTTTCCAGTGTTTTGTCGAGTAATGGACAGCTTCATATGACATCTGGCTGCCTTGTTATTTCTCTGTAGTGTTGAAGTATGGACCTAAAATTCTAGATATGGACATGTGAAGGGTACTGACACTGTGATTGGGGCCAGATTTGACGGAGCTGCTAGGGACAAAATGGTGCTAGCAAACTGGCATTTACTTCAAAAGCCTCATTTGTTAGCAGTGGGTAGTTCGTGTGTAGTAAGTTTCTGTGCCATTGTTCCACGGTTGACCTCTGTAACCTTTGCACTGGTGTATTTACAGAGGCACCATCACATTCTCCATAAGCCTTCATTCACTGGTCTTTTGCACTGTTTGGTTAGGTAAGATTTTAATTCAATTTTATTCCAAAGAAGACCCAATGGCCATTTCAAATCAAAAACACCAGAAGTCACAGCAAGGTTCCACAACATACTTTTGGAGTGGACTGTTCTGAATTTTGAAGTGAAGTTTTTTGAAATTACATGTATGTTTTAAACATGCTAGGGAATTATTATTAGGGGGAAATAATGTATAATCAAAATATTTTTGACTAAATTAATATCTTATATATAGAGTCTGGCATAGGTAATCTGTGAGAGGAAATTCTTTACCAGTTTTTCAGATTTTTGATTTTTTCCCATTTATGAATTTGTTTCTCTTATAAATAGCTGTTCATTTGTTTTAGGTTTACAGTGTTTATTAAATTAATTTTTTCCCTACCAGACGTTTCATTCCTCTGAAAATATTTCCAAACAAATTTTTAGATGTTACACCACTGCCTGATAATTCTGATAAATTCTGTATGAAAGGTTTATTATTGTCCTGGGAAAAAGAATTTGTTCTTACTTTCTGGTTGAATTCTGTTAGGGTTTTTCTTTCTGGCATAGTCTTTCATATTTTTGGGGGGTGGTTTTCAGGGCCATCTGTTTTTATCATTATGAGAATGCAAAGAGTGCTCTTTTATCTCGACCCTTGATCCCCTCCGCGAGTGTACAAATTGACATTCGGAAATGGACCATTTCTGGTCTGGATATCATCACTTTATCAAAATTTTTCCACATGCACACTGTACATCATGGCAACCATCTTCCCTCATTTTGTGTATAAACTGGGAGAAGGATGGTACACTATGAAAACAGGTTGTGCCATTATTAATAGTGGTGTGGGATTTGGGGATGTTTGTTTAAAAAAAATATTTTTTTTTTTGGTGGGAAAAAAATAAAATTTGCTTTAAAAAAATAATACATTGTAGCTTTGTGTCATTTGTAAGAATGAATTATTCCCTAATTACCCAGCCATGCCTAGTAACATACAGTGTAAATGGACACCAACATTAAAAATATGTCTTTTATTTCACTTGACCATCTGAGTAATATCCTTTTTTGATCTAAATAAGTCATCTATTCCGCATTATTCAATGACTGATAAAATTGGTATTTTCATGTTTACTGCCCACCAATTAAGCAATGAATATTTGCATAGCAAAATACATATAATATTTATTACAATATTACCTCATTTCCCATACTTTCATATTACACTACCCTTAATTGAGCTGTGGAAGTATTTTATAAAAAGTGTAATCCCTTCCCAGTTTAAATTATAGAGCTCTCACATAATTTGTTAATCAGACAGCTATCATTCATAATACAGTTCATCACAATTTACATTAATTGCAATAACATACCTACATGTACATGTACTATACAATGAAATGCTATTCATAGCAATATTTCACATGGATATGAAATTACACATCCATGCTACGATGCATACAATTAAGGAAGTGGTTGATTGCTCGATCGCATGCAAACATATCACAATTGCCATTTGAGTGCGTTGGAATATTTCCCAGTGTCAGTGTGGTAATTACAAGGTGTACACCCAAGACCATTTCCGCCAGTGTGTCGCCGGCCAAGCTGTGGGTGAGGACAAGGGTGGGAAACACAGCGAGAAAATGGACAAGGTTTAAGAGGGGCCACTTTACAACAGAGAAGCCGACAGAAACCCTGAATGAGCCTTCTACGAGTTAAATTTGAATAGGATCTGGTACACTGAGGTCCTTGATAATTTGAATTACGTTTACGTGCACTCAAAATAATACCGCACTTCCATCACACTCAAGTACCAAGTCTCATATCCCAACTTGTCAAAGAGGCTTTTCATAGGTGTGCATGACCCAGGCACAGATATGAAACCATAGTAGTATGGGCTCCAATTTCTGGCAGACTTACTGGTCAACTCGAGACTAAATCTTCCCCAAATGAAATAAATAAAGGAATGTTTGGTCATCTCTTCTCTCGTCATCAGTGACAAAGCTATTTACCCTTCCCCTACATGCATAAACATCTAAAAGCCTTCAAGTACGCAAGTATCTCATTTCATGCATGAATGTGCAACGGAAAAGCAATGCACTATATATAGTACATACATACTGGGCTACTTTGCCAAAATGTATCACTGATGATGGCCACTCTGTCTTGTATTGAGAACGTGAAAACTGCCCTCAGCATTATCAAAGGACTATACACTATGCCATATGTACTCAACCACCTGTCTGTATAGGTTAATTTGCAAGTCCCTATGATGTGACTCTTGTATGGATAAAACCTCTGAGTAAGTACGCCTGTACATGTACATATAACACTGACCCAGCATGTAGCTGGTCCATCCGTGGAGCTTAGAAATATTTCAGCAATCAGTAAGGGTGGTTCTTTACAGAGGGCATTAGTGAGGCTTTCAATGTGCCCTTCAGAGGCAGAAATATGGAGGCGTATCACTGTGACTGTTGACCGTTTCGTCATGCAGTGGGTGGTGGGGAAAGGGGGCAACTCCCACCAGTTTTCTGGCAGCACTTCGCAGGCCTCCCCCTTCAACACACACACACTCACTAAAGATTACATACAGAAAGTCTTCCTGGAGGAAGTGACTGGAAAAATTGTTATACTTCACAAAGAGAAGTAGTGCCAACTGCTAGGCCTTTACAATCACTTCCTTATATTTCACAACTGAACTTCCCGTTAGTGAATTGTACAACCATTCTTGACGGGTCAAAGACAGTACTTGGGTTGCCTCTACAAAGACTGAAGAGGCCTCAGGGCGAAAGCACCATGCTTTTTTCCACTTCTTTACAGACAAGGGTTGATTTTGGAAAACCATTCACAAATGTCTTCTTATGAACACTTTGCTCAAACATCATTAAATGTACATGTATTTGTGTATTAATTTGCGTCCTCGGCGGTTAATTCTAAAAAAAGCAACACCTTTGTCAAGTACGACACCTCAGCATATTGGAAATTTTCTCAGACTGCATTCAGAACTTGGCTGGACCATGTGACTTCACACTTGCTGGCAATGTACCATTGACGAGGGAATGAATTTAAAAACCAATGCTATATTTCTCAACTTTGGGATTCCTGAAAACCACCCTTGTGTCTCATATTAAATGACAAATTAATTTGGAAATGCAGAAATAAGACTTTTAAAAGCAGATGCTTTAAACTAAACTCTAAATGCACAAATAATAACAACAGGTAGAGCAAAAATGTGTCAAATGAGTGCTCCCACAAAGCTTACAAAAGTTATTACACAGAAAATAAATTCTATTTAAAGAAAGACTCATTGTCTGAAGCAAATTCAATATGAATTGTTGAAAGTTAAAACAAAAGAAACTTTCTCTTTTTAGAAGGCGTTGCTTGTTCTTTTAATAACAAGATGCATGCTTCATGCCTCTAGACAATGTTTCTCTTGAAAGACAAGAAAATATGAAATATAGATTGTACACAATTTTACAGTATAATCCAAACTTTTATTTACTACATTTATGTACAACATGGATTTCACAGCAGAATGAGTTGGAATTCTTGGCAAACAGAACTAACAGGCATGTCGGTACTGAATTACACGTATTCCAAAAATAGAATTAGGAAAAATAAGAATTTTGCTTAGGTACCAGCCTTACGTCCACAAAGCATTTTTCTCTGCAACGACGAAGAGATACATAACCAATCGCATCAGTTAACACCAGGGATGTAGTCGAGTCCGCCACAAATCCCTTTACAAGTCAAGTAACGAGTCCCCTCACCAAACCTGTCATAAGTAACAGGGTGAGAAATGACGAAGGAATACTTTTTTTTTCACAGTTCACTTGAATAGCCTGAGAACTGGCATCGTACTGATGACTTGTAACGGACCTATGATAACCTCGACTACAACGCTGGCTTACACCAATTTTTGCTTTCGGAACAAGCAATCTTTCACCCAGACGGAAGGCCACATTAGCTGACTTATGAACCTGAAATATACTTTCACTGAATTTTAAAAAAAAGTGTAGTGAGAAGAATCGCCCATCTCCACTCTTTCTTGCAACATTTTGCTTTGCACGAGCTGTTGAAAACATTTCCAAACCAGAGAAATATCTTGCAAACCTGTGACAAGAATTTTTACTTCATGGTATGTCATCCCCGCCAAACAGCTTTTGAAGAGCTCTACAGCTTTGTCAAGACATTCTCGGGGTTCAGTCCAGTTGAGGTGCTTATTTGGTCTTGATGAGTCACTCCCAATGGTCTTGTTGGGACGCTGCCAGTGGTCGTTGAGACGGTCTCGCCAAGACACTCCCGTTGTCTTGTGAAGACACTCCCGCGGTTTTGTCAAGACACTCCTCATTGGCCTGTTGAGTTGAGACACTCCCTGCGGTTTTGTCATGACACTCCCCACAGGTCTGTTGAGACACTCCCTTGGTCTTACCAAGGCACTCCCATGGACTTGTCCAGACTCTTCCAATTGTCTTGTCACACTCCCTGTGGTCTTGTCAAGACACTCCCACGGTCTTGTCACGACACTCTTTCACCTACTGTGCAGCCCCTCCCCATGGCAGTTCACAGATACAGTCCTCCCGCAGTCTATCAAGATATTCCAATGGTCTTTTTTGAGACAATGCATGGCATCTGTCACATCAGCACAGACCTTCCCTTCCGGTCGCGTGCCCATGCCGTCGTCCCACGTCAACACCCCCCTCGGCAACACCACGTGGTTTACTTGATCGTCTTGGTGAGTCGCTTGAGTAAGGCATGGATCTCCTTGAATTTTGGCCGGTTCTCGTCGTGGTATTCCCAGCATCGCAGCATGAGCGTGTAGATCTCTTCCGGAGTGTCCTGGGGTGCTGGCATTCGGTAACCTGAAACAAAAAAATCGTCTCCCATCAGAATATCTGACATGCACTACTGCGGTAAACTAGGTTCAGAGAATACAGATAAAAGACATTTCACTTCAGCGTACAAGCAACAAGATGAACGCAAAGAAAATGACGGCATTTCCAAAAGCCGTCAAGCGCAGAGTGTGGGTGCATCATGTTGTCAGACAGTAAAGAAAACAAAAACTGGTGATTTGACTCAATCTCTCTCAGTAAAAAGAGTGAATTTGTAGGGCGTCACGTAACTGTAGCCCAATGGTCACTTCAAGGCTCCAAAAATGAATGCAAACCATGAACATTTAATTTGATGCCATAACCAGGCAGTGTTAGTGAAAAATCGGAGAAATTTGGAATGTGTTCATGTTTCTTTGGTTTGTAAAAAATTGGCTGCTACATGTACATGTATGTATCTAATTCCTGTCTGTTTGTGCACTGGTGAGCTGGCCTTATGGACTATAACACTGCTCAACTGAAGTAGTGTATACACAGCCCGACGAAAATCTGAATCTCAAGATGAAAATCTGTGACTTCCTTTACCCTGTTCAACCTTCTCCCTTGCGTCTGGGTTTGACATGCCCGGGTACGGCGTGCTCCCGTGCGAGAATACCTCCCATAGCAAGATCCCAAAACTCCACACGTCAGACATGGTTGTGTACTTTCCTGCCAAAGGACACAACGGAAGATAATAAGGTATCTCCAACCTCCATCTCATCTTCATGTTAAGTGTCACAAAGTCTCAATGTGACGCATAACGAGAAACAAGAAATGATCCCCGTTATGGTCAACTGTTTCGACTTAAAACGTAAACTTAAAAAGTACTGCATGTTGACTTGTCAACATTTGTGACAATTACGGCCGTTTCACAATAGTGTGCCACCAAGAGTTTGCAACGCGTTGGCCAATCATAATGTGCAAAATTTGTCGACCCAATGCGTGTTTGGAAATGGTCGACAAATTTTGCCCGTTATGACTGGCCAACGCGTTGCAAACTCTTGGTGGCGCACTACTGTGAATCGCCCGTATTACGAGTGGTTCAAACTGTTAAATTGTTGCGTCAAAAGTCCACAACACATTTACAAAATATTGAATTCACAAATGCTCTTACATGCAGGTGACATAAGTGGATGCAAGTGGCCCTTACAACATTACTTCAAAATGATTTTTCTTCCCTTTTTGGACTTTGCCAAAGCAGGAACATACAATATGAAACTGTGTGTGTATCAGATTAAGACCACATCCTCTTTCCAACCGAAAGATAACAATCTCTACTTAAACTCTGACAATGCAGACCACAACTAGCTCTAAAGTCGGTGGTGAAGACATCTGCACTCTAGTCTAGCTTCAATTCTTGCAGGGTGAGCTTGTATGTAGCTGATATTGTAGCTGATGTTGCTGGCATCAGCCATAACAGTCGTATTTTACATGCACACACGTCATAGGTACAGGGTGTGTGTGCAAATCACACACGTGTCAGAGAAAAATGTGACATCATCTTGATGTCAGTAGATGTGCTTTTTGGAAACTCAAACAAGACAAGGAAAAACTGTTATGAAACATTTCTGACCCAAAAATGGCACATCTAGCACTATGCTTCCAAAGTCAAAACTAGTGAATACCCGGAAAAGTCTGTCATTCCATTCTTGGACAGACAGCATGTCTAATTTCTATTTAGAAATGGAAATGAGAAAGCTTAAAACCTTTCACCAATGTGAAACTTTGTATAGACGTAGACGGGGTTATTTGCCTACCATAGTTCATGGCCTCAGGTGCTGTCCACTTGATGGGTATCTGCCTCATGGCTCCTCCTTTGATGGTGTAGACATTGTCCTCTCGGGACATGCCAAAGTCGCTGATCTTGATGATGTTCTTGTGTCCGACCAAGCAGTTTCTGGCAGCCAGATCTCTGTTTGTTTGCAAAAGATAACGACAACTGTCACACGCTTCCCAAGATGGTGACATGGCGCCAAGCGACGGCACATTCACATTTCAAAAGCAGCCATCTCTTTCTTCAAAAACTTTCTGGTGGATTTTGAAGGATTAAGGAGGGTAAAAGACAAAGGATTTAGGCCGTTCTATAAACCACTTTGTGTCGAGGTGCCTGGTACCGTAGATGTTGGCTGTGTGTATACACAGCCAGGGTGCCCGAAATCAGACAAAGGAGCTGGGCCTTGTCACAAAACAGCATACTCAGAACAAAAGACCGAGCTGCTGGGAATTGCCAACATTTTTTCAGTTGTCAATAGTAGAGGTAATCTATCATTGTTTTGAAAGAGTATACCACTGTTTGTAGCATTCAGCGCAAGCGGATTGATAGGGACAAAAGCGCTCCAGCAATGACCGAAACAATACCACTGCACACTAATCTGGCCGCATTTGAAAACATGCCAGCAGCGCACTGGGCCAGTTTCAGGAACAAAAGAAAATTACGTAACACACACAATCTGGGCTCTCTTTAAAAGGCGGCAGGGCCTAGCTGAAATACTCGGGCATCAATACATGTTGTCTGTCAGATTAGAGTAGCCACCAGACAGTCATTCAAGAAAATGAAGTTATGAAGTAAATAAAGTTATGAATTTTTGAAGAATTTTGAAAACAGAAAATCTTGAAAATTCCCCGGGAATTTGTCATGCAACTTCAAATTAAACCCAGCAGCAAGTGATAGATGCAGTTTTGTAACTGATCCTTTGTGTCCCAATTAATCTGATTTTCAAAGTTTAAAAGTTTTTAAAGTTTAAAACTGTTGTGCAATTTTAAGGATAATTTGGTAGGTTTTTCTGCTGACACAGATTTGCATATTTACAGGTAAAACCTCAGTGTTACTGCAGTTTCTGCTCAAATAAATGTGTCCAAATTTCAGACAGTTTGTTGTCGCAGGTTTTGTTTACTTTAATGACATGAGGCCAGCGAGGAAAGTCTTCTCATGAGTCATTTCAATGAGCAAATTTGGGGTCCACAATTTGAACAGAGAAACCCTGGAAATGAACAGTGTGTTCCCGTAATGACATCACAACAACAGCGCCCTCATATGTCAGGAAAGGCATGGATGACTGTAAATGTCCAAAAAGAAATGCATTTTAAATTGAGAATAACCAAAAGGAGATATCAAAATTTTCATACATTTAAGGGTAGAAAGTAACATAAACCAAGTTCCAAAGTAAAAGTCACATCACGGATCATTTGAACTCTTAAGCTGAAAGCTATTACCGCCTTCCATCCTTTCAAAATTCTCCAGCTGACAGGTACGACAAGTTTTATAAAGTTACTGACAATAAACTCAAAACCTCTTTTGTCCTAACCTTAGTAAACAGATACAGTACACGATTCACCCTCGTACCTGTGGATGCAATTCTTGGATTCTAGAAATGCCATGCCGGCGCTGGTATCCTCCGCCATCTTGACCATCTGTTTCACGCTGATGTCATTGTCATCATTGCGGAGGAATGACAGAAGGTCGCCACCTGTGGCAAGACAATTTGTGTTGCATCTTCCAGTCAATAAATAATTTTCAACCATCCCAGAAAATGGGTCTTTAGTCAATTAGGGTAGTCTGGATTATCTTATGCAACTTACACATGACACAGCTCAATGGAAACTATGAACAATTTTTTTTTTTTCAAAATCTTGTGTCGTCAGAAATCTTCCCATGAAGTGAACCTTCTTGACAAACCACACCGTCTAACAACACTGCAAGGCCTGCAGGAACCACAAACCATACATGTTGCATACCCACTGAGGATTTCACATAATGCTCCGTACGTTAGAGTTCAAATGGCTATTGGTGACCTTACCCTTAAAAATGATGAGCAAAGTTGTGAGTAACATTTGATGGAAATTTTTTGTGAAGTTGCCAAGTCTAAATACATGCCTCACAATTAAACAAAGGTCAGGCAAATAGGGCATTTTACAAAAATGGTACAGTGCATCAAATTTTCATTTAAACTGATATCAAAATATGCCACAAGCGTCCACTAAAAACTCCTGGCAGCTCAGCAGGGAGGAAAAAAAGATGCATTGTAGTAAGTGGTTGCACATAAAATGTGACTGGCGGGCTAGATGTCCCTCAGGGTTGAGGGGAGAATATTTAGCTGGCTCCAGGCAAAAACCTCCGGTCATGTTAACTGGGGCATTCAGCGAGGAGGAGCTTCACAGGGTGAAACACTGAGCGAGTCAAGATGTTGGGGGGGGGCAGTTTGGAGGAGCCACGCTCACCGGGAACCAGCTCCATGACGATGTAGATGGGGTGCTTGTCGGTGCAGACGCCGATCAGCTTAACGATGTTGGCGTGGTTGTACTGCTTCAAGATGTTGGCCTCCTGGAGGAACTTGCGCCGGGTGGCTGCGTCCACCGTCTCCTTGCAGGTCTTGACGGCCACGGGGGTGCCGTCCTTCCTGAGCTTGCCGCGGAAGACATCGCCGAAGTGTCCCTGAGGGAGCAATGACGGAAACCGATGACAGAACGACGGTCATCAGACACGCCGCGCACAAGGCATCATGGGTTCCTGACCTGCTGTTTGTTCAGCTGATGAAAATTAGAGCCACATGTGACATACATTTGTACTGGCTTTACTTTGCTCAAAGCAGGTGGGTGAATTGAACAATACTTGTCTACATTACCAAGAAAAGGCATTTTTTGAAAAGATAATTTCTAAACGGGGAAAAGTATTCAGGACAGTATGATCGTCGAGAAATATTTAATCATGAGACTACGATGACTAATGACCTGACTTGACAGCAGCAAATAACTGAGTTTCTTGACCACATATTTAATCACAATAAGGAATAAAAGTCAATGATGTCCATTTGACTTTACGTCGAGTTTTTACCTATAAGTTTTCCCTAACACCAATGTACAAGCATTAGATTCACCAGTGTGGTCCAAGAGTTGTGCCAAACAAAATCTTAAGCTTGCTCGGGTGGTTATTTGAACCTCTAACTTCCTGTTCATTATGGGCTTGAATTCCACCCGAGCAAGCTGGTGTTTTTTTCCAACTCTTGGACCACCAGGAAAAGACAGATGTACATTGCTGCTAGGGCAAAATCTAGTACTAAAATAGTGTGAATATGAAATTGAAGAGCGGACAAAATCTAGTATAAAATGAATGAAAAATCATTTATGATAGCAATAACCAAATCAATAAAAGGAAGCGACGACTGACTGCTGGGGTGGGTGGAGTTACTCTAAACCAACAACAACAATCTTACAGCTCCTAGTTTGTCTCCAAGCTCAATCTCTTCGTGTCGAAGGTCGTGCTCATCTCGAACCTTGACCACTGGGTGGATCAGGCAGGCTTGAGTGGCCTTGGTGACTGGTGTGCCGCTGGATATCTGATAGCGGATCAGATGGCCAACAGTGGGGAATGCAGTTCCTTCCAGACGGTACATATTCTGAGAGACGCAAAGGACGGATAAAGGCGATTGTTGGTAATGGTTGAGCGTGAATATGTCCATGAGGGGTTAATTCATATTGTATCATGGAATCTCACATCTTAGCCAAGTTAAATTAGTGACACTTTGCACACCTGCCAACATTTTAAACTCAGTACATGGATTAGTAAGTGGACGCACAATGTGCTCACAATATGCTCGCTGATCAAATTTGGCCCAATTTTACAGTGCAAAACCCACACCTGACCTCCGATGTCGCCACACAAGAACCCCCTTAATATTAGAGGGATTTGTGTGCACACATAAAAAAAGCGGGAATTTTACAGCATTTTGCAGGCCTAAAATTGCTTTTCTGTGATGATTTAAGTGCACAGCAATAAAAGCAATAAGCAACCCTTGCTCTGAGATGTTTTCAAAGAGCACATTTTTGTGTTCACAATTTGAATAGAAAACCTTTAAACTGAAGTGTCTTCCCAACTGACATCAAAGTAGCAGTGCACTCAGGTGTCCAGGAAAACATGGACAATTTCGGGGCAAGTCAGAGCGACGACCCTTTGTCAACTACCGGTCAGTTTTCTCCGGTAACCAGCGCACAAACCCGGGTACCAGGTAAAATTGTCCACTTATTGACAAATAGTCAAGGCTGGAACATGCCCATACGTGCTTAAAGAAGTGCACTTTTCAAAACACTTCACCCAAAAAGGATGTCAAACAGCAATTGTGCACAGAAAAAAAATCCATCCTTACGGCCTCTAAGGCTCAAATACCAAATGGCAATGCTCACATCTTCATTGCGTAGGATGGGGAAGTGGCGGATTCTACCCGCTGTTCGCGCCGACAGCACGTACTGGCCTGAGGCGTCGCTCTTTTCCCTGACTAAGAAGTCACCATCGTTCCCCAGTAACTCCTCCGTTTCGGGGCGGGGCAGGGCACCGTGGTACCACTCCTCGTCTTCGATGGGGATCTCGCTGGGCGGCTTCTGCTGCTGTGGGAGACGAGTGGCAATCAGAGATGTAAATTTATTTGAATGAGGAGAAGAAAGAGGTACTCAACTGCATAAACAGTTGGGATACTGATTAGAAAGCACATGCAACTGTTTGAAACGAAAGAAAAAAGCCTTGCTGACCACCATACCAATTTTTGCCTTCACCCTGTCTCAATTTTAGAAGAGAGTTTTAGAAGAATTTGCAGGATTGAAGAAGGCAGAGTCACTCTTACTTTTCAAAGGGCTTGATAGAAATCTTGTAAATAGTGCCTGTGCTTTTTCAAAGGACGTACATATACATGCACGTGATCTCTCCACTCAAACGACTCTGCAAAGGATTAATGACACCTCTTTTCCTGTCCTCCTGCCCATGTGACCCTCTCACATGAGTTGAGAGAGCTCATGGCAAGCACACACTGACTCACATGTATCAATCTCCACTCCCTACATGCACGTGCATGTAACATGTAAAAGTCTGACCAATTTTTGAGAGAATGAGCACAAACCTCTGCAGTCTTTGCAAGAGACCAATGCAGTCAATGTCGGCATGCAACAGAAATGTACAGATCGGGGATGCACAATGTAAGTTGGCTCTAACATTTTGCCTAAAACCTAAGAATAGCTAGTAGGTAAAATGTGACAAGTGTGTGCTATGGTACCAATATGCCAGAGTATCTAAACTTTGAAAAACATCCTCGAATCAGGCTATTGCAGCAGACCTTAAATCTAACATCCCTGACTGATGCTGATAACAGGAGCCTTGGGAGAAGATTTTTCCTGTCAAGACCAAACCGTGGCCAACTGAAAAATGTCTTCATGTTGTTTGTTCCTATAATAGCTATCGTGAGACATGTAAGTGTTCTCTTCTGCTCAATACAGTGTTTGCCTCCAAAGAAGCAATCATGCACCCCACTGGCACGGTCATGCATGAGACTCAATGATTGTTTTGGTGGCAAATTTAAAAAAAAAAATAATTCCCAAGCTGTCTTCTTTAATTGTTTTCATGTGAGTCACAGACCAACGCTTTCAGAAAACACAAGTCTGCTTGAGATATTTACAAGGAAGACTGTCTTATTACTTTCGGTAAAGTAAACTTTGCACAGGGCTGTAATGCATGTGATAATCTCAAGAGTGAGACAGGGAAAATCATCTGTTATCATCTCATTACCAGAGAGTGCTACGGAAGGGCAAGCCAACATCAAGAGACCTCTGCTAAATCTGGAAATTCATCGTGCCTGTAGATGATCTGAATTTCTAACAAAAAGCTTCCGCAAGGTGGTTAACGATCCCCCTTCAAACTGACTAATTTCAGGCTCTTATCTACACAGCACAGCTACGTCTGAACCAAAAAAGCATAACTCACTCTAACAAACTTCAGGAAAGATTCAGAAATGCTTCACATGAAAGTGAAATTGAGACAAACTTCTTGAACTTATCTACTGTACTTTTACGGTGACCTTTACAGATAATTCAATTCATTCACAAGTTCATGTGAACTTGACACTACCGGTAGCCTCAACTCAAATTACATGTAACTTAGGTCGGCTCCCCCAAAACTCAGTATATATGCAACTCCCTAATAGAGTCAACTTCAGATTCTGCACAAAAAAGTGTTGAGTCTAGAACCCCATCTCTTCTTCCATGCACCATGCCAAACTCATTCCCAGGATGCCTGCCATGCCCTTTCTCATGCCAGCACTTACAAAACTGATCAAGGACTGGTTGGTATTTCTCCTATACCAAAACCATGGGTCTGGTCTCTGCAATGGGTTATCAAAAGTGTTTCAAGTTGCCTCAAAACCAAGTACATAATGGTTGCATGAATCAGTTACTTCCCAAGGCTGATGGGGGCCCAAACGTCCTGAGCAGAAAATATCCTTTTTCAGCAAGTTTACCATTGTGATGCGCCCCGTAAAAATCAGAGAAAAGTAGCACGCAATACACGTCGCACGGCATTCTAGCCGGTAGCCTACATGTATGTTTCCTAAGAAAAACACTTCTAGACTACAATGGACCAAGGTGCACACACATTGTACGGTAGATGCATAAACTCTCGTTGCTGTCGGTGTTCATGTACTCGTACTTTTCAGAACAAGACGGCCATTACATAGTTCTTTTCCCATGGTAAGCAACGATATAAAATAGTGAATGCCACTTCACTCGTTCCAGAGATAGAATTTCCAGGCAATGTGTTTTAAAAAAAGACTATAACACTTTTCTCACAATGGCTGGTTCTTTGTCTTAGTTGGCTAACATGCAGTCATGTGTGGTTCCCTAATTAGGCTATGGCATGAATTTTGTGACGGTGTAAACTGAACAGGTGCCAAGACACTTTGTGCATGAATTTCAGTGAACAGTGCCCAGTTAGGCATGATTACTTGAAAATTTTGACAGGTGACAATGCCCTCATATAACAATAAAAGTAAAGAACAATTCAAACACTGCATCTAGGCAAACTGAAAGCGTCCCTTCAGTCATCAAACTGCATGTTAAATTTCTGTTTAGATGTATGGTTGAAGTAAAACAGTTCAGTTAAAAACCCCGAAAGGTTTCTTTTATATTACACGGACTGGCAGTGAGGTCACTCGTGCACATCTGCGCCCCCCTTAGACCACTGAATGACCAGAAGAGGGTCTTCATTTCCCTTGATCTTTGACCTCGGGGGACTCAGAACCCTTCACTGGTCCCCTGCAGTCCTTTGAGGCACACAGATATGCATAAAATTGACCTTACTGCCAGTCCATATGTGTACATTACGCCATTAGTAACCACTACTCCATCCTCCCTCATTGTCACCTCTGGGTATGTCATGTTGTTGAATGTTGCATGGTCTTACCTCACTGGAGTCCTGGCCTCGCTTGAAGAAGCCTGTCACCCGACCCATGTGCATTTTCTTTTCCTTCTTATCCTGTTGCAAGATGCAGAGGACAAGGAGACTGTCGATTAACTCTATTCCAAACGTTTCAAAAAGACAATCTTAAAAATCCTACATCATCCAAAGTCAATGACAAGTCATGCAGTGCAGTCAAAGTCACGGTCTAACCGACTAAAAATGTGGCAATGACCCCCCCCAATCCTCTGTCACCTGTCACCTCCCTCTTACTGATAAACTACCTTGTGATGTGACGGGTTATGACATTCCACATATGGGCAGACAAGTGGACCAACAGGACATATGACTGACAGGATATATGTGAAAGAATTGACAAATGCCTACATCACAGTGGGTCAAAAAATACAGAACACATGTTCATGTACAGTGTGGTGTAGGTGTCAAATAGCATAACGGCTGAATTCTACAAACGCATACATGTACATGTACATACATGTATCTTACATCAGGATTTTATGCCATAAAAAGTTACAGAAGATTGTAAAACCCATGCACGGAGCAAAACTGTCCTACAGTAGGGCTAAACGTATATCTGGCATAATGTGACAATTTCATGCATTTTCTCAAATGCACGATCTTCGTATTCACTATGAATATGGGTAATTCTACAAATTAGGGGTCCAAAAGTGTGACATTTTTGTGTCCCTGTTACATCTGACCTTTGTTATTTGACACGTAGATATCACCGGAATTGATTTCAAACTATTATTATTTGTTTGGCAGGTAATTTGCATTAATTCATCACTCTTGGAAATTAGAAACTGTGTTCTGAACTTACAAAATCACATGTCAGATGTGACAGGGGCATGAAAAAATGGACCCCTATTTTGTGGAATTACCTGCATGCATGTAATGTACATTAAAATGATAATTACCCCAGGCTGGGCAGGCAATGTGCCTGATTTCATGGTGCTGGAGTTGACCATGGGCGTGTCCGGGAGGTCAATGCCTGGGGGCAGACTGTCCTCCTCTCCCTCGGCCGGCAGCTTCTGGTCGAGCATGGTGAACTGGGCGTTCAGCTTGGCCTCCTGGCACTTCAGGTCCTGGATTTCCCGGGAGACATCCCGATACATCTTCTGCTTCGACAGCAAGCTGACAATCATCAAAGAATTAATCGTAAAACTAATGTTTAAACCATTTTAATTGGGGTACCCTTCAAAGGGAGAGTTGTATTTGTTTTTTTTTGGGGGGGGGGTTATCATAGCTTGGAAAATCATTTCTAATGGTCATGCCTGGAGGCTCAGCAACACACACGTTTGACAGCCCAGAAATAATGTGGCATTTGCTGGGTGACCAATTTGTTTTGCACTGAAACCTGCTCTTCACTTAGTGTCACTGTTTGTGTTAAACTCAGAATCTGTGGCTGAGCCTGTGCAGTTTGTTCCCGCATGTTCATAAATAGCTCGACTTGTTATTCGTGCGTCGGCTGCTTAAATGCCAGGAACAAGCAACATGGAGGCATCCATTCACTGTTTCAAGGGTTAATGTTTGAATTTCCAGGTTGCATTCTTTCCTACTTAAAAGGAACATTAGTTTCTATGTTGGGGAAATTATCAGTGTCAATTTTGTTAAACTTTTCCATCGTCTTCAGCTTTGTTATCTATGCTTGCTATTTTTGTGGCTCTTCAAAAATAAAACATCCTCTGCGTTTCCATATCTTCATGCAAAACCCCGACGAGGAGGTGGTATGCGATCTTGTTCCAAGAACTGTGTTCAAGGGTTGTATACCTGGTGTTCCGAGTGGGAGAATAAGAACCTCGTGTCAAGAACTAGCCGCCTGGACTTCAGCGGCACACCAGAGAATAAGAAAGGATCACACACTGAAATGCCCCGTCCTGTGTGAAGCAGTTCTGTCTTTTTCAAGCAGAACTCCGGGTTGTTTGAGGCTTAATACTGCGAGTGTCTTTTTTGGCAACTAAGGCCTATGCTACAGTGAGCAACTTGGATCAAGGACCATAGTTAACCGTGGTTTGACTAATTCTGAACGCAAGCCAGTTGATGATGGTTGGCCTAGTCTAGTCAACTATTTGCAACCAGCCTATCGAGGCTGGTCGTATCATTGGTTGCCATAAAAAGTTTTTAATAGCACAGTGCAGAGAGGAACAGTTATGAGAAAAATGCCTGAAAAACATTATGTCACTACTAAACGACTATTTTCATTTTTATTTTTGCTATTTTGCCCAATGACCTGACACCGGTTTGCACTTCAACTTCACTGCACATGCGCTAGGTACGTAACTTGCCCAGTGCTGCGAATAAAATGGCGACAAACGCCGGCCTCTTACTCAAGTAGGACTGCCTCGTCTGTGGGTGATGGCTGGATGGTCCGGATCTCTTCATCTAGCCCCTGCAGTTCCTGTTTCTTGCTGATCAGGGTCTGGCGAACTTCATCCAGGCTTTCGGAGAGAGATGTTTTCCTGAAAATAGGAATGACAGGAGATATCAATATTAGGATGGTTATCATTTATGGGTTATTTTTTTAAAAACCATTTTCCAGTCTGGTTTGTAGAGCAAGGGAGACGGGTTGGTGTAGGGGTGTTTTGTCGTGTTCCCTCTCTGTGACTTGGATTTCAATCTAGCAAGTGGCACGTTATTGATCTCAAAGACAACGTAAACTTGTACAGCATTCATTTCTCCGGCTTCCTTAATAGACAATACATTTTCACTCATAAGTAACATTCGGTACCTTCAATACTGTACTTGTACATGTAGGAACATTCAGAGACTTAATTCCACAGCAAGAAAACTTTCAACTTGCTATAAAGTTTAGGAATTCCAAGTTTAGCAAAGGAGACAGCAGTTTCACCACAGCCTGAGCTCTGCATGATGTACGAGGCCAAAAAAAAAATGAAACAAAAAGTGAGGTCAAAACCAGATAACGTGGGTGCATTCTACATCTATCGTACATATACAACCAATATTGGACTCTATTGGGCTGATTTTTTTTCTGTTTCGTGGTTTTGTTTCTTTACATATTTGATTCTCAATGTCTGATATATGTACAGGTACATTGTTTAAAAACTTGAAACTGAAATTTTTATGGATGTACAGAGTCGTATCTGTTCAGTGAATGCAACTGTGAATGACTATCTTCACGAGAACAGCGCGGCAATTTTACTGACTTTTAGAACAGTTTTTTTTTCCTATGAAGTTAAAGACCAAGCCATGTGCGTGTCTCAAGGGGATTGTCCTCCACAGAAAACATCTGGTGGACTGACCAATGCTTCAACCCCAAACTTCAATCAGCCATTTCCCCCTCTCCAGTTCTGTGATTTTGTTACCTTTAATATTGCCAAGGAAAGTCCATTATCAAAAAGCGAAACTGCAATTGTTACCATGGTTACAGGGACAATGTACAGTTTGGTAATATGAGAAAGGTTACTTTTGAATGGCTGCCCACAAAGTCTTTTCCTTGTTTGTACAGTACAATATTAATACCTAAGGCTAAGTTACTTCAAATGAATGAATATTGAAATATTTGGTGGCATCAACTTGCCACAAAAGCAGGAACAAAGTAGATGTGTATACACGTACATGTACGCCGTACGTGCAGTGTACACCTAAATCACGTTTCGAGGCAGGGGCTTGTCCTGTAACTAAAGGAGGTTGGGAATGTTCAGTCTTAATTGGTGATCCATTCGCTCAGTCCAAAAGAGATCTCACACAGCAGAAAGTAAAAATAACAAATACAAGTGAAGTGAAAGAAAAACTATTTTTTTGCCTTATTGTTGGGTATACAAGCATTAGTCAACTTTAAAATATTCAAGCTCTTTGAGAGCAACCTTGTAACCAAATCACAGAATTTTCCATGCCTTTATTCAATTCATTTTGTACCTTTGAATATTTGATTTTGAAAAAAGTACAACATTTGAATAGGCACAGCCCTACAAACATCATAAACCAAACACCAAACTCCACAAAAGCCAGGGTTCAATGACAAAAAAGGGGGGGGAACCAAAAAAAAAGAAAAAAGGAACAGCCTTTTTGCAAAGCTGACACTCCGGAAACGATATCTAGCAACCCCTTCCCAATTAGGTTTGAAACTGCTGGTATTCAGGCAAGGCAGAGGCATGGAACCATGCGTGCACACATACAGGGTATGCATGTATATTACGGAACCTGTTGGAATCTAAGAGACTTGACCACTCTCCACTTCCTGTTCCACTTTGGCCTAATTCGATTAACTCCCTCTCAGGTCAATGGCAACCATTTGTCACCAAGATGTGAGAGGGGCACACCGGGGCATTCAGAAAGGACGGGGCATTCAGAAAGTCAGGTGGAGCTGCAGCTCATCTGAATGATCAAGCCCGACAATACAAATGCCCTGTACGGCAATTAGCACCTGAAGCAAAAGCAGGGAAAGAGTGTTCCACTCTGCTTGCTTGCAACGAGGAAGGAAATGTTTTCACAAGCCTATCTGAATGACACAGCACATGCATAATCCTGCTTCATCTTGATCACAACATTTCTTTTGGCCACAACCCACAACGGAGCGGGTGTGTGAATGGGTGCATGTACATGCACAAGTATAAATACACCGCACATCCTGTTGGGAATGGTATGTACATGTATTAGCAACCATCCATCAAGCATGTACGTGTACCGGTACATGCACATACATGTGTGTTTAAACAAATAATGGAATTGGAGTTAAAGGATCCGGATGATGAAGTTTTCTTAGCTGCACTTTTTGTGCACTTTCATACACGTGCCCTTCGTCATGTACGTGTACCGGTACATACAGGAACATCTACATATGTACCAGTACATAAAAGCAATTTCACATCATTTGCGGGTTAAGTGCATTGAAAAGCCAGGGTTTTTTTCAGAAAACAGAGGGCGCTTTTACCTTCCCACCAATCAGAGAAGACACTGCTCAGTGTATAGGTTCTTCGGTCAACATTGTGAAATGCCTCACAGTTTTGCACATAAACATGGAAATTTCATAAAATAAAAAAAGCACCAAAACACCTGATCATATACACGCAGTAAAGTAAAAATTAAAAATACAACACAATGAAACAAAAAGGGTGTGTTTTCAAGGGCTCGTACGGTAGCAAAAAAAAATTTGCATTGCCTCGGACCCTTGATGACGTACAAGTGATGCACATGTACATGTACCCATGTACAGTGTATGTCCGGGCTGTTTCAGGTACTACATGTACATGCAGCACGTGGAATAATGTAATTCAAATCTTTGTTACATGTATGTGAGAAAACAATGTCTCCTCCATGCTGGGAATGTACCTGTGCATGTACTGTACACTGTACAATGCAGGACACAGGTACATGTACATGTTTGCATGTTACCGGTCCATTCCTCTTCTCAAGCTAAGATACATGCACCATACATGTCCATGTACCGTACCTATATGTGCACATGCGTGTATGTGTACATGTAAGTGAGCATTGTTTACAACGAACGGGAGAAATTCGCAATGCAACGCATCACCAAGAGTTTGTCTCATATGGACCATTTTTTTTCTGACTTCATGGCCAATATCCTGTGTGCTTTATTTGTGTACCGTACTGTTTTTGTAAGGAGATCAAATTTATTGTGTTGTTTGAGGCACCATCGAGTGTCTATTGTTTATGTTAAACCAAATTAAAATGCCATCCTGCAGTTCACCATTCATTCATAAACTTATAAATCTAATATTCAACCTTCAATTGGGCACGTCCGCCAACTGCTACTGTACTGTACGCCAACTGTCCGCGTACAGCTGCCGAGTCCTCATAAATGCAAACAAAATGCTGATTAATGAAAAGTGCACGATGTTAAAGCATTTTCCTGCGATAAACTGTATCACAAATGCCTCTCTGTGGTGGAACCATTCTTTCCAAAGAGGACGGGGGCGGGGCAACCCGGGGAAAGGCGTGACACCCTAAAAGAGGTGAACGCTAACACACCATACGAACATGGCGTGGCACATTTTTGGTAAAACTTCCTTCCTTTTACATCTAGTTATGAAGTAACTTGTGACAAGCAAAACAAAACCAAAAAATGCCTGGAGTTTACAGAAAGGTTTTCAAAGTTGACAAGTTTTCTAGAGTCCAAAACGGTTGACGACTTCACAAAATGCCTTCTGTTCCTCCCCCCCCCCGCCTCCCTAGGCAATGCAATGAGCAAGAAGCTGCAGTGACATGCAGAATTTTCCACCAGAGCAGAAGACGTTGTAAGGAAAAATAAAGGTAAGAGCAGTTTTGGTGTCGAGGGGAAGCTAAGCAAAGCAGCCATGCATGCATGTAATGTACTGGAGCACAAGAACCTCAGTAAGTTCTTGACTGAAGTCAGTCATGAGTCATTTAATGTAAAACTGCAGAGTTATTTATTCATGTTAAATGTACTGTACATGTGCAGTTTATCGCTTTCACCCCACGCAGACATTTGGTATCGTGTACTTCAGTTTACAATGCTGCAAACCTGGCTTGACGGGATTTGGGAATGAGTGGTAAGGTTATAAATAGAACAAAGAGGATGTGAGTGCTTACGGGAATTCCTCACTCGATCCTCGGACACATCAGGAAATTTAAGGGGAGTATCAACAAATGAAGATAACTGAATACATACAAATACAATGTGCGAGAGGGAACATTATATGTTCTTGAATGCAAGATCAAGTAAGGAAGGAACACGCCACAAAAAATAACAATACATGTATGAGACCTGCCCCAGAAAAGGCATTCACTTGGTGTATATGTACAGGCAGCATTCAAGATATTAGCAAAGTTTAGTTTCATATCTGCAAAACCAAAAAAAGTATGCAACATGTGCTTTTCTAAAACAAGACAATGAGTTGTTAAATCTGCAAAATTTTTGTCAGGCACATTTTCAGAGTGTACCCAACATACAGGCACATGGGGTGCACTCAAGCAGTGTTGATGACTTCACTTGGGCAATCAGTCTCTGGTTCATGTTGTTCTTTTGACTTAAGATGACTTGATTTGGAACGAGCATGACTTGTGACCGGAATTACCACTTGATACTTGAACAAAACTGACTCCCTGCCACTGCGAACTTTTGTTAACATAAATCCAAGGAAACATTTGTCTCTGCCAAAAAAGGTTGACTTTTTCTGGGCAAAGCAAACCTACCTGTTTCCATGATGACTTTCCTAACAACATGTACATGCAGGCCTGTAAACATTTTATGACGGGAAACATTGGGCAGATGCATGTATCATACTGGTACCTGCTTTACACAGCTATCACAGGCCACATCATTAATACAGGATGTCAACATAAGTGCCAGGTAACCAGACTTAAGATGTCTCGAAAACAAAACAAAAAAATGACTCGGACTAGTACTGACTTTACTCGAGGACAAATGACTTGTGATCAGACGTGACTTGGTTAAAATGACTTGTGACTACAATGTAAGTGGAGACTCACGTGTGCTGGACTGACTCCAGGGTGAGGTTGTCAACGACAATGGTGTTTGCCTCTAAACCGTCAGAGAACTCCTCCATGATGCTGGCATCAAACTCAAAGTACTCCCGAGCGGGTGATTCGACTCTGCAACAGAGGCCACGAGGAATCAAGGACCGGTTAGCACAGTTCCTTTTTGTCTTGTGTTCTGGTTATATTGAGGATGGAGGAATAGTGGGAAAGAGAGGGCTGGGCGACAAAAGGGGTGGGATAGACAGTGGCGGGAGAGGGGACAGATGAGGGTAGAATAATGTACATTGTCATGTAGGCCTGCAGAATCTGAGCCGATAGGTTTTCCTGCAGTATGTGACTGAATTCTGCCCCGATAAGCTCTCATTTTGAGCACATTTAGCCCATGGTTGGTCCACCTGACTGTACACCACCTTTCTTTAAGCGAAGCCGCTAATTTGCAAGCACCGGTAACAACATCAACTGCGGTGCCTGATGGAGTGAATTGGGGGGCTGAAAACCAGTTTGTACCAGTAACTTTCTGAGGATCAGTATTGCCATAGGATGGAAACCAGCAGGTACATTGTACATGTAGTTGAAGGCTCCATGTACATGTACTGTAACGCCTCACTGGTGACAAAGACAGAGGCAAGGTACCGCTACCGCAGGCAATTGAGATGTCACTGTGCCAAGCACCCATTCCGGGTACACCTTGCCAAACCGGGTACCATTATCAAGCAAATTCTATTTAAAAATATTCGAATGCGCTGTACAACCAATGACATAAAAATAAACTTGTGTAATATTAAAATTTCATCAGAATTCGAAAGACATAGAATCACTAAAAACATTAACAAAAACGATTACACACAGATATTAAAACAAAATAAATTAAAGCCATCACAAAAGAGTGCAAACCAATACAATTCATTAAAATACTGATAAACACACATCAAAGCTCAAAAGCGATCTTAAACAGATGAGTTTTAGCAGTGCCTTAAACCGGCCTAAACTTGTGGCATTTCGCACCTGAACTGGGAGTTGATTCCACAGATACATGTATGGGGCAGCATGTAAAAAGGACTGATCACCTAGACCATGGAGGACCTCCATGGTAGGACCTTCCTCCATGGTCCTACTATGAATGGGTGGATATCGAAGAAGAATACCGTTACTCTGGTCAGAACTACGAAGACAGTAGCGAGACTCAGTACGAACAGTGATGAGCTGTGACAAGTATTCAGGACAGTCAGCATGGAGTGTTTTGAAGACCAGAAGTAAGATTTTGAAAACAATTCTAGATTGAACTGGGAGCCAGTGAAGATCAGCAAGAACAGATTACTACATGCAAGATGAAGGATCATACAATACAACTGCGGGCGTGCATTGTGTCTACCCCCAGAAATACATGTAGATTTTGCTATACAACAAAGTGCTACCTCGAACAGCAGGTGTCCTGAAATTGAAAAAAGAAACCGGGCACCAGCTACACAAGCAAGGGATGTGGAGGATGCTTTACCGCAAGAGCCTTGAATCAAACCAACTTGGGTGTGCAAATATATGACTCTATGCATGTTGGAGAGTTAGCATTCCTGCATGAGGCCCAGTCATATGAAGCATTATGAAAGACCGCTATTAGGGGCCAACAACTCCAACAAGGTAGACAAACATGCACTGCTGATGTTCTGTTCCAGGAAACTCTTTCTCCTAAGGGTATTTACATTTTGTCATTCCTTTCAGAAGTTGAAATAACAACATACAAATTGATTGTCAAATCAGCTAACTGCAAAAGATTTATGTGTACCCCAAATGAACTCTAACATAAATTGTGCACGTAGACATACATGTATGTATCAGCATGACAATAGTGCATATATATGTAACCCTACACGTGTATTAAAAAAACCTCTTCGGTGAAATGGCATATGCAGTGCAAATGACAACAGTCAACATTTCCACCCACTTTAGCAACAAATAGATGGATCCTTGTGTGTGCATAGGTAGAGTGAGCGTGGTTGGAAAAACAGGAAATGATAACTTTTAATGTTCCACACATGCACTGGGCATTAATGTTCAACACACCGTTTGCAGTACCTAACACATTGAAAGGTTTGTGGATTGTTGACTGCATGTGTACAAAAGGTGAGTCAGGTTTGGAAAGTGCCTCCTGAACAGCTAAAAAAACAATACAGGACACAGAAAAGAAAAGTATTGACGTACATTTATGTTTCTGGCAAATTGTGAAGTACATGTGGATACAGACAACTGTACTTGCCCACTAACACCACAGGAAGCTAAACTACGCTGACGAGGAGTGAAACTACATAACACCAAGACAATTGAACTGGCCTGCAAAAGCTCAAGAACAAAAATGTGCACAACAATCATGGCCTAATACCACAAGTGCAAATTTCCTGGTTGATTAAATGAGGGTTTTAGGGCAATGTGCTGAAGAGCAGGTGGGAGCTTTCCTTGAAGGCAGCATTACGGGAATGTTGCAAGTTAAGATGTTTACTTGTTTCAGCACTTGTTTTGTTTGTAAACTCATGATCCACATCCATAATCAGATAAATACGCTGTTACCTACTGAGTTATCTGAAGGTCACAATGGTATACAGTCCGCTATGTTTCCTTTTTTTCTTTCGTAAATTCACTATCACTTTGTTTCCTCATTAATCAAGGTTAATGGACATGCATGTAGGGTACATGTAGGTCTGAACACTGCCAATTACCCCGGTACGTACAGCTTTCAAAAACCAATTCAAACGAAACTGCTAACAGCTGTTATGCACATGTAAATGTACACCATATGTACAGGTAAATGTAAGTGTAGATCTGTGTTGTGAAATAACTTCTGTGTACCGTACATGTATATTCTCAGCATTGCTTGATTTAAAATTTCAGAGTTATCTTACTTGTGATTTTCGACAAAGTTCGAGTACTCGATGTCTGGGCGGAGCTCGGCTATGCTCCGCATGATAGCATTCTGACTCGCGACAAAGTCCCCGGTGCAGGTACTGGACAGGTTAGAAAGCTCTGACATTGTCTGCTTGCTGCAAATGAACAAGAACAGAACTAGTATAACTTCTTGTCTAAAAAAACATTGGCTGGTGGAGGCAATATTTCAGTCAGGAGTACATTAATGATTACTTGCAAAGGTGTGCCATTGGGACTGGGTACCCATCATTATTGCTCATTAAAAGGGTTGGATAGTATCGGGAATTCATTAACGAGCTGCTTACATTTGTACATGTACACGTACATTGTAAACTTGATAGAATTTGCCTTCAGGGGCAAATTTCATGGTAACCCCTTATAAGTGACACGGCTGGCAGTAAAGTGTGCAGAAAACTTTCCTGGCAGGAAACTTTTTCACTCCAAAGATGTGTCACTTGAAACATTTTTAAAAACCGACGTTCATTTCTCCCAGCATGCCGAACAGATTGACCTCATGGCAGAGTTTAGTGCCGTTACTATCTTTGAACCGAGGTGCAATTTGTAACAATTCAGTTGGCCGCCTTTTGGTTCCAATGCACCCCCTGGGAGAGAGAAAGGGATTGCCCACTTACACCTGAGCTATCTGGCTCTCCTGCGACTGCTGCAGACACTCCAGCAGCCTGGGCAAGATGCTGGTCCTGTAGTGTTCCTGGTGCAGCGTGGCTGCCTTCAGCGACAGGACGTACTCATTGTGGGCCACATGCAGCTTCAGTACTGTCTTCTTGAAGCGCTCTTTGGCTTTCTCAATGTCTTTTGGCTTGCCTGGGTAAAGGAGCAACACACAACCCACCATTAAATTACACTCTTAAACGAGCTAAATGGTTTGGTTTGAATCAATTTACTAATCGACATGTACACCTGTCTTTAACCCTCCTATGCTCAAGTCACTCTTTGGGTCATTTGGTGAACACTTCAAAGAAGCACAGCT
>NW_019091478.1:476786-546910 GCF_001949145.1 Acanthaster planci | reverse complement strand
TAAATATGTACATGAAGTCAACCAACATGACCAATGTCAACTGTGAAAGAAGTGTGTGAGTGAGTCTGGTGGCATACTCGGAGCTCACCACACAACTGACTGACTAAGGGCTTTGACAGGCAAAGCAAAATTGTGGCCATAAGTGAAACATGTACTGGTATGAACAAATTTATGTACATGTACATGTTCCACAGACAGATTATAAAAAGGTGACGAGTTATGAGCACTGAAAAGGAACTCTACAATTGTGGTGAGCTCCAGGCATGCCGCTAGACTCACTGACACACTTCACTGTTTCATTGTTGGCATTGGTTGACTACATGTACATGTATACTGCACCTGTGTCTGCATATACATGATGTACATGTAATGTCAAGTCCATCATATCAATGTCGGGTCCTACATGTAGTTCAGAGATCCCAACCACTTGGGGAGTCAGGTTGGCAAAGTGGTTCTTTCCTCGCCTTCCACTTCCACAGTCCAGGTTCGATTCCCCAACTCGTTCCACATTTGGATTAGGTTTCCAGTCTCTGTCTGATTGGTTTTACCCAGAATAATCCTCTGGGGGTTTTCTTCCCACCTGAACAACTGTAATTTCTTCTCACTGTCGCCTCTCTACAGATTTCTTTAGGCTTGCGAGCTACAGTGCTGATAGGACACTTTTGAGGAATCCTTGGTTTCATTACCAGAAGCACTTATTAATGATAATAATGATAACAATGTACATGTACACATACATGGGCAAAAAGTACCAGCATTTTAAAGGCAAAACTGATGTATCCTTTAAAAAAGTAAAGACAAAATCTACCGAAAACTATATACTGTACCGGTACTTAACATCATGTGTTGTACATGTACGTACCGGTACACGTACGTACACGTACATGTATGTACATGTATATCATTTCTTGCAACTACATGTACATGTACATGTTACCAGGTTACTGTCCTGAAGGTAAATGAAGCAAGAAATGTTATTTGTGAATCCTGCAAAGTTTGCATTTACATGTAATGGTGTGGACCTGCGCCATGTACCGTACGATGGATTGACATGGTTGAAAGCAATTGATGAGATCAAAGATACGTAACTTAAGTTTTCAAACAGCTACATGTATGTGCATTGTCATTCAGGACAAAGAGTTCTTCCCCCCGTCCCTTTTCCTGACTTGGGAAAAATTGTAGAAGGGTACATGTATGTAGTTGACATCCCTGACTTGCCTCATTACATGCATTTTCTCAAGGACTCCGGAAATTTGTATGCGGTACACTAATTGCACTTACAAGTGGGTTTGACAACACAAACGTACAATACTATATGTCACAATCGTATTTGTAACTTCCCACTTCCTTGTGGAATTTAAAATTGTACTTGTGTGCAGTACATGTACCGGTAGGTTTATGAGGATCATTCAACTGAGCATGTATGCATTGCCTAATATATGTTGTGCATCTATGTGCACAATTCTGGCAAGAAGTGTACAAACATGACATAACATGCACATTACATACTATACATGTACGTGTACATGTATGAGGTGATTCGCCACAAGTTGGACATTCCTTTGTTGTTATTGTTGTTTACGAAAATTCCAATAAAAAGTTTTTTCACACTGTGACCACTCTTTCGTGTTGGATTTTCAGTAACTGTTTCCATGACTATCTCTTCATTTTGTGACAAATGAGAATTAAACCCCATGGCGAATATTTTAGAAAAGCCACTGAATAGGCAGTGTGGGGTAACATGGACATCTGGGATTCTCGCAAAATGGCAGGTACCGTGCCGGTGAAAACAGCAACCATGGCGACGTACGCACGCACCAGCCAGTCCGAGGATCGGCTTACATGATCTTTTCTTTGATCAGTACGTACACACGTGCTCGTTGCAGTTCTTTTCATCGGCACGATGTGGTTACTACCTGCAATACTGTGAAACTCGGATGTCCGTGCTGCCCCCTTGGGTTCTGAAGACTCAATGTTTTTCGGCCTCAATGGAATTTGAATTCAGATCACAGAAATGGAAGGCTGGCATTTTTATGACTTGAGAGGGTATCAGATGTTTATTTTCAAATGAGGAGGGTAATGAAACCCAACAGAAAATCATGTTGCATCGTGAGTCCTGACCCCCCTTGTGTGGTTGTGCACATCTACAATGTCTATGAGGAGTCCAGAAAAGTTTGTGTAAGTTCTCTAACAAAATTGGAACTTTTTTTTCAGTCTCAGATTCATGTCTGTTCAGCACTTCTGCAGTAGCTGACCCTTATTGAGATAATATGAAGAAAACAAGTGGAGGCAGGTCGCAACATTCTTTTCCCATTTCTTATAAGCCTTATCGCAAATACTGCATGGGCGATTTTGCACAATGGTAGAAAGACATTGCCCCTTTTTCCTTCCCACAATGCCTTTCTACCATTGTGCAAACTCACCCATGCAGTATATGGATAAGGCTTATTATGAGGGAAGCCCCAATCACAAACAAATAAATATTACAGAGAAATTACCATTTGATGTCACAGTGCAGAGCTCTAGACATTTGTGACATTAACTATGCAGCTTTCATGAGGAGGCATGGGAAACGAACATGCTTTTTTAAAGACAGATCGACATGATCAAAGAGTTTTTAATCATGTTAATGGGGGACTTAATCCATTTACATGTAAGCCAAAATGCAAACTGAACGTGTGGTATTTTTTGGGCTGGTGCCACCTATATTCTTCTGTGCTGAAATTATAAAACTACATGTACAAAAATGTGTAAATTTAAAGTTATACATTTTTGTGAAAAATCAACGCTTGGGAAATATCTGAACATCGGTCAGGTACACACTGTGATCAAACTTGTCTGAAAAATTCCAATGTTGAATGTTTTTGAAGACTAAGTAAGTGCTTCAATATTTTTTTATTAGACTTTTTAGGACATGTCATCATTTTCTGATGGCTCATAAACCACTGCAAGTGAAAGGGAAAATTGATGATGTCCTTTCGGAACTCTTGTACTGGTATCTTAAACTAAATTGTACATACCTCCTGCCAAAACACTGGCTGCTTAAGATCTTCATTTGCATAGTACTGAAATGTAAGACCCACACTGTCCGATTCTTTTGATGTGCTGGTCTGAAACGAGCTCACACTTGTCACTGATGCACCACTGAAGAAAGTCCCATCCCCGCTACCACCGCTGCTGGCGCCGGCCCCAGGACCGCCCCCGTTAAGTTTGGTCTCAGAGGAGAAAGATGATCCACCTTGGAAGAATTTGCCACTGGTCTTCCGGGGTGGGGGAAGCTTGGGACTCGTGACACTGACAGAGTTTGTGGAGTTAGAGCTTGCGTTCAGCGACACCAAAGTTGGCGATTTAGCTTTTTCATCGGGGTTCAGGTATAAGTCTTCCGACTCCGGCTCAGCAGCCTCCTCTTCCTTCGGGTATTCCGATGAAAACCTCTGATTATTTCCACTGCCGAGTTTTGATGGAGGTTGCTTTCCCGGCAGGGCTGGTAGGGGTGGTCGTTTGTCATGTTGGTAAGCTGGCGAGGGTGGCATTGCCGTGGAGGATGCAGGTGTGGGCAGGGCAGGCCTTCGAGAAGACGGCACCGGGGGGGGGCACCCGCCGCAGGGCCTCCCAGCGGTGAAGCTTGGGCGAATTTTTGCCGGAGTTCGTTCACAGTCGACATGGCTTTTACACTCAAGTTAAAAAAAATGCTGCAATAGAACGACTTCTAACCGAAAGCAATAAGCGAACAATCACATTATGATGTGAAGGTATCTCACGCAACCACCCAAACTCCTAGAATACCACTGTTTTCAACATTCTTTCATGTTTTTTGATAATCTTTAACCAGGAAGTACCTGAACTTGAAGCAGCTCTGATACGAGCACGCATTGAATGATAGTTCAACCTTCACTGCAGGTTTAAGCGTCTGAAAATGAGTACAATTTTTGCAATGTACATGTTGGCTACATTGGTAGGAAAGAGGTTGTAGGAATGCATTCAGATTTATATAGTAAGTTTTAGCACAGTGATCGAGTTTACCTGGTACCCTGGTTGTATCTTTTAGCATAGATTACCAGGGAAAAAATTTACCATGTCAACAATGGGTATTTCTCGAACTCGCTGGATCATCATCGTAAATACATGTAAGGGGCGGGGTCCTGAAGAGTCGATTTGAGGCTTAAGTGGTTTTAGTGAATGTAGCATATTTATCCGACCCGTTTCTTACATAGTACATCCACAAACACGTCAAGGTTTTCCCATTCCGTTGATTATTTTGCCGCTGGCCTTAATCTCTGCATTTTTTCTGTTAAAATGGTAAGCTCTACGTTAAAATTTGAAAACGCCCTCTCTTGACTTCTTTACAAAACAATAAACCGTGCACGGGCGCATCCGGGCCGGAACGGGGTGCAGTCCACTAGTAAAAGAAGTATAATACCCCATTGACAACAGTGTAAACCCAGCCTTGTTCAGGGCCCAATAACATGCGTACCAACACCCCTGAGGTTTCTGAAAAACAAATTAAATTATTGTCTGGTTCCTAATCTTTCGATTTCTTTTCATATTTTTTTGTAAATTAATCAGTTTCATCTTTACTTAATTCCCACATAACTAAATCAACCCCCGAAAAGTGATTTTTCCACAGTCTGCTTGCTGCCATTCTGGAAGTGGCAACCGACAACTTTTGGGGGCACTCAGGACCATTTTTGGGTAATACTTTTTAAGCCATGCATTCTGCTCTGAGATAAAAATCCAAACAGCCAGGGAGTTTTACACAATCTCCCCCCCCCCCTTTTTCGCTCCCCTGGTCATATGGTGTCACCGCGAATTGCGCTCTTTACGCGTGAGGAACAATTGCTTTCAATTTCGAGTATTTTATTGAGTTTCCATTTTCGAGTTCTCGAAAAAAGTAACACTCTCTTTAATCTCTAAGTTCCGTTACCAGAAAAAGGCCTTTTTATAATTAATGATAGAAGTTGGGGAGTGTACAAATGTCATGAGCAAGGCTTTATGACAGTTACCCAAAATGCTGTAGTGAGGCCCCCTTGTTACTCAGCTATTCAATAAAATACTAATTGCAATCTGAGCATATAAACTATGATTTTGACCCAAAATGCCTCACCGATTCCCTTACAAATAAACAGATTATGGTATTTTTCACCTATATTACGTTCATTTCTGAGCGAGGCTAAATTATCTACCAGAAAAAGGGGTGCACTCCAAAGTCCCATAGACACCAGTGAAATACTTCAAAATTAAATTTTAGAATACAACTCTTACAGATGTGCAGGCTGCACAGCAATATAAGAAGCAACACGTCGTCTTTCGATTTCCTATCAATTTTTGGTGGGTTGACCAATGATTTTTGACAAATTCTTACCCAAAGCAGACCACCCCTAAAACAAAGGGTATTTCCCTGACTGGGAAAAGTAGCCTTTTTGAAAAAGCACGTCCCCCCCCCAAAAAAAGAAGCTAAATAGTACTTTTGGACCCAGTTACGTCCAGATTGCTCAGAAATGGAAGCCCTAATGCCGAACCAGAGCTTCAGTGCCATATTAAATTTTCCCATTCCATATCTTTCCGATCTGTCTAAATTATAAAATGTCTTGAGATGTATAACTTATTAATGGCTGGCTCGGAGGACAGATTTTTGGCCCATTTCCGTGGGTGCACCCATAATAGGGTTGTGTTTCTTCACAGCAGTCACTGTAAATGAAAGCACCGTACTGCACAGTATTTGTGGGGGACTGGGGGTTGTTTTTTACACGTCCCCTCAACAAAGGCGGAAAGGCCGCTACAAGTACATGTACATGTGGTGTGTTTGCCATACCTTTTACCCGTTTCCAAAATAATTACGACAAGTCGTGGCTTCTGTCTCTTCTTGGATATACATTATAACATGAGTCAGTGTCTAAGAAAGGGGCCAATGCATTGTTTTCCGGTACAATATTTTTGCAAGATTGCCATTATCGTTGATCACTAAGTTACAAAAATGGCCACCGTACACCAGCTCCTAACATCTTTCGATGAAAGAAACAGCTTTGGGGAGGTAGTAAAGCAATTGTTAAGTACACTGAAGGACAAAAACAGAGTGATTCAATGGCTCCACAAACGGCGACAATATACATGTATGTAGTAACCCCCCCCCCATTTCCCGACCCCAGCAGATCTGTACTATTTATAGACTGTTTATGGTCCAATGTAGGGAGCCACCTTTGCGCGGGGAGTGGCCCAGTTAAGGGAGAATTTCACAAATATACGTAGCAGTAAGGCAACAGCTCTAGGCTTCTTTCGTAAATAGCAAATATGGATTTGAAACTTACATCAATGTTTACAGAAACATAATCCCTTTCCGATGCAACCACGATTGCCAGAAATGGACAATTCAAGTTCAGACTTTTGCTCGAATACAGTGAGCCATCTTTGCGAGGGAAGAGGCACAGTATGCAGCTGTGGAAAGGGGAAAATAGCACATACGAAGCAGTGGGGCAAAAGCTCTAGCCTTCATTCGCTGATCTATTTCCGTAACTATAGTAACATGGATATGAAATTTAACAGAACGATAGAAGAATTTGTGCCCTTTCCTGTGGAAAACAGATGAATTGCACAGGAATAGAGGAAGAAACAACTCTCGCCTTTTTCGCTGCCTTTTCCCATAACTTTATCAGATATTGATAGGACACTTTACAATTAGACTGAGGAATATGTGCCCTCTCCAATGCTGAAACGATTGTACTTGTCAGAGTTAGACAATTTCCGGAATTGAATAAAGGGAGAAATCTTTGGCGGTAAGAGGCCCGGTAAGCTGTGGACAAAGGGAAGATTGCACATAGGAAACACGAAGCAGTGGGACAATAACTTTTGTTTTCTTTTCCTTTTTGGTGTTTCCCGAACTTTAGCAAATACGGATATGAAACTTACAAAATTGGATAGAAGAATATAACATGACTGCAATAATTCGACAATATTCGTCCTTTTTGTGTTTGAATACAAGGGAGCCTTCTTTGCACGCATAGGCCTAAATCCCTTTGGCATGGGAGTATATATCCCCCCGCTTTTGTGAGGTGTGGGGGGTAGGTTATTGAATCATCCACCCACTTTGTGTTGAGCAAAAATATAAAAGCGGATTGTGAAGAATTTTATAGACTTCCGACGTCTAATGGACTTCTAAAATGCATAACCACTCAATTAAAACAGGGAAAACATTTTCTAACAAGCCATAAATAGGCCTATGTCATTCTGGATATCACAGATGAACGTCGATCACATAAACATCGACCTTTATATAGAGTCACATCTTTGTGACTCTATATACCTTCCGGCACAATATACTGTTTGCACCGGAGAAGGCCTAGGCCCAAATAAGCTTTGGACAAAGGGGAAATTGCATATAAATACTCTATTGACAGCAACTGACTCTGCCCTAGAAAAGGACCTGTGAGGTGTCGACCATAGGGAAAATTGCGCAAAAATGGCAAGCAGGAGGACAAAAACCTCTTGCTTTCTTTTGCGGATATTTCTCAAAGTACAGAAAATATGGATATGAAACTTAAATCAATGGACGAAGGAACGTGTGCCCTTTCAGATGCCACAAGTAGCAGCACTGTCAACCTCGACTACATGGGCTGCGTGCGCGTTCCTTCACTAGCCTTGGTTGTGTAGAATACGAAAATGACGCTGATTGGCTATTCGGGATGAATATACATGACGTAACGTCATTCGCGTCCTTTTTTCAAAAGCTGCGCGCCCAAGTATTTTTCTCTTGCACGTCACCCACGCGTAAATCTGTGTCGCTAGTAAACTCGCGTTGACTAAAATCCTAATTTAAACATCCCAAATAGGGTGCATTCGATTTGCTTACACGTGTAACTTACACGAGCGATCGAGAGCGTTTGTTTAACCATCACGTGATCTTCGTGCCCGCCCTGGTGTCAGCCACCGCTATACGCCGGCTGCGCTGGCGAGCGGGTCTCTGGAGGCTGCCCAAGGGTAATGACGTCACTGATGGACTGTTCGAGCATGGATACGATGGAACGTGGCGGGGCTTGACCTTTCTCCCAGAATACCTTGGCAAATACACTTCAACCACTGATCTCTACTATACTGTCAGTATCGAGTACCAAAGTGAACCAACACGCGCGCGTACTCCATTCGTTTGCACTGCACTTTCTGGTTCACAGTGACGTCACACTTGGGTACTATTATAGTAGAGACCAGTGACTGCAACGTTCGCGATTAGCCTCATTTCGGGTTATGTCTGTGTACTCACCGAATTGGCACGCGTTTATAATGGAGCTCATTGGCGCGTTTGACGCGGAGCGCACTGAGCCTGACGCGTAACGAATTTATTCCTTAATGTATGGTCTTTGCGTGGACGCAGAACGCGTGCGAGAACCCGCTTGGATAATCTGCAACCACCTATCATTCTTTTGCCGCTTGCGGGTGCACTTCAGGTCGAGGCAGATACACTTAAAGGGTGCATTCCACTAAATAATTCTGCGCTCGAGCTCATTTATCTTTTGTGATCCCACGGGTTTTTTACAATAAGACATGGCATAATCAGGAGCTCGGAGGCACCATAGAAATATTCCTATAAATCCCATATTTGGGACTGATAGTTTCCAGTTCGGGGTATTTCTTTCACAAAAAGCCCCAAATTGCGGGCTTATTTTGGATAGAGGCGGGCGGCTACATTAAGAAACGAGCGCTTGGTTTTACTGCTGTTTTGGGGGTATCTTCCTCGAAAAGCGAATAAAAAAAGATTTTCGTGGCTAACACAACCCCTATGAAATTGAAACGAAAAGTGATCTTCTGGCCATAATCTTGAATTTCCAGTTAAAAAAAGGGAGGCCAACCTCTTCGCGAGAGTTAACAGGTGGCGCTATTTCGGTGCGGGCCGATTTTGCCCTGTTTTCTTTGGGCGCGTATTTGGTGCAGTGCAACCATCGATCCCCTCCATAATGGCTGGGTGCGTCCGATTAGCTTACACCTATAAGTCAGACTTGCACGAGAGCGTTCGTTTAGCCATCACGTGATCTTTGTGCCAGCCCTGGTGGCTGCTCTGTTTTTTACTACCTGACTTTGAAGCTGTAAGCGCATTAATTAGTCTAATAGTGCCACAAAACATCAAATCAAACATCAAACACATCTCTATATAATATTTTTAATACCGGATTGGTCAGTATATGTGATTGGTTAAAAGCAAATCGTTTATCTCTTCTAAATGTAATTATGTAATTTTCAGTAAGAGGAAAAAGAAGAATGGACACAACTTCAATATTTTATTGGACAACACAATTGTAAAGAACGTAGAGAAGTTTAGATTTTTAGGTGTCATCATCGATGACAAATTAACTTGGAAATTTTATATTGATGAGATTGCAAGCAAAGTTTCAAAGATCATTGGAGTAATTAATAGCTTAAAACATATTGTTCCATTTCATGTGTTAAATAATATTTACATTTCATTGATACTTCCTTATTTTTCTTATTGTAATATTGTCTAGGGGGATACATTCCCTACAAATCTATCTAAACTAATAAATCTGCAGAAAAAAAGTCGTTCGAATTGTCACAAATTCGCCTTATAGGGCCCACAGTCAACCCCTGTTACTTGAGCTCAAACTTAAACAAAGATCAACAAGCGTTATTTACGTATAAGTTTAAAAATAATTTGATGCCCGTAACAGATCGAAACATGTTTGTATTTAACCTTGGCTTGCATAAATACAACACTCGTTTGTCAACCAAGCTTCATTTTCAGATACCGCAACACAGAACTTCTGCCTATCAATTTAACATTAAATACTCTGGTCCCAAACTTTGGAATACTCTACCATCCTCACTAAGATTTTCAAGATCATATACCATCTTTAAGCGGCAACTTAAGATCTTTCTCATGTAAAGCAATATAATTTTCATTGTCACAGTGACTACTTCTGATCATATTCGTAGCCATGAAAATTAACTTAACCTTTTCTTTTCATAGTCCATCTTCAACAATTACTCTATAATTGCTTAGAGCTACAATTATTTGTTGTCTCTTATATTAATATGTATGTAGTTTTGTTTAAGGGCGTGCCTAACACTAGCTTGCGACTTGTTTTATTATCATTATTTCTGCCACGGGAGGAAATAAATGTGTGTGTCGTTGATTGATTGAATAAGATGCAAGAGAGCAAAAACTTACAGTAATCCAATTTGATTTAAACTTTTCAGGCCCACAATCGGGGATTGGTTTCGGGGACGGAGACGAAGTTGAGTATTGGAAAACGGCCATGAATGTAAGATAGCATATATGCATAATTCATAACTGTGCCCGTAAACAGTGATGTCAGCATAAATAAGTGCTTTCTACAGTTGTGATACAACTCCAGGTGCACTGATGATCAGCTGCACGTCCATAGGTGCCATAACGCTACATGTACTGTACATGTACATGTACGTTAGGGTGGTACTAGCCGACTGTGAGTAACGTTATTAGGCATTTTATTTAAGGCGATTGCATGGGCTTTTTCATTTGGAATTAGCTTATACATATAGCCTTGCTTTGCAGCAGCAACATTTTAGAATATTGCTTAGTCTGCACAATCATACTTACGCTTGCTATATTTGACATTTTTTCAGTGACTGGTCGATATGCGCTTGTCATTACGAACCTTTTCCTACCTCCATATGCGAATACCAAGAATAGGCCTACGATTACGAGGCCCAATACTTCACGGGGGACCCATTTCAGTCAGATTCCTTAACGTAGCGTATTCATTCATGTCATTTGAAACGTTACATTTAACAAGTTTAAAGAACCAGATTACTGTATTATACGATTTCAGTCCGACCCCTCAAATCAACTGAACTGGTGTACCACCTCTAGCATGGGTTTTAAATGTATGCAATACGTTCAGGAATATGAATTGACAGAAATTCGGTTATGATCTAGAAGTATACAAGTACTAGGGCCTAGGGCAACTGGAAGTCATCCTGGTCATGCAGGTAACAGTTTAGGCCTGTGCCTTGTGGCATGATTGATGATTGAAAAGAAAACCACCCTCATCTGCTCATGGTCTATCCTTGCTAGCTAGGCCTAATCATGACAATCTTGAATTCCCACTGAAGCATGCCTTGTCTGTCTGTCTGTTCCTGAGCGTCACCACGCAGGGCTCCCTCTGCTTTTCCACTGACTGATTTCTAACTTATGTATCGAGGGCGCGCTAAATGTCACAAGTTATGCACGAGCCCCACAACACTAAAAAGTGTACTCGCAACTTCTTTTGAACACGGAGAACATACGTTACGTGTATGGGACACCCTCCCCATACATACTGTAGTTTTTGTCACCAAAATTGTGTTGCTACCGTAAATAGGAAAAATAAACCGAAGAAACAGCTGAAAGGCTAGCTTCAGTAGAATTTGTAAAATTTTATGCCAATTACTTCAATATGTACATGTATATCTGGCAGTGTCTCGGTCAAACTCACTTTCGTTGCGCTATTTCTAAGGGTGTTTTGCCTGGTGAGGGAACCATGGCCATTTTCCAATACTCAACTTCGGCTCCGTCTCAGGCTTCAGCTGTTTTTTACTACCTGACTTTGAAGCGCAATAATCAGTCTAATAGTGCCACAAAACATCAAATAAGATGCAAGAGAACCAAAAATTACAGTAATCCAATTTAATTTAAACGCTTCAGGCCCGCAGTCGGGGATTGGTTTCGAGGACCAAGCCTGAGACGGAAGTTGAGCATTGGAAAACGGCCTGTGTTTAATGATGTACTCCACTGTTGAGCTTTGTCAGCGGATCTCCAGTATTGGTCGATTGTGCTGATAGGCTGATGCTTTGGGAATGGCATTGGCTTCATGTCTTTAGACACGTCGTTTGGAATGGCCCTCCTTCATTGTCTTCTTCAAAAATAACAGCTTGCCAGAAAGAAGAATTCCACAGAGAGTATAGTCCACTTACCATCTTTAAACCAAGTATGCTTTTTAACATTTGACCAGTCACTTTTTGGATAACTGCAAATTCTGGACTGTACATGTACCTTTAAGAAAATGGAAATAATAAACAAGTTAAGGAATTATCAAACTGCAGTGTCATGACAGATGAGTCGGGAAAGTGTACATATGCACTGGTACATATGTACTTGTACACTGTACTTAAATACAGTTGTAAATGATGTACATGAGTGTAAACCCTATGTACATGTATATAGATGTATAATGTACAAGTGCATAAAAGCATATATCACACTCTTATGATTTGAGTATTCAAGACATTCTAACTAATCTTGTGATTTTGTTTTGCATAGCTGCATACCAATTGCAAAAGTACATGTACATGTACTTCATCAGGCAGCATGGATGACAGATTGATTAATGATGAAGAGGACCTCGCATGCAGTTCTCCAGAGGAGACAGAAAAGTCGAAGGAAGAGGAGAGTCTTAGTCATCACGGCAACCACAATCAACCTAGCACAAGTTACTCATCGGAGACGGGGAGGCATTCCCCGGTGACCAGTGCCCAAGAACTCATCATTCAGGAATCTCCTCAATCTGACAAGAGGCCGGCCAGGACTTTGAGTTGGGCAAAGCAGGGTCGATGCAAAGCATGGCCCCGCAGGACCCAGTTCAAACTCTCCGAAAAGAGGACGCTTTCCGGCTCGTCAGAGAACCTGCCCAATGAGGACCGACCGAGGAAGAGCTTCTGCCGGGGCTTACTCAAGCGTTGGTTTTTTCCCTCGGACAAGAGTGATCGAGACAGATCCCGCTCGACCAGCTACGAGGAAGACCAGAAAGCGTTCACAAATGTGATCAGTCAGGTCGGCAACCAGGGAACCGTCGGACCTCAGGTTACTGACAGGCGCACCTCTGATTTGCAACAGGAAACCTTAACGGGTGGAGTTGGTTCAGGGCTTTCAAGATCGTGCATGGATATGCTGACTGAAATCAAGTGCACACTTAATGAGGGCCCCTCCCATGGAGACGGCCTCCTGCCTTGCAAATCGGCGAAAGCCATTTCATCAGAAAGTGGACAAGCTGAGAGAACATGGGTTCCTGACTTAGGACACTGCGAAGCACGGCAAGAAGACACCCGAGTTGACAGTCTTGATGACTTCCCTGTGCCGGCTCTTCACTTGAACCAGCTGCCCCCACAACTCCTTGCCCATGTCTTCTCATTCCTGACTGTCCGCGAGCTCCTGTGCACGGCCGCTCTGGTCTGCAAGCACTGGGAGTGCGTGACCCATTTCTGGACCCTGTGGCACCAGATGAGGTTCCGTGAGCACACCAATGTGACTGACCAGGACCTGATCAAATTGTGCAGCCGCCATTGTGGTGTGGGTTTTCTTGATCTGTCCGACTGCCTTCGGATCACAGACGATGGATTGGAGAAGGCATTTGTACATTGCAATATGCTGCGTGACGTATTCCTAATCAGGTATTCAAACTCTTGTTTGACTTGTAAGGGCTTGTGATTTAGGGCTGTGCCGAATATCCAGATATTCAATTGATTATCGAATATTTGAATGTTATTTTCTGAAATTTGAATATTTCAATGCAAAATACATGAAAAGGAAGGGAGAATTTTCTTTTGTTTTACATGAGAAAAATTGCACTGTGGAGGCTTATTCCAAGCAGATTCAAATGAAAAGCAACAGAAATCTTACAACGATTGAAAAAGTAAATTATTCATTAAAAAATTTAAAGGAGTAGAAATTTTCAACACGACAAGAAGTACCCTTCATCTCTAAATTTTGCTATATTGTGGCTGGAGATACTCTAAGACGTGAGAAGCTATTACAGTGATGATAATGTACAATTGTGTGTTATTGGAATTGATTTTGTACATGTATGTGGTTTGTTCATCAACAATCTGCCACTAGTGCCAGTCAGTGCGATAGAATGTTTTGATATTCAATCGAATTGAAGGTGCAATATTGGAATACAGAATTATTCAAATTGACTCAGCCCTATTGTGATTGTAGGTTTGACCATAACACTGCTGAATTGCCAATTGCTACGATCCCACTCATTACAAGAACACTTCTTGATAGAGGCTTTGCATGGTAGCCCTCTTGCAGGGTAGTTCTTTTATTCCGCAGGGAAACCTCTGTTTTGCATCTCCTGTGGAACAGAAGCATTGGCTTGCAGCCATCATGCAAACCCTCTATACGCTCTCCTTCATGTTCCTGGTAACGATAGGTTAACTAGTGAAGTCCCAAGGAATCTGTCAATTGTTTCCACTGTAGTCCTACCCCAAATTTCTTATCTTCCCAGAAATTTGCATGTTGGCATTGCTGTTTTACCATCTTTTACATTTCTGCATCTTTCTGTATTCAGGTGCTCTCAACTGACCGACAGGGCTTTTCTCTCCTTAGCCAACCACTGTTCCAACCTGACCTGCATTGATCTATCTGGCTGCAGCGGTCTCACTGACCAGGCACTCCAATCAGTCAGTGTTTGTCTCTTGTTCACGTGCTTCCCATTAGGGCACCTTTATTATATTTCTGTGGTTATCTTATCGTTTTTGAATTGAGGCAGTTTTAGTCAGTCCAAAGAAAAAGAAAATTCCTAAAAATAAAATCCAAGCAGCTGCATATAGAGGATTTTCAGTCATGTGAGCTTTGACAATCAGCGGTCAATTTACACAGATGTGCGTGGAAACGTGCACGCCTTCAAAGTCTCTCAACATTCTGACATACGTGAAATTGCCAATAAAAATACATAGATTGGAAAATGCATGGGCCTCCACGGACATGTTGCGCTTCCTGAAATACCTTTGCCTGTCACGTGAAGTCACATGAAAAACCTCTATAGATGACCGAATAAACCAGGCAAAGCTCCTATGTGTACTTGTCACTTGTTTTTATATTGAGTACCACAAGGGTCTTTGTTTCTAGCTGAGTACAGAGAAATACCTTTATTGGTACACAATACAACACAATACCTCGTTAGGGTCATTGTCACGACACCGTACGATGTTCGTGCGTGTAGTGTGTATTTACATGTACATAGTACATGTATGTTTTTATTTTCCCTTTGCTCCGTACATTCTTATATGTGGTGCACTGGGTACAGTGCGGTATCAGTCAGTCTGGTATTGAGACCATACTGTGGATTTCAACTGTCGCTGCATCAGTGGATGTTTGGGCAATTTCGTGTCGCATTAGGTTAATTCCAGTAATTAGGGGTCCATTTTTTTCTGTGTCCCTGTCACATCTGACTTATGATTTTGTAAGTTCAGAACACATTTTCTAATTTCCAAGAGTGATGAATTATTTCAAATTACCTGCCAAACAAGTAGTAATACATGTAGTTTGAAATCAAGTCCGGTGATATTTCTATGTGAAATATTAAAGGTCAGATGTAACGGACACAAAAATATCACACGTTTGGACCCCTAATATCTGTAATTACCCATTAGTACATTTTCACGCAGGTCATCACACCCTACTTTTTCTTCATAGGCAAGGTCCTCGTAGCAGTAGCACAAAATAAAAGCTTTTTTCTTTTTGAGGTTGGGAGCCAAAAACGGGGTCGGTTGGAAATGAGACCCATGGAACTTAAAAAGGGTGCCTTTAAACCCTAACCATTCAAAATCCTTCAAAGTCCGTCAGGAAGATCTGAAAAATTTGGCAGAACATTAACCCTAACAGTCCTCAATCCTCCAACAGGTGCAGGATTGAGGACTGTTAGGGTTAATCCTAACCAATCCTCCAAAATCCTTGGGGCAATTTCTTGGAAGATTTTGGAGGAGTGAGGAAGATTGGTCAAAAAAACCGGTGAGAACTTTGCTCTTGAAAGGGCGAGGCAATTTCTCATTTGCAATCAATGACCAGCATGTACACACAGTGCCCACCTATGCATGCTTGTATAGTAATTCTTGTTCACCAGTACGGGTGATTCACAATACAGTGCGCCACCTGGAGTTTGCCGTAGACAGGCCACTTTTCAAATTTACGGTTGACACGCCGCTGTGAGTGGGCGCACTTCTGACATGATTTGGGGATATTTGATTGATTGAGGCATCCCTGCACAACGCAAAACCATCATTTTGACTACCGGTACCTAACACCCATTTGAATTTTAAACCAAGATACATATTATCAAATATTCAGGAAAAATTCAAGTTTTCCGCACACAGCTTTTTATCCTGTTTATCCTGTAGTGCACTATCTATGACAATATCTTGGTGGTGCACTGCATTGTGATTCGCCGTATTGTTTTTGTGAATTTGCAATATTGTTGCCAGCAGTGTGTTAATGAAATTGTTTTCATGGCATCAAAATCAAGCCTGGCTTTTCATTTTTTTATATACATGTTTGTTTACTGCATTTAACCACTGAGTCAAAATTTCAGTGCATCATTCCTCTTCACATTTACTGACAATATTTTACATTTATTTCAATTGTATTAGTAGGTGGTATTTACATGTACATGCATAAAGGTGTACATCTGAGCTGTCCAGTTGGCTTTTAAAATTGCTTTTGTCAAATCGTGAGTGCTTTGACGTTGTCTGAAATGAATTTTGGTGGTCCGATGTCTTTTTGCTCCAGATTGCCAAAGGGTGTCCTTGGTTACGGAAGGTGCGCTTGAAGCAGTGTCCCCTCATCTCTGATGCATCTCTGCAGGTTGTGGCGCGTAGCTGTCCCCGGCTGAAAGTACTAACACTCATGGACAATGACAAGGTACAGAAAAGATGGGAGCACTACTCCTAGCAAATGCAGACCGCTCTCTTTTGATGCCGCAGGCGTAGTTTTGGCCTACCAGTGGCTGTTAAGCGGTGGCTGGCCGCTAAGTTTCATCTAGAATGAAAATATTCAAAGAAGAGAAATGCATGTGCGACAAAAAGATATATCCAGAACAAATGGAATATATTTACCGGTAAATACAAACCCATCTTTATTTCATAATGAATTGGGCTATGCCACATAGCCTTTTGCGAGTTGAATTTGAATAAAATCCGGTACACTGAGTTATCTGATTGCACATAAACGTAACAATTTGAATTCCCCAGACTAAAGACACTGTTGCCATACCTTGTGAGTGGGGCAAGCTTTGCACTGCGACCGCCATCTCTAGAATAGACTGGTTCCTTTGTGCCCATCTTATCCATCGAAAAACAGTGTATTGGTGCAAGGTGTCTCTTATGAAACTAAGCAAAAACTTTCCCCAAATCAAGAGGTATGGCAACAGAGTCTTTAGTATGGAGAAGTCAGATTGTTGTGTTCACATGAATTTCAAGAACTCAGTGTACCAGATTTTATTCAAATTTAACTCGCGAAAAGGTTCAGTGTTGGTTGCTCACTCGTAGTACTGACATTCAGTAGGAAAAGAAGCAAACCGGCATATTCTGCATTACTTGGATGTTGCTTAAAAACATGGATAGGTTTGAAGAATGTTTGCCTTACTCAGTACAATGGGATGGGGGAATGCAAGAAACATCACTGCTTTGTACATGTATGTACGTCGGCCAACAACATCTGTGCTTGCCAGTGTTGTAGTCCAGACCAGACGCGAGACCATGTACAAGACCATTCACAAGGCCTATCGCAAGCAATGGGGTGAACAGTGACAAAGGAATGCTTTTGTTGCAGTCCATTGGACGACTGGTGGTCTCGAATGCAACACTGGTGTTGGCATTTGAACAGCCTTGCGCTTTGGGCACTTGCGAAGTCAACATTTCTTGGCAAATTTGGAATTTGTTGGACCATATTTTTGAGAGTATGGTCACAAGTTATCGCAGTTTCAATATGTGTACATGTATGTTGAGGGCTTTAGCTTTTATTGTCAACCACAGATTTGCAGTTGAGATGTCTGTATTCATCTCTTTTTCTCCAGATTACAGATACAGCCCTTGAAGCCTTAGCCACGTATTCCCATAATCTCGAGATCCTTTGCCTCCAGAATTGCGGTATCGGGCCCCCTGGCCTGGCACAAGTAGCCAAGGTAGATACATGTATTTATCAGACATGCATTGAGGATGTTTGGCTCCTTGTAAACATTCCCTTGAAGTTACCGCTAATGATGCGTATCAGACATAATTTCACTTGCTAGTTTATACTTTTCTTATTTGTTCGTCTTAGTAACTACTTATGCCTTCCTGTTTTAATGTGAATGGTCTTCAACCCTCACAATCCCAGGTCCTCCGTGAGGTTTGGAAGATTCAAGGGAATGAAGAAAAACCTCTATTACATTACAAGGGACCAAGGGCAGATCCAAAGGGGGCCGACAAGCCATACCCCCCCAGGAAAAGGCTGAACCAATTTTATTTGGTAAAAATGATGAAAGGAAGGGGATTTTTGGGAGGAGTCTATATCATTTTTATTCCAGAAACGAGCAAAAAAGCCCCAACATTACTCCTCAGAAAGGCCATTCAAGGATAAATGAAGATATTTCCAAATTTTGCCCCCCCCCCAACCCTTTAGTTCTGGATACACTCTTGCATGGGACTTGATGCCCTGCAAATGAAAGTATGAAGACAATGCCATTGCTTCACTGTATGGTGCAGAGATTTTGGGGGGGGGGTTTCTGGGAGGAACCTGAAAACTGATCAGGATTAATCACATCGTAAAGAGTGACTCGCATTCCTGGGTTTTTTTTCCCACACGACAGATGCACCTCCTCAAGAAGCTGGACCTGAGCAACCTACCCACCCTCACCGCTGACTCCGTGCAGGGCGTGGCCCGGCACTGCCCTCTGCTGGACACGTTGAACCTCAGCCTGTCCAGGGACGTCCGGGACGACTGCGTGCTGTCGGTGGCCCGGCTCTGCAAGAGGCTCACCACCCTGTTCCTCATCTCCTGTGCAATCACGGACCATGGTGGGTTTGGGGTCAGCTATTCCAGGCAAAGCAATGCCGTCATTGGCACTGCTCGTCGGGAATCAATTTCCTTAAGTCCGCAGCACTAGCATTGCTCAAACTTTGCAAGGCTGCATTGTGTGATATGATTTCAGATGATTTTAGTGCAAACGGAGGGAGTTTGTAGGACTGTCTGACAAACTACACCATGGGGTGAGAAACTGCTGCGTTTAGAAAGCACAACAATTTTTGAAAGATATCGCACTGATACAGTACGCTCTGGCCATTCAGCAGTCTCAATATGACATCAAAGATTGGCTGGCATGGTTGGGTGCCTCCTGGTCATGCATTCAATTCCTCCTCCTGGGATGCTGTTATTGCAGAAAGTCAGTTTTTCGCGTACTGAGTGGATTTCTTCTTTTTGTGCACATGTACGATAAATTATTGCCTTCTATCACTATACATCAATGCTTTTGGTTATAGCTTCTCTGTCTAAATAGGCCTGTTAGACAATGGAGGGTTTGCTTGGCTGCCATCTTGCAGGTAAGTGCTTTTGTCCAACTGGGTACGTGCAAAGGAGGTTTCAGTGTGGAACATAAGAACTGCCCTGCAAGATGGCTGCCGTGCAAAGCCTCTATACGAACAAGTGAGTGTGCTCAAACCCCTTTTGGGAATTTTCTCTGCTCGCTCTGCAGCATTGCACGGCATTGGTGACAACAGCAGCCTGCTGGAGCACCTGGATGTCAGCTGGTGCAGCCACATCACTGACCGCGGTGCCGCTTACGTCTCAGACCGCTGCCCGCGCCTGAAGTACCTGGGCCTGATCCGCTGCACCAAAGTCAGCGACGCGGCCGTGGAGCGGATGGTGGAAGACCATCCGGCGGTCCACTACAGCACCTTCCTGCTGGACAGCCAGCGGCTTATCGACAAAGCTAAGGAACAGGGATTTGTCACGTCGGAGTGAGGAAAACAAGTGAGCCGGAGGAGGAGACTACCGATGATGCCGACCCTAAACTTGAGACCTCCAATTTCAACGAGATTCAATGTGCTTTTACCCCGAGGGTAAAGAGATACAAACATGCTGCAAATTCACAGAGATCAGCTCCACAACAGTTCTTCCTATCCTGTCGCCTGATGCCAAGTTCTGAGCTGTATGGTACTCACAGACATGGAAAGCCCTCTCTCTAGTGCTTGTGTCCAATTTCAGTGAGGGTGACCCTGAATTACTCGCTATTTATTGAGGGACAGAAACTGTCTTCGTGCGTTTGTTGGTCTCAGACTGTGCTTATTAGCCACTGAAACAGTGTTGTAATATATTTATTTCTTACCTCTCCAATTATGCACAGGGCATGTACGTGTACACATAGTGAGATCAAAATGGAATTATAATAGTGTCATAGTTGTATTAGAACAAATTGTACTGATGTTTGTTATGCAGAGGTTTAGCGAAGGGGTTGTACGTAGAGGTGTGATTTACTTTTTCAATGCCTTCAGCATAGTACCTGTACATACCTTGGTGCCATGTGTTACCCGCAGGTATACAAAATGGCATGGAACCACGTCCCAGTGGAACAAAATTGTTAGTGTGGTGTGATCCATGGGTTTTTGTACCCTCTTGGTAATGATTTGCCAATCTTACTACATGTGCATGTGTGTGTTTTGTGTGGTTTTTTTTTTCCACCCTGCGCACATACAATACGGCTGTTTCACAATAGTGCACCACCAAGAGTTTGCAACGCGCTGGCCAATCACAATGCGTGAAATTTGTCGACCCAATGCGGGTTTGGAAATGGTTGACAAATTTCGTGCGTTATGATTGGCCAGCGTGCTGCAAACTTTTGGTGGCGCACTTTTGTGAATCGCCCGTATTACCATGGACCACATCACAGGGAACAGTAATTTATATAATTTTCATATTTTGTGCCTGACCCCTCCGGGTCCACTACCAACATTTACATATCTGCATTTATCAGTCAGCGTTCCTTGAGTGGAGTTTCAACTTTCTTGTACATTGAGAAAAAATACATGATGATGACTATTAAAATTTGATAAAAACCGTTTCAGTTCAACACGAAAAAACATTCATGCATCCAAAGTGAAAAGATGGCATGAACTTGACAATACATGTATGTGCCACTCAATCACTCAAAAAACTTTGACTTAACTTGATTATTGATACAGAATTTAATTACAGGAAAATTACATTTTTAATGGAACCTGATCATGTACTGCATACGTTTTGAAATATTAAAATGTACAATGAGGGAGAAACCGTATAATGATATTTTTGTTTGTAGCAAGAGTATATTTTTGATATTGTAAAGTTGTTACACATTTGTGGCAAGACATGTCTTGGAATGTTTTTCTACCCATAACAAAGTTCTAAGACAGTTGTTGAAAACAAGTGTTGAAATTTTTTTTTGGCATATCACTGTATCCGAGTACTGACTCAAGATAATTTAAAAAGCGTCCGACAAAGTACCCGCAGTAATGTGTAGATAATCAACGCAAACCGAGGAGTGAACGAAATACCATCAATAAGGAGTCACATTCTTGTCCACTGTGTTATATACCTCAGTGAACCCTTTGCTGCAGCGAAAATATACTGCAGTGAGAAGGATATCCGATGAATGTACATGCAGCCATGGAAGGTGCATGGGCCAGAGAATAGTATGGTTAATGCATGTAACTGGTGACAATTAAGTTGGTCTCAGCATGGAGAAAGGACACAGAAGGAGTTTCAACTCTGACACATCAAAGTGCTCGATGATCATCGTAAACATTCCAAACATGCCTGAATATTGCCTGTAGCCTGACAAGTTGGGCCAGTAATATCCTCGCAGTATTTGTAGAGTTTTCTTTGCAGTGACCGGGAAATAGAAAGAAAATGTCTAGCATTAGATTTTCTTTTGCCGTCGTAAATATTTTTTAAACAGATTTTGATGCACTGTCCATTATCCATGCAATGTTTGTAATTTTATTTTGTCACTCCAAAACATCAGCTTTCAAAGGCTTTCTACGAATTTGGGTAAGACTGGCCAACGACAGTATATGTTGACAACCACAGGACAGTTAAGTTTACGAAAAACAAAATGCACTGTTTCATCACAAGGAGTGATCATGAAATCTCATAAAATTTTTGTAAATTAAAGTAAATAAAAATGATTCAAATAAAGCACAAGATCTTATAAACAACTTGGCTATTTATTCCTAAAATAAGTCCAGGAGAAAGCGTTCGATAAGGGCAATAACTGCACATGAACACTTACGGCACGCAGCCTAATACGCAAGCATAAAATTGTATGTTGTCAGATCAAGCCAGGCACCAACGATAGCATGAACATTTAACTTCCTATACTGCAGTACATAACGTTCTGAGGATGCAGCTTACCAGTGAAAAAATCGCGGCGATTATCATGGGGTACAAAGGGGGCTTATGGTTGTGAAACACGAGGCGCGTAGCAAGTATTCACTGCGCTCTGGCTACGCGCATACTGGGCATGACAGAGTGGTAATTGGCCAGATGCTGTAGCCCAGGCTTTTCAAACTCCTCGCGTGTCCTTCCTCCATGGTCTCAGCGGGGCTTGAGGTGTTGTTGTACAGTGTGCATTATGATATGAAGAGGGACAAGTTAGTAACAACTGTGACATTATGTGATTATCCAAGGGTATTTGCTTCTGACAGTAACCATGAATTTGTCTCAGTGGCAATTTTGTGAATTGTTGAAAAAATTATAATTAGCAGTCAATACTCTTCTACATACACGCAGTCCCCTACACTTGCTTGGGACTGTTGAGTTTGCATAGAAATTGTAACACCTTCAAATTTTCCGTCCATTTCCCCTTTTCGAGAATTGACCAGTTGTCTAAATCCCAGCCAATTTTTTTCTGTAATACAATGGCTTTCAAACCTGTAAAGAAGAATATTTGAAGAAGTTGTTCTTGCAAACAGTACTGACGCTGTGAAGGTTCGTGTAAATGAAGCGAGACACACCGACGCTGAAACGATTTGTAGTTCACGATTGGCGTCTTTAAATTCGTTTTCTTTCTTCATTTTGACATCTTGTATTTTCTTTTTAATTCGGGCCCTAAACTGTGAAGTGTATGAATGCATTATGCGTGATGCAGTGTGTACGAAATCGTGTTTAGAGTGAAGACAAAAAATCCATTACAAGATGATTTTTCGTCGGGGAAATGTTAATTTTAATCACGGGTTGTCCCCTTACACTGACGTGTATTAATTAACACTGTATACTCAGTGCTTGTCCGAGAGCTAGTGAAAAAATTCACAAGCTTACTCGGGTTATCCATTTTACACAGTTTTCTTTTGAGATTTGATGATATTCAGTTATCTTAGCCATCAACTTGATTCAAATTCCTTTGTGTTTCTTTGTTTCTTCTTGATGAAAATTGTGAACATTTGATTTCATCTCTGAACCCTGACAAGATGAAAGAGGCCATATGTTGCCTTCTACCCCCCAGCTGATCTCTGCCTGAAAGTTTTAGATCGATGAACAACAGAAAAAAAGTCAAAAAGAAAATGAATTTGGTTTAAAAGAGACAGACGTGAACCGTAAAGTGTGTTATAAGGGTCGCTTATTGGTAAAAAGCAAATATTCAAGAAATAAATCAACCCAAGGGAAGAAGAAAACATGGGAACCGTGCAGCTTGTCGAATGTCATTAGTCTTGACTGATTTCGGATTTGTTTTTATTTTTCCTTGTCTGGAGTTCGAAAGTCACCCCCCCCCCTTCTACTCTGTCGTGAAACTCAACGGCCTGGTGGAACTTTCAGATAAATTGGAAAAGAATTGCCCCAATTGTTTTCAAATTCGACCTCAGTTGGTTGAGTGTTTCATAAACGTGGTTTCTATTTTTTTTCGTACGGCACGACTCTGGTTAATTATGAGCTCTGTTCCACGATCAGAAGAAATTCAAATATTTGTAATGCAGGGATTAAGTCGAGCGCGATTCATTTTCTAAAACTTTCAAACGTATCATGCAAGTGAGGCATGGATTTTTTCAAGATTTATTCAGGCGTTGTATACAACGAAAGAAGGCCGCGCATTCGTGCAGTGGAAAGAGAATAATTTAGTCCGGTGACAAATCAAATGCCTCGTATCTGTCACCAGTTTAAAACCCACTTCTAAACATTCGTTTTTGTATATGAAAGCACAACCGTTATTACACACACACGCGAGACGAAAAAAGGGCAGAACTGTTGACAAAACTGTGTGTTCGAGTGGTTTAATATCTAGTTAAGTGGAACAACATTGTGCATACATAATTATGTGCCTTTCAATGTGCAAAAATATATACATATACAGGTCTAGTTAGTAAAGGTCAGTAGTCAGGAGAACCCTCAAAATGAAGCAAATTTGACGTCTCAAAACATTTGCTGCGAAATTCGTTTGAAATTAATGAGTTCAACTTTAAGGAATTCACAAAACAAATGTTTTATCTGACGTCACAGTTTGACATTCTTGATTGATTTCACGCCAATAATGACCCAGCTATTCAACTTTTAAAATGGTTTTTCTTTTTTTTAATACTTTTTTAAACTTTTATTTTTGTTTTTATTTTTTTTTTTTGGATGAGAGCAGGAACTTTTCCCGGCAACTTATCACAAGTTAGGAGAAAAAAAATTCCGGAATAAAAACACGTGGTGAACTTAGTTTTTGGCATTTCGTTTAGCTAGCGTCACAGAAAATCAGAGTCCAACATTGTCAGACTAAGCTCAAACGGACCAGTCCTAAGATTCAAAACAAAATGTGCCACACTACAAGGTGCCCGAAAGGCTCGGCTGTCGGGTCGATAGACACCCAAAAATACTTGTGCCTGCCCTTGAAATTCTTATACCACTCAAGATGGTGATATTCAGAAAATGTCGATTATTCTGAGAAGTGTACAGCTGTCCTTTTTTTTAAAACCCTAACACTCCTCAATCCTTCACCTGTTGGAGGACTCAGGAGTGTTAGGGTTAAAGAAAATGGCGATCAAAATTGATTTCATGACTACAGAAATTGCAGTTGTAACATTGAGTCATTCCAACGTAAAGCACAATGAGCAACGCTCGTAACAGTCAGGTTCATCATCGTAGACGCTCTATGGTTGATCTTCACTCTTTTCCGATTTGCTGCGCTAACATCTTTTTGTTTCCTGTTTGGTAGCGATTGCAGATTTTCATTTATTGTCCAAGACTCCTTGCACTTCACTTATATTTTTAATGCGTCTCGTTCATTTTTATACAAACTCCATCCATTTTATTTGATCATTTTGCCGTGTTTAGCCTATTTATTTAAATACCAATGGTAAACTGTAATTGTGATTGTTAGTCTGTGTTTTTAAAACTTGCATTAAGGCAATTAATTAATTCCAGTTTAACCTCAGCTTAACTCTCCATCCGTTACTAAAGCAAATAATTTCTAAAAAATAACTATAACAATGACAATTTCTGCAATGTATAACTTTACAGAACAGATCAATAGTGCAGAAACTTACCTATTAACACTTTCCTGGTGATATTCCAAATGCACGTGCTTGTCAAACGAAATCATTTTCTTACGGTGACCGAGGGATTTCGATGATGAGTAAGCGTCTAATTCCAAGGTTGTGAAACGTGGTTTTCATTTGAAGAGACGGTGAATCGTGGTTCACCAAACTTGCTCGTTTAGGTGTAAAAAGCCCCTAACTCCGTAAAGTCATGTCGATAACATTTGATAACTTGAATCCTGCATATTTCCACAGGTAACTTTCACACAATCCATTGGGACTTAAGGGATAATGAAGACAGTGTGTACGCCCTACGATCCACTAATGGTGCCGGCTGCATGTGTCTGTGTGTGACTTCGATAGCATGCACTCTGTGTAATGCGCATGTGAAAGAAAAACTATCTCGTACTTGTCCACCCAGTGGAAGAGTTGCACAATTATCAATGGCTCGGGCCAGGAGTAGCCTAATTCTTTCGTGTACATGCCGATCTAGATCAAAATACACGTAGCTAGCCAGCTCCGTATAATGGCTTGAATCGTCCGAATCATCTCTCGGCATGAACCAAAAACCTTTTGTTCCTCTGTACAACAGATACAAGTAAAGGGAGGGGCTTCAAAAAAAGGTTGAGATTCCTTGACTGGAATTCGCGGACCCACCCATTCAAATGAAAGAATTTCCACTATTCATCGTTTCTCCTTACCGTAACTGTCAGCCTTGCCACAACATATATGAGCTTCCATGATCCTTCAGTATTGCCCTCAAATACATGTAGGTTAATGTTACAGCGAATAAAGGGATCGGGGGGAGAAGCCATTCCACAAAAGTAGCCCCCCCCAGCCCAGTTCTTGAAAAAAGCATCTTAACAAAAAGGCGATGGGGTACCTTTTTCTCTCCTATCTTCCAAAAGTCTGTTTAACAACCCCCCAAAATGCAATGCAGCCTCACCCCTCCAGAAATATGGTTCTGAAGCCATACTTGACTCTCTGCAGATTACTGTATGGCAAAATTTATGACAAACTTTCCTGAACATGTATGTACATGGGATACGGACGATTCACATCCGCTCCGAGCGCAACAAACAAAGGCGTGTTTTTTTTTTTTTTTGGTACGCACCGCTAAGCCTGCGTTTATAATGGAGATCAATGGCGCGTTTATTTATTCCTTAATGTATGATTTTTGCGTACACGCAGACCGCGTGGAAGAACCCGCGTGGAAAACTTTAATATCTGTCCTTCTTTTGCCACTTGAGGGTGCACTTCAACTCGGGGCGGATAGTGCGCCTCCAAGAGTTTGCAACGCGTTGGCAAATCACAACGCGCGCGAAATCTGTCGACCCTTTCCAAACGCGCATTGGGTCGACAGATTTCGCGCTTGGTGATTGGTCAGCGCGTTGCAAACTCTTGGAGGCGCTGCAGGCGCACTATTATGAAACGCCCGTATTCCCACGCGTTTGTGGACGAATCTGTTAGTATTTCCAATCACACATAACAAATTGTACCGAAGGCTGTACAGAAATACAATTGTAGACTACGTCGATTTCAAAAACATGCTGTGTGACATAGAGTAGACCTAAATGTGCACTTTTTGTGGCAAAAACATAACTGAAATGCCTATTCTTCATAGTTCCATGAGTTTTTGCTAACACCCACAATCGCACTCTTACCTTAACATAGTGTACCTTAGTACACTGTGTACTTTTTTCTCTTACCTGAGTGTAATTCAGCAATCAGAATTGGAAGCCATTACTGCGGTGGCACCACACGCGTGGACAGGTGGTTCGCGCGCGTTCCACCCCTCCTCGACCAATAGGGTGCGCGATTTGCTAAATGCACGCGCGCCTCAAGCTGAATAATGTGTGTGTTAGTGCGACGCCACCACAGATATGGCGTCTAATCTGATTAATTTTATTGACAGTGAATACAATGCCACGATTTTAGTAAGTTAAAAGACACGGAAAGACAAATTCAAGTGTAACGGTATTTTTTGGTGAAAGACGTAAAATATTTTGTTGGAAACAATGATACGTTTTCATTAACATGATGAAAAGTAAATGGTATTAGTAAACTACAACACACTGCATACATTTACCAGAGGTGCTAAACCAGTTTTGTTTGCCTACTGCAACATTGGACTTTTCTTCCCGTTTAGTCTAGTAATGGGCTTACTACCATGACTCATGCATTATTCAACACAATAGGCCAATTTTCACTGTACCAGTTTTGAACTTTTAACAAATTTTCGTCGTTTCGAGTTCATTTCTACAGGAGCCAAAATTTCACTTTTAAAACCCCTGCCACTGCACTTTGAACCTTCTCAGCGTGGTTACTCTTTTAAAAATACGTCTAGGACGGACCAACAGTAAGCGTATTTAAATATCGCCATTTTCAAAAGGATGGGCTACATTATTTAAAACATCCTTTCAGAATTGCACAAAAAGAAACAATTTAAGTAATTTTCAACACAATAGATTATTATAATAACTATAGGCTGAATTGTGAAGCAATATAACATTTATCTTAAGGGTCTTCTTGGTGCAAGACATGGACTTGAAGGCATTGCTACTTTTGTCCTAGCAACCAGTAAGTGAGTTGCTTTCCTTTCCCCTGTCAAAAGGAATTTCAAATTTTGGGGTTAGGTCAGAGTCGTTATATTGATTCCTTCTTTAACTATGACGAGAAAAAAGTCTTCAATTTGTTTAACTGAGAAATTACAACTACAGTGATAACAGTACACACTAATAGCCGCATGTCTGCCTTTGTTTCTAATGCGTCTGCAAATTTAGTAAAATCTTTGAATAACGAATACTGTAATTTTTGAAAACGGATGAAAAGAGCTGCTTTCTGTAAGAGAAAGATCAGCATGTAAGAAATCATACCTTCATTTCAATTTCCCCTCTTTCTTCGATGTTGAAAACGTCAGACTCCCGAAGTATGGCCGAGGTTGAACTGCTAATGTGAATTTTTAGAGCTAGCAATATGACCATAAGTGAAGGAAAATAATGTCACAAATATGTATCAAAATTAATGTATGAGATCATAAAAAAGCCACAGCAATTTTATGAAAAACTGTAATTCTAAGTAATCATGAAGAAAAATATCACCCTTACCACACCTGTAAAGGCCAGTTCATACTATAAGCGAATGTGAAAGCGAAACGAATTTGACGTCAAGAAAGACTGACGGCAAATTTTCGCTCAAGCTGAAGTGTGTTCGACTTTTGCGAATACGCAGCGCGAAGATTTGAACTGAACGTCACAAATTCCCGTTTGTATTCGTTCTTGCGCCAAGTATAAACTGGCCTTAATACCTTAGACGTCTTTCAACACCAAAATTTCATTGCTCACGTTCTCCGTTTGATTCCATCCTTGACGCTGTGTTAACTGTATCACCAAACAGGCAGTAACGTGGCATCTTGAGACCAACCACGCCAGCTACACAAGCTCCTTTTGAAAAGAAAGTCAAAATTGCACGATTTGTAAACAGTTTATATTAAAACATGTCCAATTATGTTCCTTTCTGACCAACGTATCTGCATCAGTGAGGAATTCCCAAGGAGGCCCTCTTACCTGAGTGTATGCCAGCCCGCAGCAACAGCTTCCAATCTGGCCGATGGGAGACCTTGAATGTCCCTACGCTTGCCAGCAAGGCAAGCGCCATCTTGGCCACGTGAGTCGCATGCGCGTTGCCGTTGCGGATCGGCAGGCCGGACACCACCATGTACGCATCACCAATTGTCTCTACCTGGATAGTGACAAAGATAAAACAGGGTGAAGATCTTCTCATTCTACCTGATCTGACTACCCGTCGCTGTTAGTATCAGAGGCTTCTGAAAAAATATGCCACTTTGCGAAGTGTGCCGGTAATATATTATAAAAGGAACCTGAATTGTATATTTTGTTTTACTTCTTACCATCAATAATGTTATTCAGTTTACTGATCAAAATTGTAGCCTGAAAATGTGTTCCATTCAAGGGAATGAATGCCACTCACTCCAAATTGTTATCGACCTTAGCCTATAACTTTATTAGCATGACACCCATATTACCTAGTACGATTATATATTACTTCCACGTTCCAACAATTGGCAGTTTGCTGTAAAAGGCTTGCTTATAACAGCAGTTGGTAGTTGAATCAGATGCTACCTGGGACAAAAACCTATAACCACCAAAATGTTCATTTTTAGGCTGTGCAATAAGGGCCTAAAGGATATTAACTTTGACAAACCCACAAAGCATTCGGTTTTCCCTCTAAATTTGCTTATACATTTGGATTCTTCCCTGTCCTAAAAATGTCGCCATCAAACCAGGGGTATAGTGCTGGACTCAGGAGTAATGAACGGGCGAACAAAATAAACGCTAAAAAGGTCTTTCACATTTCCCCAAGCCATCTCCAAACTTTTCCTCACTTTATAGACGTCAAAGTTACCAATGGTCTCATCGAAGCAGGTGTACAGGTCGTTCAACAGTGCTACCACCTTGGATGCAAAAGAAAAAAATGTGTAAAGACGTCTGACAGAGTTAAACGAGCCCAAGACAGGGTCTTTTGGGGGAAGAAATGAACTCCTAAATTAGCAAGCGTTGGCAATCTCATTAAAGGAGCGGTTATGGACAGCTATCCTCAGCTTCCAAAAAGGTGTTTGTCCAATGGGAACACAAAAATCAGAATGTCAATTTGTAAAGACGCACTGCGGTATGGGCCCTACAACGTTTTAAAGGGGCGGTTTGCAAGTTAGCCGGCATCGACTCGTCAGTGTCACGTCACCCATCAAGGTACACCGAAAATTAGGCTCTTATTTGTTTTATGATAAATTTTGATAGGTGGGCCTATTTTGAGTAATTAGTACACAGGTGTGTTCCTTTTGCACACTGGAGTCGGTGCCCGGTGACAAAAACACAATTTGTAAATATTTTGGCAAATGGTCTAAGCCTACATCATGCACAGTTACCCCCCTCCCCCCAAAAAACCGATCCGCTAATGGGCTCAGGTTGTATCAGAAGGAAGTACACGTTTGCGATACATAATTTCATCAGTGCTGTTTCGTTTCTTGGAGTAAATTTTTCGTACTTAGAATGGTATTATCAGTTACATTGACATTCACTGCATCTGTCACCGTCGCATTTGTATACCTGCATTGGGGTGCTACGCGAGGACAGCTCGGTGAACCCCACGATGTCACTGAAAAAGATAGTGACACTGTCATACGCCTCAGGATGGACGGGTGACCCGGTCTTCAGCTGATCAGCAACGGATCTGCAAATGGCAAACACAAGAAGCTCTGTTCGATAAGAAGCAATCGCGGTGTTGATTAACCAAAGGAGTTCCACCCGCCGACTCACCCAAATTAGTACATTCTGTTGCTCAACATGTTGCTAATTTGCTCAAGGGTCGGTCAAGTTATCTTGTGACCTCTTTGGCAAACTCTCTCCTAAAGCTGGTCATATTTTACCTCAGTTAAATGTAACAGCACATTCAACATTTGGTAGCACACACTTGAAGGTCCAAAAGAAAATTTCTGGGGGGGGGGGTAAGGAGATTAAAACGCACAAATTCCATAAATCTTGCGTTATCCTGCTGCAACTCGGTCAACCTAAAGTGTACAGATCGAGCATTACATCTGTGTGTTTTTCCCAGTCCACTCCTTTTGGAAATATAAAGGAATAGTAGAAACAATTCATGGAACCTGTATTAGGGCATGGTCATGGCAGAGGTTAGACTCCATCCAAGTATGGAAAGGCATTGATCATGGACGTGCTTGGGGATTATACCTCATTCGATAAGTGTCACGAGCCTATCAACGAAAGGGGTGCTTCAAGTACAGGTTCCCATGGTTGGTTTTCATACAAGCACGGCAGTGGATTGATCGATCCTGGACTTACTTGGGTAAAACTTCATACAAGAGTGTCTCCGCCCGCTTCTTCTCCTCTAGGAAGGCTGAGGTTCTCTCTTCCACGAGGCCCTCCAGGTTGTTTGCGTAAGCCTCCATGCGGTTCAGCAGATTGTCCAAGATTCCGCCCGAGCCACCTCTGTGAAAACAAGTACACCGCGGGTGGTTCAATTATTTTGTTGGAATAACTTGCGCTTGTGTAGCAAAATTAATGTTTTCGAATTGACTAACAGGGCCCACGAAATATTCCCGCTTTGATACTCGTACACGGCGAACTTGATTCTAGGCTGAGTGGTGTTAGCTGCCTACATAGACACCGCGGTAAATGAGGAAGTGCTCTTAAAACTTTTAAACAGGTGTTCCATGATGTTTGTTCAGGTCATTTCCTGGGTCCTTCTGATGCAGTTTGTCATTACGAGATCTGTCCTGTCGATGCAGGTCAAGCATAGGACTGGAAATTGATATTGAATGGAGAGCACGTCGGGCTTGCGCCTGTTTCGGCAAACAGAAAATGCGCGCACGTATCCGTATATATCTTTTTGCTGACGACGTTATCACTTGAGGCTGTCTTGTTATACGTAATGGGAAAAAAGCTCCACGGACTACGACGTATGGAAGCAACTTGGTACGGAACCGATACGTATGAAGTTTCGTTTCTGCACACCACATTAGTACTGAGTTGTATTCCTAATTCTCACTTGAATGACGCGCGATGTATCGTTTGTTTGGATAGCAATGCCTCTGAGTTACAGTTGCACGGGGTGAATTGATGTTGTTCTTTAAGAAATTAGCGCCACCAATGTTGCGACGTTGCTGTGTGAAATATCACGTGCGGACGTGAAAGTCACGCCAAAACTGAACTTTTGCATCCTTATACGAACTCTCGTACGTGTTATGTCATGCGGAAACGCGTCCGAGCACGAACAAATTAACTAGAGTGCCGAAATCTGTCTAAGCAGTTTCTTTCGTGGTCTGTGTAGTGACGCCTTCTGCGCATGTACAGCCACGTGACTGGCTCATACGTTCACAAGAAACTTGCACGGTAATCAAAGCATTTGCGGCGGTTTTCACACGAGTTGTGCCAATACCAATGGCACGAAATTCCGCATAGGATACAGACTGCGCCACGCGTGAGCGACTTGCTCAGTTAAGACATACTTGCACATTCTCTTCATGTCTGACAGGACCGCGTCAGAGCTGGGTCGATCGGACGGTGCTTCCTCCCAACACTTCGCCATGATCGCGTGCATCTCCGAACTACAGTCACCGGCCGGTACTTTCGGTCGAAAGGGCTTCGACGATTGGGGAATGGTGATGAGCTTTTCCAGAATGGCTGCAGGATAAAACAAAATCATAGTCAGTCTCCATGCCTAAAGTTCCCACTTGGAAAGTATTCACGAACTCACCGACGTGGTGTCTGGACGTTCCAGTATGGCACTGGGGTTTTGTTCGGAATGAACTGCCATGGAAAACTGGGTAAGCTGTCAAAATACTTTTTGCGACTGGGAGTGTCCAACGATAACGTAACCTTGGCCATCATATTCGTGTATAATAACATAACTCTTTTCACATCTTTTGTCCAGTTGGCCCCAGAAAGACCTCCAATTCATTTTTGGGAATTCTGAAGTGAATTCCAATTTCGTTATTTTGATGAGAAGCATTCTGGTGTGGAGTGCATTAGAAAGGGGGATACGGTCGGTTTAAGTGGCAGCCATTTGGTTCACCTTTGATGTCCATGTTGGCGTGGCGCTCTTGGTCGAAGGGCAGCCCTCTAGTCACCACCTCCTGAATAATGATTCCAACGGCATAAACGTCGCCCTCTTTGGTTACTGCCTTGCTTGGCTGCCGGAGGAGTTCAGGAGCCTTCCACAACATTTCTGTAATTCGCGAGAAAGAAATGAACATGCCATTTAACCCCAGGCCCATGATGTTCCATGGGCCCGGTGCTACATCGCACTTGCGTGATGTTAAGTCGCATCACATCACTGACTGTTGTAAGGTGGAGAGAAGGGCGGATGGGGGAGGGAGCGAGGGGGGAAACGCCCCCCCCCCGCCCAAATGTTTTTTCGTTGTTTGGTTTATTTGAAAATATTTACGCCTTCAAAGGCATGTAAAAAGCCCCAAATGTAGCTTCATCCATCAGTAAGGCCATAAAAGGTTTAATGAAAAATTCCTCATCTTTTGCCTCCCTCCCCCATTAAAGCTTGCCAACCTTCACAAATTTGTTTTGGAGTCCGTGACTGACACCCTCGACAGGCGTTCTGACATATTCTAAACTTGTATAAAACAGACTTATAGACCCCGACTGCCTGGTGGATGCGTGCACGGACAAACGCAGTGGGGTGGGCAAAAGGGCTTTTCCGACGCTTGGTGGCAGCAACATGACAAAACTTAATAAACTGAATGAGCCAGCGTGCATTTGTGGGATATTACTACACGTTTTTCAACCAAACTGACACATGTATGACACTTAAGAGGCAAAACCCCTTTTCACACTGATACAGCTATTCTATTAACACAGAATTAAAGTTATGGGCTACTTGTCATATCAGCTTGTTCCGAGGGCTTGTCTCTGTAGGTGAGTAGGCCAAAATCGGCCAGTTTGATGACGAAGCGGCTGTCCACGACGCAGTTAGATGAGCGCAGTCGGCCGTGCACGCCCATTTCACTGTGGTGAATGTAGTTGAGACCCTTAATACAATTAGGAGAGAAAAACATGTTGGCAATGGTGCTGCCTCTTCTGCAAGAGCTGTTTTCAAGTTTATTCTTGGATATCCAAAACAGGGAGGAACCGACCCGTTAAAAAAGTACATAGGTTAATAAGATAACACATTCCAGAGAGCCGACAACAGTTCCTAAAGCCGCAGCTCCGCAGATCGTAATCCTAACCTCGCAACGTGGCAATGTGGATGTGATTGGCAGGATGTGACGGCCCATCGTCTATTAATCGAACGCGCTCTATCAGAAGCAAACCCAAGATTATAACAGGCCTCAATCTGGAAAAAAACAGGGTTTGCCTTGACCCCGACTCGAGTGCCGCTAGCTTCATGTTTCTAAATCACTTCCTTTGGGACTCAGTCTAAACGAAGTCTAAACGAAGTCTAAGGTTAGTTAGCTCTGGCCAGGGTTTAAGCGTTACGTCTGAAGGCACGGTCTTATTTTGAGCTTGGAGTCAAGTGAATTTAAATTCTACATATTGTAGTTACTTCTTAGTACAGGGATCCTTTTCCTATACTCAGGACAGGTATCCAGGCTTTGGTCCAACTTTCGTGCATTGGTACAGGTTTTCCCACCATCATTTAAACTTTCATTATTCCATTTAGTCTTCCAATTATTGAATTTCACGGTAAGTTAACAGGCCGTTGATGGGTTGGGGCAATGTCAATTTTATAACGCAGTCCTTGTAAATTCACAAATGTGATCCATTTAGCTTTAATTTATATTTACAATTCTTTCAATTTTTGTACCCTTTTTATTTTTGTGAAACGCAAATCTACATGTTCATCATAAGTACATGCGTGATGTCATTTGGGGAGGAAACCTCAGTAGTGCAGCTATTTCAGACTAAATATACCAGAATTATTTGACATTCTCTGAAACTACTTTTGTGTCAGCGTTCACTCGCAAATGACGCAAAATGGACTGCTCTATGTTCGTCTTACGCCGATATGTAAATCGAATACTTTTCAAGGAACATCAAAACGTGACCGGTAAATGCATTCGAAGGCACCAAAAAGGAAGTGGAAGTCAGGTACAGCAGCAAAAACAAACGTCAGCTCATGAAATTGAACAAAGGGTCAATCAAACTTCGTAACAACATATTCGATCGCCATCGAAACCTAGGGTATTGTTTGTTGTTAGAAAAATACCTGTACAACATCCAGCAGAAGAGAACGCTTGAAGTCTGCGTCCAGCTTCAGGGCATCGTTCTCCAGAATATCCTGAGAAAGAAGTCATTCGGATAGACATACTCAATTTCAGATTACGCCATTTAAAAGAATGTTTACGTCAGTCATTGTTTGATAAAAATAGCTCTTTTTTACCTGAAGGCTTCCTTTACTGCAGTACTCTGTGATGAATGTATTCTTTGAATTATCAGGACCGTCGATGCAGGCACCAACGAAACGGACAACATTGCTATGTTCCATCCGTCGAAGCTGTATGCATCAAAACACAGTTAACATAAAATGAATTAAATCACATGCTATAAGTTGGATCGTTTCACAATAAATTTTGCTAATTTACGTTCGTGGCTTGACACACCGGCAGTGTAGAGTATTATTATTATTTACTTCTGGTAATGACACAAACGATTCCTCAAAAGTGCCCGAGGCACTGTGCTCGCAAACCTGAAGAAATCTGTAGAGAGGAGACAATGACGAGCAGTTACATTTTTAGTGGTGGGAGGAAAACCCCCAAAGAATATTTCGGGCAAAACCCACGGAATCAGGTGGGGGCTGAAAACCCAATGCACATGTGGACCGAGCCGGGAATCGAACCCGGACGGCGAAGGTGGACGGCGAGGAAAGAACCACTATACGCCAACCCAACTCCAATTAGTCGGAGTATTAATTTAATCGGAATAAAATCATTATTAATGTTAATCATGTAACACGAGTTGAAACTTAAAGTCACAGAATACATGAAACCAACTAATTAATGTGTGGTTTCCAGTCAAGCTGAGGAAACCAATTAAACCACCTGGGGCGTTCTCAGTTGAGACCGAGGCGGAAAGAAATCCTCATCAGACATCAAGTCAAATAGACAGTCTTGTCTGAACCGACTGGACGCAGCAGGGAGCCGCAACCGTGTCCTTGAGAATTGGCTGACGGCACGAGTCATTGACCTCCATCACAACACCTATCATTCCCTTGCGTTGGTTCGGACCCATACGTTTACAAGCCATAAAATAACTTATATCCAAGTGGTCCATTTGCAGAAATAGTTGTTGAGAACTGATCAAGGAATCAAACCCTTAATCAGTAGACTGTAAGTGAAAATAGGCGTCTTCTTATCAGTTTATCATCCTTGCCCTCGGCCTTTATATCGTTTTTATCTCCTTCGATCAAAAAAAAAAGATAGATAAAAAATTGTTCGCCGTGTACCCACCTTTCTAAATTCCTTCAACAGAGTCATCGTCAGCTCCAGTTTCTCGGCGTACAAGGGCTTCAGTGCTACCATTCGACCCTGAACGGTGATTTAAAAAAGCAGATAGAAATCGCACGACGGAGAGATAATGACAGACCTGACCTGAACCTAAATGACGATCTTCTACCAACACAGCCTTGCCTTCCTGCGTGCGAAAGACGTGGCATTAAACAAGATTTTTCCCCGCAAAATTTAATTCCCAAAGCGTCAAAGCTTCGAGCATTGATGCATTTTAATTTTCCCCTCCGTACTTCGACTTTTCTTCATAAAGGCTTTGCTGCTTTTGTCCGCGAGGGCAGAGGCCACACTTTGCGGCACAAAAATCAAGGTTTTACACTCTGAAAAGGATCAGTCAAATTTCAGTAGAATTCAGTCAAATTTGACTAGCTCTTCAGGGTCAGCTGGGTGCAACTCAAAAATACTCAATTTAGGTGTTACAGCCAGCCCCATTGGAAAATCATGGACGTACCGCTAATTTTCGATTGATATTAGCCGTCTTTGCTGCTGACAAATGGATTTTACCGAGGTCTAAAAACACTTATTAGCATTATCTCTTAAGGGAGAAAGTCGGTTTGTGTTTGTGCTTCCCATGATTGCGCACATCGCCTGGATTCACTTCGTGCACGTTTATTTTTGACCGATAGGCCGGGCAAATTAGAGATGGCGTTCATAATGACTTAATGAAGGCGGGTGGTTCCATCAAATCAAGGCAAGCGCTTCATCGTATTCTAATGGACGTTTAAGATGAAGGCCTGGTATGTAATAATGAAGAAAATACACGACAAGCAACAACCTTGAGTTCTATGGCATAGGCGGTAATTACAAGAGGTGCTTTTTCCAACGAACCCTAAGGGTCCATCTACTCAGTCGAGTGGTAACGGAATTTCGCGCTGTAATAAGATCCAACACATTGGTTTCCTTATACTCCGAGAGTAAACACAGACTCTGCAGTGGGGCCATATCCATCCATCCAAGTAAGGGGATTTTTTTTCAAAAACATCTCGCTTAGACAGCGCTTTCTGGCCAATCAGAGGTCTCCTTAGGGGTGATGTCACGGAATGACTAGCATTGCGCAAGTTCAATTGGCTACAAATTGTCAACCAATGTTTGATTTTGATTGTTAAGCTATGCATGAAACATTTACCGAACACCAAGCGAATCGACCAGTGGTTAGCAAACTGTCGCGGATCGAACTTCTGTGCCCAGTTTTGTTAGGTTGAGCCGAGCGACTAGCGTATGATTGAGCCTTTGTTATTTTGGGAAGCATTCGCACGATGATTAGCACACAACGTCACTTGAGGGGGTAAGGGGCAGAGCTCTTTATAGAGGGAGTTGTGACATGAGGGTGTCACTATCTAGATGTCACCAAAATGGTGCGATGCGTCAGTGCACATGGACAGTTAGGCTGCATCCGAATCTCTTGTCTAGAGCTAGGTCTAGGTCTTCGCTCCATTGGAAATGTGTGGAGACGCGCAGACAATAGACCTAGCCGTAGCTCTGGAAGCCCGTTTCGGACACGGCCTTAGCACGCAGTAGCTGTACGCTGTGCTGCCCATCGCATAATGAACAGCCATTTTGGTTCCAAAGTCTGACATTGGCGCTGCTCTCTCAATAGACAGCTCTGGTTAGGGGTGTCACACCCTCCATTAGTCAGTCTTGTCGGTAAAATCACCGTACTGCAGTCAGCAAGAATGGAGAAGAGACGGGAAAGGAATCAAGGTGACGGAAGTCACGTGTCCGAATCAGACCACCATTACGCTCACGAAAGTTGTCGACGGTGTGTTAGAAAATCCCATAGCACCCCCCCGTTTAAAATGACATGAAGCTGGTGGATTTACATACCAAGCGGGTTTCCACCGTTCTTGTGTCATTTACAACATCGCGTTGAAAACCGCGCGCTTTCCGTCACCGCATTGAAGTACCGCTCGGGTATGTAAATGAACCCTAATTTTACGGTGCGGAGTCAAGCATCTTGATTTTGAACCATGAAGAGGTAAGACAGATGGTGGTGGCCCCTGAAGGGAAGGGGGGAAATGGGAGAAAGGTTGTTTGGCCGATTTCATTCCCCCTCCTTCCAAAAGCGTGTAAAAAAGCACAAAAATGTAGCCTCACCCCTCCATAAACTCATAAAATAGTGGGTGAAAACAAATCCAAATTGTTGCCCCCCCCCATTTTGTTGACCCCCTCCAAATATGGTTCTGGATCCGTCCTTTTGAGGAACAGCAGCCCGGAATATTTTTGGAAAAGAAAAGGGAAACTGGAAAATTTGAAAGGTTTTTACGCACGTACATCGTGCCCAATGCCTGTTCGCAAACCTGCACTAAAAATCATCAGAATAATTATGTGGCCAACCTATCTATCTTACCTCATACTGAGCGACTTTGGTGAAGATCTGCTTCCGATTGGTACCGTCTGCATCCAAGCTTCCCTGAAATCAATCACATTATCAAGACATGATTGAGCATTCGTGGTCTCAATTACGGCCTTGGCCGGATTTTTTTCCTCGTGAGTTGCTTCCCTAATGAATAAAAACACCATATCGCGTAATGTGCGGACATTCTATCGTTGCTCGTGTTCGATTGTATTCGCATTAGTGCCAAGGTGCATGGTACGTGCAGTCGCATAGCTAAGTCACTTACGGTTGTTGGGACTACCAATAAGGCATGCACGTTTGAATACAATTTTGCAGCCTTAAGGATGACAGTTTGCTGTTACCCATTTAATCACATTACTTTCACGCAGGAAACAATTTTGCTTTTGTTTGTTTCTCTTCATGCAAAAGCTAAAGTTTAGTCCGTTGGTTTTGGCATGCAGCCGTTTGTTTCCCCTTAACAGGAATTTGGGATAAATATCGGAAATTTTCCTACGAGGAAGAAATTATTTCCGAGCCAAGGAGGTAATTACACTGTTCTACATTGAATACAACCTTTTTGAAGTTTAATGTAAAATCTTATCTAACGAATTTCACTGCATAGTGGCTTTTCTTGAGTAACTTGTGCCTCAGTCTGCCCTTTTCGATGATCACACAAACTCTCACAAACCAGCGTTCCACTGCATATGCATGTCATATCACTGCTCGGCTGTCCGTAGGTTCATCATAGACTTACCATCGACAGTGACCGAATCGAAGATGAAGTGGACCTGAACGTATTGGTAAAGATCAACTCATCGTAGCGGATTTTCCATGACATGTTCATAATCTCGGAGTTCAGTTTCATCCTCCTGTCACAATTAAAAATCAACAGAGAACAGATATTTCAGTTGATATGAATTCTTAAATTTCGAAACTGCGCCAAGTTTCTAACACGTCTACTGTGACTGCTATGACTTCGTACTTCTCGTAATAAAATTTGCAAGCCTGACACATACTAAAAATATAATTTGTGCATGAGCTTTCTTCCTATTATGACTAATGTCCTTCAGTATTTTCGAATGGAATTTTGTTGTAAATACTATAAAGGCCTGTGCCGTATACAAAAGTGGCAACATTAACTTAAAACTGACCTGTAGACTACAAACATGACGCAGACGGAAATAATCACCAGGCAAGCTGCTAAGATTGTCGATACCAACAGTACGGTATTGTTCTCTGTAGATATGGCATAGTTCGGAAACAATAGATCAATACAATTATGTTTCGGATGGATATGTTTATTAGGCCATGTGTAAATTACAGATTACTAACTCTAACAGAGCTGGCCAGGTTGTACTTTTCTCCGAGATCGTCGTTATTGGTTTTTAAAAAAGTCTTTAAAAGTTCCTCTACTCTTTCTGACACTACTTGCTTGTAAATCGGAAATACGGTACCCGCTAAATGTCATTCATGTGTGCAACACACGCTCTGACACAAAACGCGTGAAACCATTACCAACGCATACAGCCCTTCGTCAGATGGAATAAAAAAAATGTTTGAATATTCAAAAGGCTAAGCATTTTCGTAAAAGTAAAAAAATAGCAGTTTACATACAGACACACACTAACACTGGCACAGAATCGGCATGTAACTTGCTATGTTTTTCACTTTACAAAAATGTTTAGCCTTTTGAATATTCATACAAAATTATTAGCACCATGCTCCAGGCGATATTTCCTGAAGGGGAGCCACTGAAAAACAATGAAACAATCAAACCTCTGTCTGCCATCTAAGACTGGATTGTTATTCTACTGATTTATCATTTTGGTGTTTTAATGGAAAGTGCATTTCAATATTCTACAAGACTTTCCCTATCAATTAAGATATATTTAATGATTACAATTATTAGTATTAATATCTGTCATGACAATAATTCGTAAGCAACAATGACCCCATGAAACGATATCAAAATAGTCAGTGCTTCATCAGAGACCTCAAAGTCTCCCACTCTATTAAAGTAAAGTGGTATGGGGTACCCAAGTGAATACGTCACGCGCGCAAGTATGCGTGTTAAAGACATTGGCGCGGGAACCAGCGAGTGAACCAACACGTGGGTGTACTCCATTTGTTTGGACTGCACTTTCTAGCTCAAAATGACGTCACATTCGGTTTTCAGTGTTACTGACACGAACACTTACTTTCCCATGATGCCTGCATTCTATGCCTGCAATATACCCAGAAAGGGTTATGCACCAAAATTACAAGGTAAGTTTTACATTCTTAAATCGAATACAAATCTCATTTGTTTCACGGCACCTATTTTCATGTTTATTCGTTGTTGCGTTTTATACTGTTTATACACAAACTGTAGCAGCAGTGTCCGGTACTTTAAAAGTCCAAAGGTACACATTTGGAAACTTTGTATGTGACGGTATAAACTCTGGAAAAAAACCATATTTATAACTGGAGTGACGCTTGCACTCAAAAACTCGGCTAGCCACACCTCTTTCTTTGTCCTGTGGTTTGAGTTCCCGCAGCGCGCCTACTTTAGAAGATTAATTGTGAGTTCATCTGTAAAGCTCTCACTTAGGCAGGCTGAGAGGGCTCTGATGCAGCAGAGAGTCATGCTACCATTGTACCAACGTAGGTTTCATTTTGTCGGTTGGTTTATAAGTCTGAATTTTGTTGCTAATTAATTTTATAGCCGACAGAGGGCCTCAGTCCAGTGGCCCCCGACTTTCGAAAATATTGCCCTGGTCATGGTCTTTGTGTATGTCGAAATAAATACATGTGTCCGCAGTACGGGCATTTCACAAAAGTGCGCCACCAACAATTCGCAACGCGTCGGCCAATCACAATGCGCAAAATCTGTCGACCCAATCCTCGTTTGGAAAAGGCGCACGATTGTGAATCGCCCGTATTCTCTTACATTTTGGCTGATATTTGTCTGGATATAAAGAAAACAGATTCTCCAATGGCCACAATGCAGGATTCGTCAATACGGCAACGGCTGTATGCAACGCGCTGCAATGATTATGTGAGCGTATTGAGATCCCGTAGGCTTCACTTCGAAGGTAAGTCTAGCAGACGAAAGTCGGAGAAATAAATAAATAAATAAATAAAAATGCACAGGATGACGGAAAACACACCTTTGGGATTGCATTCTGGGTTCTCGTTGTAGAATCCACAGATGGGCGTGTCTCTGGGAACTTCCCCATTTCCGCCGTGCCAGATGATCGGCTTGCGAAACTTGATCTCTTGAGTTATACCATAGTAATCAGCAACCACCTGACAAAAAAAGTTTGGTATCGTGATTTTTGTATCTTAGGAAACAAAACAAGGGAGGGGGGGAGGTGCATGTGATTTCCCCCTGTGGGAGTCTGTGCCCCCAGGTTCCCCCCGTCCGTTTGAAATATTTAATGCACAGAGCATAAAAACCCACAGTTATTTTAAATGCCCCATGAAAAAAAATGCGTACACCCCCACTGTGCTTCAAATATTTCACCCTGTAGTTACGCCATTGGTGGCTGTGGTGATGATAACGTGTAATGGTGAGTTGTTGGTGGTGAAAGTTGCAAGTGTCGTGAAAGGAACAAGGGGGAGGTTGGTGCTGGGGAGTTCAGCAGTGATGTGTTTGAACATTTCGCTGATTAGCAACAGAAAAGTATTTTTGTTGTGATGGTGGAGTGAATTAAAGACCTCAATTTACAGCGGTATTTATGACTAAAAACGTTCATTAAAGGCAAGTTACCCGTACCGGGTGCGAAAGCGAACACAAACGCGAATTTGTGACGTCAGATCAAATATTCGGCCTTCGAATAAGCCTTTTTCTGGTTAAACTTAAACCAACTCTGGTACCGTGAGTTCTTTAAATTCAAGCGACGATAACAGTGTAAATTCGCCATACTAAATAAACTGTTGCTATACCTCCTGATTCGGGCCAAGCTTTCGCTTAGTTACATAAGAAAAGCCGTGCACCAATACGCTGTCTTCAATGGGTAAGAATGGCGCAAAGAGAGTAGTCCATTCCAGAGATGGTGGTCGCTGTTCAAAAGCTTGCCCCAAATCACAAGGTGTTGCAACAGCCTGAGTGTCTCTCGTCTGAGGAATTTAAATTGTTACGTGCATGCGCAATGAGATCACTCAGTGGACCAGCTTTTATTTGAATTTAAATCGCAAAAGATTTATTACATGCACTTCACATCGAGCGGCATTTGGCTGGAAATATATCGTGACGTCCGATTCAGTTCGCTTTCACGTTCGCCTGTAGTATGAACCGACTCCAATTCGTGACAATACGAACATAGCGCAAACCCAAGTAAAAGAATGTGGTAAGAGCAGACTTCTATCTTGACTGTCTGTGGACGATATCCACATTATGGACGTTTCCAGATATGTTTAAATGACATCTACTTCTCAACACTCGCTTAGAGAGTGTCTTTGTATCGGCTCCCGAGCCCTCCTCCTTTATCATTGCCAAGACTAACTTCAAGAGCGCTGGTATATAACAATTTTAGAACATGCAAAAACCCTGAACAATGCGGTCCGGTCCCTTCGGAACTAGACAAAATGCTACTGGGAAACAATGTGGACCTCACCGTCTGTGGCTTTTTGCGTACGGAAATTGAACGCCGAATCGTCTTACCTCAAAGACTCCGTTTTCAGTGTCGGTCATGTCCCACAGGGAATAGACAGCCACTCGGTCGCCGTTGGCCGTGATGCCAACCTCACCGCCGATACCTGGGGGGATGTCATGCGGAAAATGATATGATAATATGGCTCTTATACTCTTCATGAAGTCCTGTGTGCCAATGTCAATGTTCCCCCTTTCCAAAAAACCGAGGTGAAGCTGTCACAAGCCTGACAGCTACAGAGTACTGAAGTGAATACATCATGCGTACAATGCGTGTAAAAGCTAATAGCGCGAGAACTATAGTGCGACTTGACACTTCCTGGTTCAAAATGGCGTCACACTTCGGTACTCCATAGGTTTAACGAAGGAGATAATGTGAAATTGTGTACGTCAAGTTGATTCGTCATTATTAAATCAACAAGATAACTGATTTTCAAAAACAAAATGCTGTGCAATCTGGGTTTTTAACTTGGCAACTAGAAACATAACTGTTCCAAATGAATTGCTGATTTTATGCGTATGCCCTACGTTTTTGTAATTAAAACACAGAGCAAACAATCAGCCATTGTGGGATTACAGTGGCGTTCAACTCCATTAAAGCAAGAAGCAAAACTAGTGGACACAAATGTGTACATTTGCTTATTATGCACAATGACAATTCTACTTGTTCAGTCATCGAAGTTGCGTCATAAAAGACGGATAAATCTTTAAAATCGATTTGTTTTTCAAAGTGGAGAGAAACTCTCTTAGCCTCCTTCGAATTTTTGATGGAAAAAGGGTTATTAAAGCGTAACCATGGAAGTTGCAGCATTGGGAATAAAAAGAGACTACCTCATATCGCTTGTCCATGTCACGAGGGACGTTTTACTTCTAGCTAGATGACAACACACGTTTCCTTGACGAAGGAAATCTCCTTAAAGGATTTACAGAAATCTTACAGCAAATCGCAATGACCTTCCATTGTCATTTGGTAGATGAACGACAAACGTTATACACAAACAAACAGTAGAGAAAAAGTAGCGCCTGCCGTCGAGGTAGTATTCGAAACCCCGGTCTCTCTTTTTAAAGAAAAATGGGTATTCGAAAAGGAACGGTTTCTTTCATAGGACATTAGGCCTATTTCTCTGAAATGTTTTGCTGTCAGCATTTATCATACTATTATCCACTTGGAAGTGCTTCAAAGAGATAGTTAATCACACATTGTCATCACACATTTCATCCGTTTATTAATTCCATTTTTGCTTGATGAAGACGCACTTCGTCGCAACCTCGCCATGAAATTACTCACAAGGCCTGAGACACTTTTTAAAAGAGCACGTTTTGGGTTTTGGCTTCTGGTTTAACCTAAAGTTAATTTCCAGCCATCACTTCATTCGAAATTGAATCAAGCCAGGAAACATATCGGTGTTTCTGTTTCCCGGTACATTGCAGTGTTTTCAATGTACCTGATTGACTTGCTGAGATCACTCACTGATTCTAATTAAGTTAGGCTGGAGCACACACTGGAATGGACTATGCACCCAAGCCTTCTAGTCTGGAAGCAGACAGCAGGTCTGAGATTTTGTTGGTTGGTACGTTACGTCGCTGGCAGATCAAAGGGGGCAACGGGGGCTGTGCCCAAGGGCTGTTTTTAATATGACCTAAAGGAAAACGGCGATCAGGAGAGTACTGCGTTCCCCTGTCTTTCAAAATCGTGTAAAAGCCTTAATGTTTAGATTTACCTTTAAGGAAGGATATCAATAGTCTTTTGCCCTTTTCCGAAAAAGTTTGATTCCGAATCCGCCCTTGAGTGACGTCACACCTAGTTGGTAAAGCAATGGCGTAGAATCGCGTCCGCATTTCATATTTCGAAATACGTTTTGCCCCTGCACCGAATATCATGCAGTTAAAGCGGGAAAAAAATTCTAACCGTGGCTATGCTAAGAAAAATACGCTTAAAGGGAAGGTCCATATCTTCGGCGAAGACAAAAGCAAAGCGGCATTGACTTCCCGAAACATTTAATTTGAAATAATTTGGTTAAACTTTTGCAAAGTCGCTCCATGACCATTTGACCTGAGGTTACGAACTGCCTTCGGGTTTACTTTTTCGCCAAGTGTGAACTGCCGTTTAGTGACCAATGTCGGCCCTGGACTTCATGCTTTGGCTTTATTTCGTAAGCTTATATTCTACGAGATCAACACAAGTTCAGTACTGACCTAATTTCCGGTGAGGAAACATTAAGTGTAAGGATCATTATGGTTGCAGTTCCGACCCAAAAAGAGCTTCTGTTTCTAAGCAAATTGCGCCCTCTCCTGGTCCACGTTGGGGCTCATAGACACATGCATTCTTCAGACAGCAGTTAAGTATTTCTGACGTGGCGAAAGCTGAGATTGGGAAAATGCATTCAGAGGACGTGGTACCGGACCAATACAACGATCCCTTCAATATGCACTGGGATATGACAGTATAATACGTAACGTGGACAGGGATCATGCAATGGCATCACCTTGGAAAGTGCGGTTCCACATCTTCTCCCGTAACGCCATGCCATCACGGATGTCACCACCCTCATGTAAAGTCTCGTTTATGGCTAGTGAGTACAATATCAAAGCGTCATGGAACGAGGTGGCAAAGAAATTCACCTGAAGAGGAAAAACAGCACTTACAAATTACACTCTCGGCTCAAGAAAGTAAATAGTTATTGGGTGGTTACTAAGAAAAACAAACGTAGATTCACCGCCACAAACAAAAGCTGTTAGACAGAATGATATTTACGGAAAACCTTACCAACTTTTCGGAGGACTTCACCCAGGTGGGTTGTTAGCTGGCAACTTGACAAAATGAAGGTGATTGTGCAGGAATGCTTAAAAGATCCTCTGTGCAAACCAGAGGCAATGCATAAGGGGTGCCAGCGGCTCAGGCATTAGTCCGTCCATTCTCCTCGGCGAGTCTTGAACAAGACATAAATATCTATTCCCCAAGTAACAAGCAAACGTACAGCTGGTTTTTCTTTGCGCATGAAGAGTCGGCACCTTCTTCCAAACAAACGACTTTGAGCAAATACTTGGCATACGGTCTATAAGTGCCCAAGTAAAAGCCTTTACTTAGAGCCTACCCATGCATACATTTCACAAAAATGCCAACGGGAACACTCACTTATCGGTCGGCGCGGTGAGATGTTACTCAGCCAAATTTACCCACCTCGTCTCCCGGTTCAGGTGTGAAGTTATAGTAACGCTGCATACGGTCGTTGATCTCGTGCTGGAAGGCGACGTACTCATCAGTTGTCGGTTCGAAGAGGCGTATCGTCATTAGAGCGCGATAGGCGACCTTCAATATATCGTCGTATTCATCCCCCTTGAACAAAGCAAACAACTCACTACATCAAGCCCCTTGACAATTTTTAAGGCTTTTAATTAGTAATCTTACTCTTTAAGGGCAAAACGATGAGAAATCCACACTCCAAAAGAGGCAGTCTCTTATAAATTAACACCGCTCTGAAAGAATGAAAACCACCCTAAAAGAGTGAAAATCCCTCTAAAAAGGAGCCATATAAGGCACAACTCTTTTTTAAGTGGACCTATGTATGGCTCCCTGGCATAGTGGAAATATTTAATTTTTTGGAATGGTTTTCACTCTTTTCAGAGCGGTTTTTACTCTTCATGGAAGGGGTTTCACGGTGATATTAAACATTTAAAGCCCAGTTCAGCCCTGAGTGATGTACATGCACATGAATAAACGCAGGGTCAGCGTTGTATTGAATACAAATGTCTTAGATCTTGTCTTGCATATTGTCACAACAGAGAAGTCTCCCATTAGGCCGACGTTGGTCACACAAAATTTACTGAAACAATGTGAGTTAATTAATAGGGCATTTTGCATAAAGCAGCCAAGCCATACATTTCATGACCGAAGCAGGCCAAGTTTCAATGAATTATTGCTACGATAGATGGAAGAAATAATCGTTTGAAATTGTAGGTTATCTCTTGGAGACACCCTGCACAGATCAATTAAGATTCTTACCCGGGACAGGACATATTGCAGATTTAATTCCCCCTTGTCACCTTTAGCTTTCTGAGTGGTTACAATCGAAGCTGACTTTCTTATCGAGCCGAGGGAATTTGTTGATTAATTGCTTTTAGTGAGCGTAACCCTTAACTCGATCAGATGCACAGAATTGAAAAGGGAGGGGTTAACACATTAAGCAGTGTCATGTTAAAACCTACAGGTCAGATGAATAACTGATCAGCTTTCTTGACCTAAGGCTGAACTTCACAGAAGAAAGCTAGTGCAAAGTACTGTATTTTCATCCACAAAAGGTGGTAGATGCTAACTGGCCCAGCAATTCAGGGTTGGAATCTAGGCTAATGCCAAGCTGGGGTAAGAATAGGAGATAACACCAAAGATGCCATGCTGCAGCTTTTGTCGGATGAGATCAAAATGTAAATATGGCGATGGCAGTACAGTCGTAATACGACAATATTTTGGATTTTCGCTTTTCACAACTGAAGTCACTGCAATCGATAGATACAACAAATGCATGTTATAGCTTGATTGGTTCTCCCGTCGAAACGATGTTACTAGCGTTTCGTTCCAACTCCCATATCTACAAGGCGTCTCCACAGTGGGAATCCATAAACGAAGGGAAACTTTATCCAACCATCGAAGCGACCATTTTTACAGGCATATTATAGTCTAGGGGAAAGCTCCCTATCTTGCATGCATTTAAAGACTTCCCTCACTGACTTCCATCGTATGGAAAATATTATTCAAAAACTGGGGACAGAATATACTGTAAAAGCGTTAGGAACATGTCTGTAGGCAAGAGACAGTTCACGTCCAAAGAAAGGACATTTTAGCAGTAGAAATGCGGAGGGAAGCGGGTCATTATGCTCCTAGAATCTGGCCTTGACAGATGCTCCACCAGTATCTCCTCACTTTTAAGGTTGTGCAAAGTCTTCATGGTTACAGTCGTTACACAGGTCTGTCGCACGATGCATAGCTTTTCCACTTTACCTGGCATTCATTTCCCACTACTCCATTATGAGACAATGCGTGGACAGGTCAAATCTTCATCAATGTAAAATAATTCAGGCGATACAGCCGCGGTCTGTTTGGCTATTGCAAATAGAATTTTCAATCCACCTTTGAATCGATTACAAAATTAGGCCATCAAAAAGATAACAGTCGATTTGGAAATACTTTGGTAATTTTTTTTCAATATCCTGTCTTTGCTTGCGCAGTCCATTTTGAGGTATTCCGGTTTAGCTTCTGTCGACTCCCGAATCCATTTACATGTATCTTCATGCATGCTTCATGCATGCCTGTTGTGCTTTTCTCCCGGTTACGTCATCAACCCACAAAAACACAAAATCTGTCCTTGAGCTTTTCCGAAATCGGCCAGTTGGTTGTGGATGGAAATTGCCTCTTATTTTTCTCGTGTCGACAGACAAATTCATGGTATTTGGTTTGGGGGTGGCAAATCTACCTCCAAAACCTTAGATGTCGAATTATTTGAAGGTATTTTCCTTTGCACTTTAATCTAACGTCCCATGTCGCGATTCATCAGATTTCAGACAGATCAGCACAAAAAAATTCTTAAAATTTTGGTTACGCTACTGATATAATATTCTTCGTTTGAAATGGTGGGTCACCATTCAGGAGGACACCGTGTATAGATCAACTACGATTCCTACCAGGGACAAGTCATTTTGAAGATTCACCAAGGCGTGTTTGCCTCGCTTACCGACTGGCTATGTAATCGAGGTTGACCTTCTCATCGTGCCGAGGGAATTGTTCTGATTAATTGCCTTTTAGTGAGCGTAACCTTCAGATCGATTAGATGCTGTGGAATGAAAAGGGGGGGGGGTTGAGGTTAATATAATCTTAGTTTATGTTGCTTTGCATAAACCAATAGGTTAGAAGAATATATTACCGGCTCTGTTGACCCACAACGGCTGACTGAACTTCACTTGAAGAATGTCACCATGTTTGATAATGCATTATTCGATACTTGACTCCTTAAAGGGTAGCTGCAATTAATTCATTTTAATGGAACCCTTCAAATTGCTCCTTGTATCTCAGATAATCTTATTGGCAACTTTCGTTTCACTATTTCAAAGGGTGTTTTACATCCGTTTTGATTTTTATGCTAATGAGTATTTCCATATTCGTGAGAAGTGTGATGTCACCCCAGGACGTTGCACTGGCTTGTCTAATAGACCTATACCAAAACAGTCCAGCTTTTTTGTAGATTTTGCTGAACTAAAGTTTCTCTTCTTCGCTGATCCATTGTTATTTATTTGCATAAGCATAAATTACTTTCTCAGAGATGTTCTCAGTAAGTTTATACTGGGTTCACAGCTTGAACAGAAATACCTGTGCCCTATACTATGTCTTCCATGGATGACATCACAGCATGCAACAGTGCCCTCAGTTGTCAAGGAAAGCATGGATAATTTTAAGCGCTTCAAAAGTTCATTTAACCAAACAGAAATTTAAGAAATATGAGTTCTGATACATCGAAGGAGAATGCAAAGGTGCAGAAAACTTCTGTCCAGGAATATTCATTACAGCTACACTTTAACACAAGCACAAAAGAGCTTCCATTCGCGCAATGCCTACAGTTATCCCACTTGGACATCCTTGGAATCTAATTGTCTTCCTCTTAATTATCCGAGTGTCTGGCACCCACCGACACATTCTGTATCTGCACGCGCTTCAGTTTGGGCGTCTCAGGTCTCTGCTGTCGTGCATTGATTGTAATTTACTTTTACAATGATGAATGCACTCAGCGCAGGGTATCACAGCATTCATTCGATGTCTATATTCCAAAGACACCATTGTTCGTGCTGCAAAACAAATTATGCAAGTCCCTCTAGCCAAGCGTGCTCAGGGCTTGATCACTGGGCACATTCCTTGATGACATTGCTTTCCAAAGACCCTTAGAGAACGATTCTAAACCACGACGTCGATTGTCCTCCATCCAGGAATTTTATGAAATTTTAATCATTCACTTGCCTCGAGGATATGTTTCACTGAACGAAAACAACGCAGCCTGACCGCGAATTTTACAGCGGCGAAACAAAAAGGACTCTTCCCCCTTTAGATTAGATAGATATGGTATCATGCTCTGTTATAAACTGTACCCTCCTCAGAATGATGTTATTATCTTTTTCAAATGCAATTTGTAATAAGTTTGGCTCTCTGAAGTTTAAACAAATACCTCAAAGGAGCCTTGCTTTAACACTTCGGGTAGATTTCATGATGTGAATGTGGTATATTTTGTTTTATTTTATTAATATTAACCTCAATGGAACCCATTTTTTCCCGATTGCCTCACATTCCCGGTTAATTCAATGATACGAAATCATATGTGACAAACTGGATCAAGAAATCCTTTGCCTCTTTTCATTTATGACGTACCATCCTTGGTAAAACATGGCATTCGACAAGAAATCATAATGGGAAACATACAACGGTAGCGCCACCCTCAACAGCCTGCTTCCTGCCTTGCCACTCTCCCCAAATGGTGCAATTAAAAAAGCCTTTTTTGTTCCATCACTATCTTATTTTGTAGAGTGTTGAATTATTCACCAAAGCAAGGCCAACATGAATGATGGTAACGGGAGGTTCCGTGTATGTTAATTTTGTGGTATTTCAAAGCAGACCAAGTGGAACTCCTGCTCAAAGCCGTACGATGGCAAGGGGCCTAGAGTGATTTCATAGCAGGCGGGGATACCGGACCCAGGGAGGTTGGGGAATATATAGACCCCCTGCGTATGACGTCAAATTGGAGGGCAGCTCTTTATTCCTCTGTGATAGGCTCCAGCCAACCTTCTGTGCCTGTATTGTAATTAAATTAAAATAACAAAGAATAGCCTCTGACTCCGCCTTCATGCAAAGGGTCTATTCCCCATTTGTGCTCGAATTGGGGGACTGAGGAGATGTGGGGCTTGACTTGCCCAGCCATGGAAGTTTGAAAAGCGTTGGGGGGCACCTAATGACACTATACAGGGGGGTGATGTTCATGACACAGATGTACATCTGTAATATGTATTACATTCCTCCAGGACAGGCCAAAATCTTAAACCAGCCAACTTGAAGGGTGATATTTCTCAAACTCTGGCTGCCCATTTGCAGAGTAGCCCTTTTGAGAACGATCGATAGTCCTCAGACAGAGTCGCTTTTCAATAAAAGCGACGGATCTTGATCAGTTGGCATGAGCACCAAGCAATTTAATGGGAATATTGATTTCTTTCCTCGTCCACATATTTTGATTCCAGATTCATAATTGCAACCTTCAGCTGTCTGCAGGACTGTAGCATCAGACGTATTGTATTTGCTGTGGCGATGGAAAAGGTCTCTATCAACGATATAAAATTTACCAGTTTGGAGTCAATGCTATAGGTCCTTTCGGCTTTTTAACCCATGGCACTGATGGCGTTTAATTTCCTCGAGTGGCTACTTCGTAATTTCCTTTACTTAATAACCGGTGAGCTAGGTTACGCAGTAGTTACACCCCAAATTAGTATAACCAATAAAATTGGGTACATAAATCGGGAGCTGCATTTTAATACTACGTTAATTTGTGCATGGTCAGTGGACAGGTCAACAGTTTTCAGCTGCCAGCGTAAAAATGGAGCACTCCGGGAAAACCGTCCACATTTTTCTAAATTTATCTTAAAAAGGTAATCAAGGCTTTCCAAACCTGAACTCTTGAAGGCTTCTCAAAATTACATACAGGATACATGCTGGGAGGATCAGAAGAAAAACTATTACCCCCGACAGATTTGTATCACATTGGTTAGAGCCTGGCGCTACTTGCCATTTCCGTTTGGCATAATACGCCCACTCACCTGATTCCAGGAGTCACGCCCAAAGGATTTGGTGTTGTTGAAAGGATGGTAGCTGAAGAACACGTAGTCACCCGACACCATGCCAAGATGATAGGCGCTGATCATGATCTTACGAACCAAATTGCCGTCCGCACTGATGAAGATAACTGTTTAAACACACACACAATGAGAGGGAAGGAAAGAAAAATGACACATTTTACACACTAATTTAAAATGTCATCTGCGTGTCTGATTTTTAATCACTGACTTGCCGGGTTCTTCCCTTCTCTGGCCGGCTGGTCGGCTGACCAGTGGCAAATGCTGGACTTAGTTTGTAAAACAGACAAGTTGTCTTTCGAGGCTTCACAACAGTCGATCATGAAAGACAGCGGGGGGTTGAATACTCCCTTAAAAGAACCGTGTTCCCACTAAGTTGAAAAAAAAAGAAGAACAAGGAGAGTGGACTCGGCTCTGTAGCCCCTCCCCTAAGTTTTTGCTTCTGCTCTTTGTGCTCATTATTTGGGGATGTGTAAAATCTTACTTCTTGAGCTAGTAGATTCTTCTTCTAGGATTTCTTCTAAGAACTCCAAGCTCTCGGACACAAGTACATGCACGTGAGACTCAGTATTGTGTGTTTGCAAAGCATGGGCAATGCTGTGGGCCCATTCTCTGTGCTCGGGGTCATGCAGGACCACTGAGGTTTTCCATTCAAATCTCTGAAACAACTTCGCAACAAAATCCTGGGGCGTGTTGGTCGGGTAGGCGAGCTGGGTGAGGGTGCGGAACCTCGCCTTATCTTGCAGTACTACCCCGCTGGCGGACGGGGACACGAGAGGGACATTCCAGACGGCGGCCAAATCGGAGGCCGCGACCAATGCGTCGATGCAAGGCGGGCCCAGGAAGGCCGCCACTTCCCCTCGGTAGTACAACGCAGTAACCGCCGCCACATCGGCGCGCACCGGCTCTGAACAGCCAAGAAACGAGTACTCGCACACTATAGAGAAATTGGCGTATTCGCCAATGGCAAGCCGCTGACTTATCGTCTCTAACGCTACCTCAACAGCGGGCACAATCCTCTGTCTTGCTAGTAAAGATGACGATGTATCCCCACCGACAATCACAGACACAGGTACGAAAACTGCAGTCAAAAACTGCGAGAAACCCAGCAGAAATACCGTAATTAGGAACATACTGCGGCCGTCTACACGCGGAGCATTTCATTTCGCTCTATACCATCTTGCTGCACTTGATGGGACCAAAGGGTAGAGCAAAATCGTTATATGCGGTAGTAACCACGACTTTAAAACATGCTATATCTGCCATTATTTTGAGAGAAAATCAAACAAAGACGTCACAGCATGGTTTAGCGAACAACGGGTCCCTGTGAATCACTGTGAACAAATCACTGTGAACGCCAGCTCATGCTGAGATTTTAAACAGGCCAGCATGCAATTAACGTGTCTCCTGGGTAAACTCCTTGAAAAAAAAAACAAAAACGGGTAGGGCCTACAATCTCTTAGAAGATGCACCCCGTGTCACGCGTTTCGCTATCACCCATAATCCCCATCTCCGGGCGCTGTTAAGGACTAAAAAGTAAAAAAAAAAGCAAAGGAGTTGCGGAGTGTAACCTTGAAGCGCCGATCAACCCTTTCACGGGGCGGTGCTCATGGAAGGATGCCTTTCCGGCTTGCCGGTTGACATCAGTAACTACGCCACGCTCTTCCGGCTGTGTATTGTACAAGCGGACACCCAACGGAGATGACCGACGAGAAATTTTGATTGGTCGCGGCAGGAATACCACATACGTATGCATTGTACTTGGCAACAACACTTTGACGGCGCTATCCGCCCTGAGCCAACCTCGTTCCCATGGATCTTGACGCCATGTTGGTTCCCCCATTTCCGGATTCTTGCACGCGTTCTGCGTGTACGCAAAGACCATACGTTCGGAAAAAAAATCGTTGCGGGTACTCAGCGTGCTCCGCGTCAAACATGCATACTCTTGCGCGCCTACGCGCTGAGTTGGTACCACAGACATTATAAATGCATAGACTGCCAGGTCCAATCCGTTCCAAGAAGAACAAAAGAAGGCGTGTTTTTTTTTGGTACTCACCGCAAAGACGCGCCATGAGGCGCGTAAGTATATGCGCTTTCGACGCTTTACAGTTACTGAGTACGCGTAACTAATTTACTCCGGCATGTATGGTCTTTGGATACAAACAGCTACAGAACGCGTGCAAGAACCCGCTTGTAACCACCTGTCTTTCTTTCCGCTGATTGGGGGTGCACTTCAGCACTTCATTCAAAACTGCGGGACTTTTTCGTGATCTGCGCGGCGCCCAACCAAAATCAAAACTATGGGCAAATTCACCCCTCAGTAAAGGGAATTAACGCATAGTTGATGGCTTCCAGCCATAAAATTCTCTGATGCCATTTTTCGATTGTAAAAATCTATTATCACTTAATCTGACACACAGGGATTCAAAACAATGCGGTTGCAACATTTGAAAAAGATGAGATACCAGTACAGAAAAGTAAAAAGGTGAACGTATTTTGAAGCGCATGTTAACAAACACAGTCAATGTAAGGGCGTTGCGCTTAACGCGCTCTGAACGCGCTGCCACCCATCGTTTCGCCCATTGTTTGCCCATATGTTTCAAAATCACGTTTATATGGGCAGGATTGGGGATTTATGCGTTTATATGTCTGTGGTTGGTACCAAAAGGGCTGTCAATTTCATTTAAAAACACGCCCTCTTTTGTTCCAGGTACGAAACCGCACTGCATACTGTCAACTTTTTTCCAAAACTGTTGTGCGCGCTTCCATTGACTTTAGCTCTTTTACTCTAATCTCGACTCCAAGGACATCGAGATCAGGCAATGCATGGTGGCATGGCGCAGGAAGATTGTACCCATGGGAACGAAGTTGCTTTTACTATCAAGAGGCACATGCAGAGTAAATCGCTCCTATTCTATGTAATGATGAACCAGTGAAAAATCAGCCAAGCACTCAGAGTACGTACAGTTACCACCTTTCCCGATAGCGCGACTGCACCGGACAAACCTAGACCTCTGACAACCGCTGAAATCTGACTCCATTTAATCACTGGTTTCAATTTCCTCTTTTTCTTTCTTTTTGAGGTTTCAGTCACTTTTAAGATGAGACGTTATTCACTATTCATTGGTACATCCTACGTTTTCAGTTCGGTCCGGTTCCCATTTCAGAATTCAATATTAACGTCCTGTCAGCATTTTCTATTAACTGGCCGCATGGCCGGAAACTGTAAACAGACTTTTAATGTCGAGGACGACAGTAAAAATCGTATAAACAACAAGCGTTCTCTTCGCCATGTCGAAGAGCAAAGGATCACCTGTATAATGTCAGGACAAATAAACCATAGAAACATGAAATCTGAAAACTATGTAATTTTGTGAGGCAAGCAAATGATTTGACAGCCCACTTGTGTTTGTAGTTGTAATAAACACTGAAGTGATAAGTGAATAGTGAGCTGCAAACCGTGGAAGGTTTTTCCAGATACTAGCTAAACATAAGTTGCCTGTTCGTTATGAGGTGCTCATTGAGATAAAGACTATCAAACGCCGGACCTGCAGTCACTGCGGGCGTCAACGTAATTTCCAACCACCGCCCTCAGCGGTACAAAGAGCTGAACGTTTGTACACATCAACCCTAAAATAGCTGGGCGTTTTCAGGACCATCTCACACGGGAGGGGGTTCAGGTACTCACCGCCTCATGTATGATTTTTCTGAAACTTAGCAGGCATGCGAAAGACTCATTATCTGTACAAATGTAAAATTTAACTGAATCCAAGATACAGTTTTGTTGTTCCAGTCATTTTGATGCTCATGGCCATACACACTTGTGTAGGCCTGCATAGGCTACACCAGGAACGTCAATGGAAAACTACACATTTTTCAAAATGGTGGCCAGCGTTGAATATAATACAAGAAATGCCCATGATTCGACAGAGCGGGAATTTGAAGCAGAGACTATATCAGAAGGAGCATTTCCAATATATGACTTGGTAGTAAGATCCGTAAAAGAACTTCATAGAAAATACTAGTCACTGAACATATGCAAAATTGGTATATATGAAATTTCTATGTATGGTTTTCTTTTTTGACGACCTGCTATGAATTAGAGCCGTTCGTCATCACTAGGAGCTTGATATCTCCCCGACGCAAAAATAGCAACTCCGTGCTTCACATGGAGTGGGCCTACTCGGCAGGCATGACTTGGAAAATAAATAGCAATAAAACTTAATAATAAAAATCGGGCACTCAATGTTTTCTAAACGGACCTAATGATCTTAAAGTAAGATTTCGCCCTGGACAAGTCACTATGACCCACAGCAGCGAGTGATCAATATTATTTAGACATAACTGCGCGTTACGAAGAGCTATGTATACAGCTCTTAATAGCACCGCGGACAGCGCCACCAAGTGATAGAACCCCCCCCGGTAGATCAACTTGGGTCCTGCTTCCTGTAGCCCCAATACGGGCGATTCAAAATACTGCACTTCGAAGAGCTTGCAACGCGTTGAAAAATTACAATACGCAAAATCTGTCGACCCATTGAACATTTGGAAAAGGTTGACAGATTTCGCACATAATGACTGGTCAACGCGTTGCGAACTCTTGGAGGCGCACTTTTGCGAATCGCCCGTATTAAAAAAAGGAAATAATGGTTAAAATAAATCAGAGCAGCACAAAGGGAGACTGGGGCCGCAGGGAAACGGTATACATAGCGCGAGAAAAACTTGAATGTAATAATATTATACACAAATTTGGGATAATTAATTTTACGCTACTGGAAAACTACCACCTCTCCCCATCTCTATGGCTGAAAAAGCGCAGAGCAGTTTACCTTCTCAGAGCTGACATTGTCTCTTCATTCTTGTCGCTCGTTTAGTAAAAGCTGATTGCTTGGTATGCTCCATTTGTATGCACCTTTTTATGCCATGGTTGTAGTCCAAAAGAGCAGCACGGCTCACCTTGGGAGCGAATCAAATACACTGCACGCTCTGCTTGTACGGTGCATTACTTACGACTAAGTTCTGCCTTTGGCTAGGCGAGGCAACTACACGACACGACGGCACGGCAGCTCCTTTTCATCAAACGTAGCGTTTTTGCCGTAGCGACGGCACAACGCAGCTAGGCGAGGCAACTACACGACACGACGGCACGGCAGCTCCTTTTCATCAAACGTAGCGTTGTGCCGTCGCTACGGCACAACGCCGTGTGCTGTCTAATGTCATTTCCCAGTTGCTTATTTTTCTTACTAAACGTCGCTCCTCCCGTCTCGTAGTATCGTCGTACGTCGCTTTCCGTATTACATCGCCTGAAGACGACACAACGCACGGCAAGACTTATGACGCGTTGTGTGCTGTCGCTCTTTGCTTCATGATGTTCGCACAGTGCGTCCTTTGCCGTTTTCTTTCCTTTCCATCCCCCGTGTTTGCATAGTACATGCTACAGGTAGCAGGCCTGGGTTTTTTGTTGTTCTTTTTCGTGCATTCTTTCTTTCTGTTTTCATTAAGAATGTGTTGTCAAAAAAGAGGCATTTTTGTTATTGTTCATTTGTTTTGTTTGTTTTTAAATCAAATGTATTTAGAATGTGCGCCCACTGCGTCCCGTCGAACTATCTGTGTTGTCTCCAGGAAATAAATAACATTCACGTCAGCCATAACAATGTCTCAGCTTCTCCTGATCTAATTCTGAACCTTCCAATAGTTATTTGTAAATCCATTCTAAGATAAAACACATTAATCATTATTACGTGCTTGCTAATCTGAAGAGATATCATTTGCCTTGCCAAACAGGGTTGATGAAAAGACACCGTCATACTGATAAAAGGGTCTACAGTGTTTTATTCAGAAACATGGACTTATATCATTGAAAATGTGGTGCTGGTGAAATGAACGAAGAAGACTGAGAGAAGACTGAAGAACTACTTGGAAACTGCCGGGATGAACCATGGAGAACAATCTATAAAGTTACACTTCTACCACAAAATTGGGGACTTCATCAACGGTCTTAATTAAAAAGAAGTTGGACAGAAATTGAAACAAGGATCAGCCGGGTCATTAAAGAGTGATGAATCCTGGGCTTACGCTTATTATGTGAGAGTAGTTCCTACATACGTAGATTTTCTATGCACTATTTTTTCAATCTGTTTTTAATAACATATGATAGAAACTATATAAAAGTTAAGAATGAACGAAGTGAGAACAAGAAAAATCAACACCTGCGATCCAGGCATGTATTTTGCAAGCACATGGGACGGAAATGAAAGAAAACAGTAAAAGGTGCCTTCTGTAAACACACGGAGCAAAGAGCGACAGCACAAGACGCGTCGCGTTGTGTCCTGTGTCGCATCGTGCTTCAGGCGATGTAATACGCGACGCGACGCATGACACGACATACGACGCGACGCACGACGATATAACGCGATGGGCGACGGGAGGAGCGACAATTAGGAAAAAAAATGAAACAAGGAAAGGAGGTAAGACTAAAGGCACGATGCGACGGGCGACGGCGCAACACGACGCACGACGCGATGTGTCGTGTGTGTACAAACGTAATGGCAAGAATGCAACGGTGTAAACGCGAAACGGCATGACGCAAGGGAGCTGTCGTGCCGTTTCGCGGTGTAGTTGCGTCGCCTTGGAAGAGGCTATAGTGAGGTAGAAATGTGTGTCGTAAATAGGACACCATATGCTTGTCATTCCTTAATAATGTTGCAACATTCTGAACGAAGAACATAACGGGGTGCGGACATGGCGTGCTACTAGTCTGGTTTCCTGAGCAAAGATTCCCTGACGACTATTGAACAAAATCATAGGTCAGGTATCACCCACGGATATAAAATAGATCATGAAGCAACATTTCAAGGGTCATAAGGAAAGCCCTGCGCGGGTGTGACGACAGTGACATCACAGACAGAATAGCCCCAGGCTATTTACGTACGACTACACCATGATTACACAGTAATACCTGGGATAGAGGCAATAATCTCGTCGTTTGCGGCATTTTCAGAGCAACGGCCATCAACTATAGGCCTACCTTAATCTTTGATCACGCGCATACTCCCAGCCGAAAGCCATAAGTACGTAGACAGTCATCCATTCCTATTGGTAGAGAGCCTACAATTGTCCGGTCTTAAATGGTTAATAAAACACCAGCCAGCAACATGAGTGGCGCATGAACAACCACAAACGTGATAGCGTATTTCTATTACTACGCAACATGTTACATTCGGTACTTGAGGTGATTTCGTAATGGATAAATGGTTTGCGTCCCACTGCACAATTGCCACAGGAAAGCACACACGCAAACAGAGCGTGATGTAAAATATGCTACAGATATATTCCAGGGCGCACAGCTCGAAACACGGGGACGAGGTTGCTAGATCGCGTTCATACACCAACTTATATGTGCGAAGCAGCTGTTTGATGCACCTCAAGGTTGAAAAATAAATCACCGAAATTATCAAGGTTAGAAGTCAGTTTTAAAGTTCACGATTATCAAGTTGAATTGGATTGTAAAAGTGCTGTTTGTTGATATGAGGAACATATTAAGGTGTTAAGCAAAAGTGTTATCTTTTTCTTGCAAAACGATCCTCTGAATCATCATTGGCAATTAAACGGCCATCACTTACCGTGTAGAGAGGCAGGAACAGGCTACATGTAATTCCAGAGGCCCGTAAACATGGATTGGATGAAAGCATTCAAAGTGATGAAACGGCGAAGCTTACCAGTACGTACGAAAATGTCAGAAATTTATGCTGAATTCCGCGAAAAGGTGTTTTCTTTTACCGCTCTGGAAGCTGATTTGTGACCTTTGCTTTCGACTGGAACACGTGCAGTTTTCAGAGCACAGACGGTATGGCAGTAAGCTTAGATATTTAAGACTGCACGAGCACAGATCTATACCTTCCTCATAAACAGAGGTATCATGCATGTTTTGATCTCATCATCCATGTTAACATTCCATAAGTAGTTTGGGTGTTATTTTTGTCCCATTTAGTGCAAAGTGGCCACTCTCAAAAGAAGCATTCATCTCGTATAAAGACTATTGGAACTGAGGTGTGGAAATTAGCAACACTATGTTTGTCTGCTGAGATTATCCAAAAATGAACTCAAAACGTCATCGGTGTGCCATTTCGCAGGTACGGGACGCTTTCACTTTAATATTGGAGAGTTTGGTGAGGCATCCAAGCCTCCACTTACTTCTGCTGTGAAGCGAGGCCCTTTCCAGTATGCTACTCTCATCTTCGTTTTCCAAGTAGACGACAAACAGGCCAAGACCGGCTTGGCGGAAGCCCTCCCTCACCGCAGTTGCTGGGCGATGATAGCCGTAGCCGCCGTAAATCAGGACCCCCGTGCTCCAACCGAAGTGCTGGAAAATGCTGACCACCATCTCCGCCATGGTGCTGGTCCGGTACACGGTGCTGGTCAGCGTGGGGTACCGCCCTTTGTCTTCCAGGTCCACGGCGCTACTGCTGGCCGACAGAATAGGTATGTTCAGCGACGCAGCAAAGTCCCCCACTGTGATAATATTTCCACTGCAAGCCGGCCCGAAAAAAGCCACCACACTGCTGTAGAAATAGAAGTGGGTAGCGGCTCCGATGGCCCTCCGTTTGGGCACGGAACACCCCGTATTGGAGATGACCGTTTCGAGAGTGAAGTTGGTATATTCACCACTATGGTGTCTACGGTCAATAGTTTCGAGAGCCATTTCTATCGCCGGTAAGATGCGAGTTTCCGACCCTAACGAGAAAATCCAGCCATCCGAAAGCATGAAAGCTACCTTGATATGCGTGACATTAACGGTGGAACCCAGTGCAACCACAAGGCCGCCAAGAAATATGACGACTCTGAGACCACACGCCATCCCACTCTATAGACAGAGTCCGACGCAAAGCACAATTATAGTCATCAGCAGTCCCTTTTTATTTTGCAGATGCTACAAAATGATACCAACGTAATCAGGCGTCGATGGTTACGATGATTACATGCTTAGTTCAGATTTCTCGCACATGTAGCACTTTCCTCGACACGCAACTTTCAATAACAAAAGTTAGCTCAAAGCTGATCATTAACTTTGTTCTGAAAGGTGTACCTGAATTTGTGTCTCTCCTCCGCGATTGGGGAGCAAACTTTTTGGCGTCATTTCGGAATCTTCTTGGCGAGCGTCATTGATACCTATTTATTTCCTTGGCCGTGGCAGAGGAAAACGGTGTCATTTACTTAGACTTCCATCACAGCTGCTGGAGCCGAGAATAGTTCAGACCCTATGGATCCATGCACGTCAGCCTTTATATAACAAATACTCCTCTTGTGATGCAATACTTGAATTTCCCTCCCCTGGGACTGTTCGTTCGGTCTTTCCACCGAACCATTGCGAGAAATGGTAAGTGAGGTTTCTAAAAAAAAAACCCAGGAGATTCTAAAAATCAGTCAATCTTCTTTCCGAGACGCTATCCTTGCATCAAGTTCCAAAGAGGTTGGCCATTGTTCCATGCATTGGTGAAGGAAAAAAATCCCTGAGAATAATCTTTCCTGTCACTGCCATTGACGCGTGCGGTTCTCCTTGTGACAAACTTTTCAATTTCGTTCAGCCAACTTTTTGTCTTCATTGTTTGTTTGTTTTTCTCGAAATAACATTGTCAACGAAATTGACAGCGCAAACCTATCGAATCTGATAACACAATCGAATCCGGTGTATGTGCATTGATTGACCAAGAGGTTTTTAAAGCAGAGATCGATGAGCCAAAGTCAATAATGAAGGAAAGCTGATTTGAAATTTTTCTACACTCCAGCTTTTTTCTGCACTTTTGTTTATGAGCCAAGAGCGGGACCAAGAGAAGGCGCAATTTTCCCAGCAAGGGAGGCTCCTGTCGTGAAAACTGCACTTCGCTGGTTTACAAACGACCATTAGACATGCACGCATTACGGTAGTGCCGCTACCAGCAAAACGAACACTCCCTGCAAATATAGCTCTTTTCAACCGATGAGGAGGTGCTTCTCCTCAAGGTGGATATTACCCGATAGTAGGCTTTACTTTTCCTCCTTTTTTTTTATAATTTCGGCCAACCTTACAGCAAGAACAGCACATGTGCACACGTACTCTTCGCTGATATTACTGACAATAAAACGATCCATAATTATGCAGCGCATGCCTCCAAATATTAAACATTAATACGCAGGCGTTGGAAAGGCCACAGCTGATGGCTTTTCACTGTGGTTGGCTACATTGTTCACGAGCTGTGACCGCGAGGTTAGCACTTCCTGTTAGCAAGCGTTATTCAAATTGTTTGGTTCGCTAATGGTAATGCTTTGATACGAGCAAAGTCTCGGCTATAATAAAAACATGGCCGCAGAACAATCATAGTGTGGTAATTTATCTTCTCACTAATCACGTGTTTTTGGCGATATATTTCAAATCATTGCTTATCTTGGTTGATTTGGATGAACGAATAAAGCGTAGTCAGAATATTTTTAGCAATGTGACGTATTTCCTTCACTAAAATCTGTGCGAGGGCCATCAGCCCTTCCCAGCTTCCCGGGCGAAGAGCGAAAATGGCAACAAAATCACAGTACACTACACACACTGATGGAGTTAAAAGTCAAGAACCTCACCTGTGAAGAGCATTCTTTCACGCAGTAGTTATTTGATAGACGTTAATGAATCGATTTCTAGACAGGGAAAATTATCCATGAACGCTGACTAAATGTGTGAACTCGACCAGTATATGGAAGTACCACAACTCAACCAAACAAATTAACGGTTCACCGATAGAAGAGGAGCCAGGTATGGGTTGACTCTATTAGTCAGTGATTAAACTTGAATGTGTATTAATGCGTTAAAAGGGAAAACTAGGTGTCTTATGTTATTCTTTGTAATGACTTTTTGTACCTTTTCATGATAAAAAAAACCTGAAACGGTATTTTGTTATATTAAGAATTGATCAAATTGGATTCACAGTTGACTCGTTCCAAACCTTTTTGATGCATGTCAATCTGAATTCTGCACCAAATCAAATGCACCTTCAACAAATTTATCTCCGTCAATGATGACGTCCGAAACCATTTTGTATAGATGTAATGCTGTTTGGGGTTATTGTAATGATACTGTCACATTTCCTCAAAGTAATACCTAGTCATTGTCAGATATTCGACAATTTCTTTTTTTTTTGGGGGGGGGGTAAAATTGGCACAATGAACAATGCATAGGAAGTAAGAGATTGCAAAATGTTTGTCATGCCAGCAATGTCTTTGTATGGGCGTCTGTCCTCCCGGCTCCTCACAACAGCAACAGTTAAGGTTTTGCGGCGTAGTGATACCCATTATGACAATTTCAAAACCATGCTGGCTTAACGATGGCTTGGTACCTAGTCATTGTCAGCTATTAAGTAAAAAAAATCAAACTTTTCTAAGTGCTTAATTTAAATTCACATTAATCCATGTCCAAGATTTGGGTGAACAAATGGATTGGAACTGGGAATTTAGGCTATACATTATTGGCAGGCTTACAACATGTCAATTCATACGCATGAGAATGAAAGGGTAGTGGAGTTTGACCAGATATACAAAATACAAATGTGTGAATTTCTTCTCTCTTCGATGTCGTGGGCTCGAAGGTTGGTGCTGGATTTTTGCAGGGGGTTCGATGTGTTTGCGCGGGGGGTTACCTGAATTTGTCGCCCGTTTTTTATCCATTTAATCTCACTGTTTTATCCTCAACCCGAACACACAAATAGGATCCCTACAGAGGTTATGCTTTTTAGTTGAGCTTGCAACCCGTAGACGTAGGCTGTTAAAATGGCAAAGTGGAGGAGGGGGTGTGTCCCTCTCATTCCTGGATCCGTGCCTGCCATGACATCACTGCAAGGAGACTGCCATTACAACACAACGTTTTTCTCTTGAAGAAATAATGGAATGTCTTACTTCTGCTGTGGGAAGAGGCTTTTATGAGCATATCTTCGTATTCGTCTTCTTGGTAATCCTCTATGTAGATGTTAAGCAAAGCTAAGCCAGCTGCACGGAATCCTTCTTGCACTGCCTCGCCAGCTCGATTAAAGAAGCCGAAACTCCCTTCCCGCAGCAAGGCGCTCGTTTCCCAGCCGTAACGATTGAAAAGACAGATCACCATTTCCACCATGTTGCCCGTTCGATATACCGTGTGAGTCAGGGTGGGGTACCGCGCCCTGTCCTCCAGCTCTACCGCCCCGGCACTTCCCGAGAGGATAGGGACGTTCAGCGACGCCGCCAGGTCTGCGACTGTTACCAGGCTGGAGCTGCAGACCGGCCCAAAGAAGGCCACCACGTGCTGCTCGAAGTAAGACTGGGCAGCTACCGCGGCCGCTGTACGCACAGGCAAGTCGCAGCCAGTTGCTGAGCGCGTCCAATCTAAGGTGAAGTTGGCGTAGTGTCCACTCTTGACCAAGCCAACTACCTCCTCCACGGCCACCACCATTGCCGGTAAAATGCGTGTTTCAGAGACTATAGGCAGTGGCTCCCCCGACGAAAAGAAAACTGCCACTTTGACAACAGTTCCATGGTGGCCCTGAACTGAGACAAGCACTAGAATAATACTTCTTAAAAGAGTGTTTATTATCATCAAAGAAAACATTCTTCTCCCTGGCATATCCACCTTACTTCGAATTTCTCTTGGTTACTTCTATAGTCGACAAGAGGTGTGTGTTCATACACCCGGGAAGCTGAGATATACATCGACCGACCCTTCCTGGGAACCACTAGAGAGCTAGCATGGTGCATGAGCACACGGACTTGATAACTTAACGAAACAGTCTGGGCTACACATAATATTTCCTCTCCAGGTTAATGCATGTAGTCTGTTGCAGGAACACAATATTAAATATATACGGCTGTTTCTATACAAAGAAAACTAACTTAATATCCTTCCGCTGAAATACCACAGGCTTACCGACAAGGGCAATTCACAGAGATACTCAAATGCTAATTTTCCAAATTGAAAATATCTCGAGAATTAATTTAATGAAAAGATTAAAAATTCCTTTTTAACCTTGTCCAAACAACAGTCGCCCCATTTTTTTCCAGAGAAAGCCTTAATTATCAGAATTTCACGGTGACCGTGAAATGGTCTATGTGGCATACAAGCAACGCAGTCTAGACAACGAAGGAACGGCATTTGGTTGCCTTTAGTTAATTAAATTGCCACTAAGCGCTGAAGTTATATATTTCTATCTCATTACAATCTGCCATCTTGCCCGCATCTGGGGAGGTAATGCTGTCGATGTGGAGGCCTGTCTCCGAGGAAGTATTGAACTCCAACTATATACAAGGTTGACCGTTTTGAAATATAAAAACGAATATAAAACCAAGACAGAAAAAACACTGGTAACCGAAAAGGAAAAAAAAAGAACGTTGTACGAGTAAAGTTCAGAGATAAAACTGTGAAATACGATATTAGGGCAACTGGGCGGATGGTAAATCGACATTCAGATAATTAAAACCGAATTATTGATAATGAACAATTTCATTCCTAGTATATTTTTAAATTAAGTGCAAATTGAAGTTATATCTCATGTAAATTTATACATGAGATATAACTTCGATTTGCGCTTAAAAATATACTGGGAATGAGAGTGTTTTGGAGACATGGGGAAAGAAATCTATATTTTGGGTCCATGAAATTTAGGATTGTTTGAAAAGTAGTCGTTTTTTGTTGAGGTTTATGCAAGGATAAATTAAATGTTGCTCTGGTATTGTAATTGTGTATTTTACAAGTAGATCTAAACATTTGACTACAAGAGAGTGGTAGTAAATTATTATTAAAGTTGTACATAAATAACGCCTGCTGATCTCTGTAAAGGTTGGCAACTATAAAGTACTTTAAGTTTTGTAAGATCGGTTGACCATGAGCCTAAATGATGAGTTTGTTATGATACAAACAATTTTTTTATGCAGAACAACTAATTTATCTAAGTCCGTCCTTAAAGGTCGAGAAATTTCATGGTCCTATTATGTATCACCTTTTCAAGAATTTTTAAGAAACAAGGTAGCACAGAAAATAGGTGGTAATTATTGAGCTCTGTGGGATCTCTTGTTTGAAATGATGGAAGTGACTTTGGCCAGGTTAAATTTGTCACGGAAGACACCTTTGGATAGGGATAAGTTAAATACTTAGGATAAAGGATTGCCTATGTGGGTTATCACAGATTTGATTAGCCCTGATTTGAGACCATCCATATCATATGACTCGTTATTTTGAATTCGGAGACAATATCATTAATGTCAGTTTTAGTGGCGGAATTATGAGTTTACATTTGTCAGGATCTTTCAGATATGTTTCAAAATTAGTTTTATTTTTAAAATTTTTTGGCAGAGAGAAGGTCCTACTTGCACGAAGTGAACATAAAATCATTCCCAATATCTTGAGGATTACTCTCATAATGACCCTCAATTTTTAATTTCGGGGAAGCATTTACATATATTTGATAATTACACGTATTCAATAAGGAATTCATTATATCCTAGCTATTTTTAACATTATTTTAGCTTTTGCCAAATTATTTTTATCGGTCATCCATAACTTCAATTTTCTTAATTTTCTGTAGAGGAAAACTGCTTTTATAAATTTTCAAAAATCGCAAGTGAAAGTTATCAAATGCACGATTTGGGTCATCTGTAGATGTGACGTGCCAATCAGCTTTATCTACATAAATTTATGACCTTTCAATTCGATCTACTTTGACGTGTCTAAAGGAATGACTAGAACTGCACTTAAAGGTACCTCCAATACCAAAGGAAGATGTCTGACAGACAGGTAAATGATTAGAAATGTCGTTAAACAGAATACCACTCTCTGTTTTCCCTTCACTGCTACGATAGGCCTAAGGTCAATGAAGATTGCAGTGGTATGGATGTTACGTGGGTGGGTATAATTGTCAGGGGTAAAAAGAAATTGCAAAAGAATCGACAAAATTTTGGGTTGAATTACGGGTGTTATTTTTCAAAAGATAATATTAAAATAACCCCTGATCAAAGAAATTCCGTTTTCCATTTCAATGTTTGTAAGCAGGCGGTCGGAGTCAGTTACAAATTCAATCACGTTAAAGCTTGTTGGCTTATAAATTATGCCAATTATATTTTTAGTCTGGGTACAAATGATTTTAATAAACAGGGAAACACAGTTGGAACTGTTTAGTGAATAGTCATTATGTACAATACAGGTAACAGAATTAAGTACATACAAGGCAACACCACCACCAGTGTTACTACAATGTACATGTGTTTCTTTTCACACATGAGTTGCCTTTCAGAAGGAAGTCTGGTCTGTAGTTGTTTAACCAGGTTTTATTAAACTCAATTACGTGAAATTGGTACTGGAGAATGTTTAGGAAATAGATTTTTTGATAAAAGTTCTTTAAAAGCTTCGACGGTTCTGGTGAAAGCATGAAAGTGTGTTTTTAGTGTTCCCTGCTTTGTATTTTTCAGAAAAACGATCAAGTAAAATGTATTCAGAATTTTCATAATTCTTGGAGTAATTGTTCTTATCATGATCTAAGTCATTAATATTGGCAAAACATGTAGTGGAGGTGAAGAGGTTGAATTTTAAGGTTTTGGAACGATCAGTGTTGAGTTTGTGATCAGTTTTAAATTCAACAATGGCTAAATCAAAGTCATCAGCTAAGAAATGCATGAATCGAAATATGTTGGTCAAGTTTGGTGATTGCGGCGCGAACCATTCTATGAGAACGATCTGATTGGTTTACAACACGTAGTACGCTTGTGTACCAGCGCTTACAAGCTAGTACTAGTCAAGGAAAGTATGAGAGCTGACGTGACTTACAATCTTCTTAAAAGAGACGCCCCAGTTAAGTAGGAATTGTCCATGCACGCCTGTAAATAATGGTTTTGCCCTAAATAGTAACCTACTGAAGGGTTTCGGGGGTTTTAATGCATGGAATTTCGATTTATGTGACCACAGTGAATTTGGACAAAACCCTATGGTCTGCACTCTACATGCAGATGTGAGATTGGTTACAAAAACACAAGACAAAACAAATAAACATCAAGAGCTGTACAAGATGTGTTGGTATATTAGGAGGGAATCAATTAACACAGACGGGAAAAATCAACTCAGATTTTGAAATGATGAAAGACGCAGCTCTGGTGCATGAAATTGGCAGGCTTGGGAGACTGGAAAAGCTGTGTATTTTCTGTCTTGGATGTAGAGCTCGCAATTGCGGATGAGAGGGTGGTGGCCTGCGTCATGTGCTCTTTTAATGACGTCTCAATTACCTCTTCTTGAAGACATCTCAAGCTGGTACATCAGGTAGGATGAACATCCCGGTGGTGGTGACTGCTGCACACGCACCTGTCAAGACCGAGTGACACTCGCTACGATATAGGAATCTCGCGATAATGTGACAGGGCTTGTCTGATGGTGACTTCGGGGTTGTACACCGGTACGGTGAGCAGCCTAAACCTCAGCATCCAGCATAGGTTGAATAGTTCTGCCATGATGTTCTTGAAAGTATGATAGCGGAAGGTGGTGGTCTCAGTAGGGCTATATAAAATCCTACAAAACCGTAGACTGGAGCTCTGGGAGTGCCATTCAAGTTGGAGAGTAGCCTACTTGAGGTGTTTCATTTGGTCATGGCTGTATCTTCAACTGTTTCTTCAGGACTAGAACCCCATTAGAGATGGTCCTATGTTTGTCCTAGATTTCGTCCATTTTCACCGAAGAAAACTGGATTGCTTCCTGCACCTCATGTTGTTTGGTTTCTAGGCTTTGAACTGTAGACAGGATACCCTCTTGATTAAAGGTAACCGTGGCCAGCTTGGAGTTCTCTGCAAACTGGAAATGTCGTCATCCAGTGATGCAGCAGGGGAGTCAGATTGATCACCTGAAGCAACCAGTGCAAGAACTGATTCTGTTGTGACCGAAGCCGAAACCGCGGATCATTTTTTGTCTTTTGGGGAGGCATATGGCTAGTTTCTAACCCGGAGAACGGCAGCAGGGGTGAAAAACTACGTACATACTCAATGAGTTGAGGTATTGGTAGAGATATTCAGCTAAATTCTGGTTGATTTCTCGAAGCACAGATTAAGTGTGCCAGCTCACGATGACCTCCCATTCTCCCCCTTTCTTGGGAGAAGGGGGGCTGGGGATCCATTTAATTTTGGAACTTTCCCTGATGGATGATGACTCCTAAACATGACCTTTGCCGTTTCGACAAGACTAGTGATGATTCCTCAACGGCAACAAAATTAAAAGATTACACACTCGAGCTCGGAACTTCCGAGCTTGTGGTCAAAGGATGTACGGATCCCCTTCAAAAAAGCATCTGACAACAAGGCTAAATATCTGGGACGGTAAGTTGTGATTTGATCGGTGAAAGCAACTTTAGACCGATTTGCTGGTGTGCTAACCTTTCTTCTCCTCTGTTGTCCACCGTTTTTGCGTGGCTTAAACTCGAAAACGTCTTTCGTGCGCTATCAAAATCTGTTCTACTCTCTTCGAGAGTTTAGCCTTTTTATCATTAAACTGCTATGGGAACCAAATTAGCAACGTTGCCTGTGTGCCCTTGTGGCTGAACTCAGCACTTGGTCACTCTCCAACGCAATGTGCTCAGCGGAAAAAGCTTATTTTAAGTGTAAACACAGCCGATTTGACTTTGATCGCAACTTTCAGCGTGTAATTTTCCAATTTAATTCGGTCACCACTTTTACACTATGTATGGGTGATTTCACAGAAGACGTGTCCTTTGAAAGGGCAATATCCTCATTTAGACCAGGATTTGTTTTCCCTGGGTGATGATCCTCTTTCAGCCCTGTGATGATGTCGCAATCGTTTTTCATTATGCTATGCCACTGCCACCCACATCTGCGGGCGAATTGTGCTGCCAGTTGACGCATTTGGCATGCCCACTGTGGTCTCGTGCTGTCTTTGAACAGCGTCCCCTGGTGTCAACTGACCCCTCGTTGCTCGCAAGATCTTGGACGGCGTGCAC
>NW_019091478.1:432530-476467 GCF_001949145.1 Acanthaster planci | reverse complement strand
GTGGTGCACACGAGAAAGAAAAGAATTTTTCTACGTGCTTCATCGGTGTGGACCGTGAGCAGTTCTGTGTTTAATGCTAATGGCAATAAAAAGAACTCCGAAATCCGGAGACTAACGTCTCGATCCGGGTATAATACATAAGCTTCCATTTGCGTAATGGCCCGCGGTAGCGCAGCCCAACACATGCAGAGTGGCGGAATTTAAAACCGGCACGGCGAAAATAAATAGTAAATGTAAAGTGGAACTGTGCAAAGAGATGGTAACATGGTTATAGTATACAAAATATTCCCAAATATTTAAAATTTAAAAGTTGATCTAAAAGGGACAGAAATTTTTCTCTTACAACAATAAAACACCCTGCGTCTGGCCCGCAATGGGCAATCCGTAACACAATGGTACACGCATTTGCAGGTAAGCTGAGGTAAGATTAGTAATGCAATCAGAAATGTACAATGTAAAAACAGCGTTTAGAATCTAAATACTTTTTGTAACCTCTTTTTTTTTAACAAAGGGTTTTTAATTCCTAAACGCATTTCAATAAACTTGTCATGGGTTCAACGTGTTAAGAATTGGGCAACAAAAAGCGTTTAGAAATGTGTGTAAACTCTAAGAGCCGTTTTGTTGAAGTGTAGCCTCCCAAGTCTATAAGGCAGCCAGAGGACGCCATGATGACACCCCTTTCATGAATAGGCTGATTTTCAAGAAGTTTTAGCCAATTGTCATTAAAATAATCTTGACATTTTATTGGGTAACATTTTGAAGTTACTAGAAAAACTTAAGAAATAATAGGAAATTATAACTTTGGTCAAAGCCTCGCTCAGTAAAAAAAAATTGGCAGGACACTGCCGTTGGCGATCTGAAAGCAATGTTTTTGGTTGGCTCCATGGCCAGATTTTATCATCAGTCAGAAGGATGAAAAGACTCAATAAAACTGCCTGCTGACCCGAAGGAGTCTTTTTTTTTCTCCCATCACGGTCATATGACAGAAGAAATACATACTCTTGCGGTTTCTTATCCTCTTAAAGTCTCTCATTTCAAAGCGGATTAGAGAAATATTGATGTATAATCCATAAAGAGCCTTTTCATTTATTTCCTCGCTCTGTTTGCCTAGAGGTCTGTTCCATCAAGCCTCGCTCCGTAATAAGTTTGAAAAATCTCAGCCACGATGCTCGACATCCAGTGTCCTGCGTGCGCAGACGTTGTGCATCAGAAGTGCGCAGTGGTAAGAAAAGGTTGGTAAACGTGTTATTGCCCACGTATTCAGTGGGCAGGGCTCGGTACCTCTATTAAGCCTATGGGGGTGCTTAATGAGGCTGCGCTATCGGGTTCTTTATTTTCTGCAAACTACCTTATAAAACATTAACGAGAAGATTTTTCGCTATATTTTGTCAATAACAGAAGTAACCTGAAGATATTTTTAAAATTCATTAAAATCCCTAGATCTCCTTCTTCGTGAACGTTTCTTTCCACACTATGTACTTAAGCGATAATAAGCGAGAGCAAGTTGCGAACAGTTTATGAACCTTCAGTCCATGAGTTCTGGATTAAGTCGGGCTGGGTCAAATCATTAAATCTTGATTTAGTTCAAGTTTTCTTTATAAAGTAAACAAGCAATGGTGACTACAACCCCTTATATACTTATGTTTTCACGAAGAGACAAAGTTTTCTTCCATAGATATAGCCATGGCAATAAAGGGCTAGACTGTGGAAAAAAACCTTGTTTTGCTGTTTTCACAAGAAAGTCACTCGAATGTTATCGTGCTCACGAACAGACAACAGTGTTTCTTTACAAAAACAAACAATTTTAATTGATTTTCTATAATTTTGTGTCTTTTTAACATCCACTCCTTCACGGAGTAGCATTGGTTAATTAAGTCAAAGGAATGCTAAATACTGGGGAAATAAGTGTTTGAAAAAGATACCAATTTACTTCAAACGCGAATTTTTCGAAACCTAGCTTTTACTCTCCGGTGAGACGCTTGTCTCTCCGTGAAAATGGTGACGAAATGTACATTTTGATGTAAAATCTGGTACCGACAAGGGGTGATATTATAACAATAATGACTACTACGCGTTATTCGTACTCAAGATTTGTAAGTAATTCTATGGAGAAGTGGTAATCGCATTTTTTGGCAGATGGTCGCCAAAAACATCGCTTTATAAAGCTTTCAATGGACCACTGTGACTGAGGTTGGAAAATGCCGCAGGTAAAACAAGCGAGCAGCTCAAGATGGTTTGTTCTTTTTTTAATATTGACTTCTATTAGAGATGTAAGGGCCAGCAAGGTTTGGCTTTCCAGGGATCGATCCCGTAGCTTTGGCTATTTTGGGTTACAAGCCTAATCATTGAATCAAAACGATTACGTCATTAGTAGACATTCTCTGGTAATGAACATAGTCCGTTCAGCAAGAAGAAGTAATATGTTATCAGCTTTGATCTAGAAACTGCATTTATGATTGTATAATTGATTACTGTTTTGTGAGAATGTATATGGTGGTTTTTAAGGGCAATGGAGAAACCAAACTTTATAGTTAAACTTTCCGTTGCCGCACGATACTCTCTGCGATCCGCCATCTTGTAATGTGTGTACCTACGATTTCTTCCCTTTCCAGACCGATCTTCAAACTGTAAGTGCTGTGGATATTCTCTTCGTACAAAATGCATAACTTTAATGGTCGAGTGAGGCATTTCCTGCCTAATCATCATTTCACATTCTCACATTATTATCACTCTAGTATCTGTATGAATCTTGAATACATAATTTGGATTATAAAAAGGTGTATTTTATCGTTGGTTTGTCGACTGAATACATGGCAAACTTAACATTCAATCACGGTCGAATGCACTGTATTTGTACATGACATACATGTAGAACTAAGCCCTGGGTTGGTCTATTGGTTACATATCTTCAGTAGGGCGAATGGTGTGCCTGACATCGACCTAGAGAGTTAGTTTGGCGTTTGGGGAACTGAACTGAACCGAGTCGATCTGAATAGGAACTTAGTTCAACTGAATGAACTGAACTGAACAGAGCCGATCTTACTACGAACTTAGTTGAACTGAACTTCACTGACTACAATGAATTATACTGTATAAATTCAAACATTCATAGGGATTTCTAACATATCTGACATTGAAAAGGTATCGCATATCATCACTGTTCATAGCGCCGGACTGTTTGTCAGATTCAATATTCATTCTTTCTTCTTGCAATCTTCAAGTTTTTGGGAGCAAATCAATAATTAAATTGTTTTAATTATTTTCCTGTAGGACGGGGTATGTCTAACTCTTGTCTCGAAGTTTGTATTGTCTACCACTGTCCTACCCGGCCCTTGCTATCCGTAGCTAATCAATTGGCGGACCTTCCTAACCGACACGTAGTGCATAAAGCATTGCCCCATGGTCATCCGATGGTTGCGATGGAGATATAATGTAATTGGTTTAAAATGGATTGATTTCAGTGTGTGTTTCACGTATTATGGGCCTCGTGTTTGAAACAATAAAGCCGCAAACTAAAAATAATAAAACCACATGACTTCAAAAGATGCCAGCTCTTTTAGCGTCCTTGGAGCACTTTGTTCCATCGCTCGATTGTGGGTCAATTTTCTCCTTACAAAGAAATCTTGCATCTTACATGTTAATCTTACATGTTAATCTTGCCAGTACAGGTGTGCGGGGTACATAATCCACCTCTCACACCCTGGGATCCTTTACTGACGGTTGGACACACTAGGCCGTATAACTTTTGAATGACGGCAAGGTTTGCGTGTACAGGGATTTGGTTACAACTAATGAAGAAATCTAAAACAAAAAGTGAATGAGACTGTTAAAAGCCGCAACTTACTTCGGCTGTGAAGGGAAGCGTCTTTCAGAATGGCTTCGATGTCCGCATCATTGCTTTCTGCGTATATGACGTACAGACCGAGTTTGGTGTCGCGGAAGCCCTCCATTACAGCAGCTGTTGGGCGCTGGAACGCGTGGCTGCCGTGAATCAGAACGCCCGTGCGCCAACCGAAGTGCTGGAAAATGCCGACCACCATCTCCGCCATGCTGCCGGTCTTGAACACAGTGTTGGTCAGCGTGGTATACCGCCGCTTGTTCTCCAGGTCCACGGCGGCAGCACTGGGCGAGAAAATGGGTATGCTCAGTGACGCAGCAAAGTCCCCTACCGTGATAACATTACCGCTACAAACCGGCCCAAAGAAAGCCACTACGTCGTCGTAGAAGTAGAAGTGAGTAGCTGCTCCAATGGCCGTCCGTTTGGGCACGGAGCAGCCAGTGTCAGAGACGACCGTTTGGATGGTGAAGTTGACATACTCGTCGCTCCCCTGTCGGCGCTCGATGGTGTCAAGAGCCAACTGTACGGCCGGGAAGAGACGAGTTTCAGAGTATAAGCGTCCGTGCTTGCCATCTGAAAACATGAAAGCTATCTTGACCTGTGTGAAATTAGCAGCGCAGGCCAAAGCAACAAGGAAGCCACTGAGACAAATGAGGACTGTGATACCCCACGCCATCCAAACACTCTGCGAAAGTCCAACGCAAAAGACACTCACATGGCTCCAGCAGGAAAGGCCGTAACTTGCAAGACAGTGCCAAGACCGGCTCTGAGGCAATGCAAACATGCACGTTACCCTTTATTTCCAAACAAAAAACCTTCCTGACGGTTGACAGATTAAAATCCACTCCCCTAAGCCCACATGATTTCTCTTTCCCTATTCCTTCTTGCGGTGACCCCCTGCCCCGATGTGAGACGGTATAAGCGCTTCGGGTAAACTCCAGAGGATGTTACTGTTATAATCCTTTTTACCATACCTGCCTGTATCTAAGATCTCGCTTGGAGGTAACGACTTCCCTAGTCCATGCATTTTAAGCCATCATCAGGGTCAACAAAACTGCCTCGATACTGATTGCAAATCAATTGCCTTGTCATATGATGTATTTGGGAATTATCAGGATTGTCCAAGGCCTCTCAAACCATGGTGACAATAATGGAGAAATAATGAAAACCACTGTCAACATCATCAGTTGATGACAACAGCCGAGATGAAACGTTTATTGTCGAATCCAAAAACAATGACCCTTGTTTTCATGTTTTCAAATCTTCTCCAACAGCGTGTGGTTCACTAACGTCCCTCTGTGACGGTCCCTGAATCTGTCCTCGTGTTAAAAAAAACTGTTCATATTCATTTGCGTCATGTTCTGTCAAACTCAAGATTGCAAATAATAAAACCGCGGGCTTTTAATGAAACCACCATCACCAGTCACTATAGTGACATTACCTTTCAACGTTTATTTTGTGTATTGAAAGTAAACTGAACCTGTCATTTTTTAAAGTGTAATGGTAGGAAAAAACAGTATAAAATATTCTGTCATTTGAGATCAAACGTGATGGCACCAGCATCGCCAAACATTAGTTTGCATCTGTATCAACTGAATTTGTAGAATGATTTTGCTTGTAAATTGTTCATGCGCGGAACCTGTAACTTGCTTTCATATTTTTCAGTTGAATAAAATATCATCAAACCTGTACGCCTGCTATTCGGCTTTTACTTGTGTAGACAGTCATTTCGAAATGTTACGGTCAACTGTCTTAATGTAGCTCACCGTCTGTGTTTAACATTTCAAGTGATCACTATGAATTGTTTATTTACACACGTTCCACCCCTCGCAGGACAAAGAGAGGGCGAAGTTTTCCTAGAAACGGAGGCCCATTCGGTGGGAACTGCACTTGGCCGGTTTACGAACAATTATGAAATGCACGCAGGCACTGCGGTCCGTTGGTTACCATGAAAATGAACACCCCCACCAACATGGCTCTGTTCAATCGATGAGAGGGTGCTTGTGCTAAGGGTGAACAATACGTAAAATATGAATCTTAATTCGAATACACTTTTTTTCTATTTATTGCAACTTTCATTGGGCATACAAAATTGATCTCAGCTCGAAGGCACTTTTCTATTATTGCAATTTTCATGGGGCAGGAAACCGCCTTCCGCGCAGGGCTTCCGCCAACCCCCCCTAAAAAAAAAAAAAAACTGGGACTTATACGTTTCGTAGGCGTCCGCATCTTGGGGAATGAAATGCGTGGTAATACCGTGGATTACAAGCGGCAAGTACGACGACATGCCGCGCAGACATGTTTAATAAAGTAAGAAGTTACTCTGTCGAACCCGTCCAGAAGGTGTGCAGGAGAAAAGTCGGATATTCTGACAAAAACGGAGCTATGATTGGAACGGAAAAGGTTCCTACATTCGACTGACCACACTTTTGGCTCTCCACGTTGGAAAACCCACTTTTTATGCAGTTGGTAAAGGATACCAGAAGATAGTTTCTAACGCGAACAATCTTCTGCAAAACGTGTACCAGCGTAGTGGCCGATACTTTGCAATTTTGTGTACAAAGAATGGTTGGAGATGGGTGTATTCTTTTTAAATGGAAATAAAACTTCACATAGAACAATCATTTAGACCGACTCTCCCCTCCGACGCTAAAAAGTATAAGGACCATAGAATGAAAAATTGACGCTCGACAGAGAATCCACGCAAATGAGGGTACAGGAATTATGCAACAGATGTTTTTGGTTGATTTCTTTACATTTACATATTTCTTTAGCAACACTGCATTCAGAGCATTCCGTGTAACAACAATTAAGTATACAAAATTCATCAGTTATTCCTTTGAATCATTTCGAGTCAGGCAACACTTCTACGTAAAAGGAAAGGACCTCGAATCGTCCAAACTGGCGTCAGAAAGAAACTCACTTCTACTGTGGCGTGAGGCATCTCTTAGCATTTCGTCGTGATTTTCGTCGAAGCTGTTGAAGTAGAGAATATACAGGCCAATTTTCGCTGCCCGAAATCCTTCGTTGATGGCATCCGAGGCTCGTCTGAACGCGTAGCTCCCCTGCAGCAAGACGCACGATCGCCAACCGAACCGCCGGAACAGAGCCACCACCATGTCCGCCATGGTGCCTGTCCGGTACACCGTGTTGGTCAGCGTGGTGTAGCGGGCCTTGTTCTCCAGTTCCACAGTGTTAGCAGTACCGGAAAACATGGCAATGTTGAGAGCCGCTGCAAAGTCTCCAACACTGGTGGCCAGGCCGCTGCACGTCGGACCGAAGAAAGCCACCACGTCCCTGTAAAAGTAAGACTCAGCAGAGACACCGGCCGCCGTGTTCTTGGGCCTGGCGCAGCCGGTAGGAGACACGACCCAGTCGATGGTAAAGTTTGTATATTCTCCAGACTTCACGAGATTGGATATCGTTTCCAGAGCAATGTGCATTCCTGGCAGGAGACGCTTCTCTGAAAACAGATATACACCGTAGTCCGCCGATGGCATGAAAAGGACCTTAACGTTGGTTGCAGTAACTCCCGAAAATAACAAAACCATACAGCACACCAAGTTAGCATGTATAGCTGCCGATGCCATGCCTATTTTAGTGTAGCTTCTCAAAGTCTTCGAAGGAAACCAGTCCAAAATAATGTCTATGACGTTTCTGAGAGGGTCTGCGACGGACTTTGACGCTGTACTGGAAAGTCTTTCTCTCTTTTTAAGTGCAGCGTTTACTTCATAGAAATCAGATGGAGCGATGGTCCGAAACTACAGAATCTGAAAAGCCCGAGTTACATGACCAAAAAGACAGTCTCACAAAAATTGTCCCCTGCAGTGCAACTTCAAGAGGCAGATCTGTATGAAGTCCCCGTCGTTTGCTTTCAACTTCGCCTTATAAGGTCTACCCTGTATCTTTGTTTTACTAAAGTCAAGTCTCTATGAATACAAAGCGATGCACAGTTATATCAATCACTTCTGCATGCTTACACAAAGGGGATAAAAATCCATATACGCACAAAAAAGCATGTTTTAAAAGAGAGGTCTCCCAGGAGGGATTCGGGTTTACTAGCGAGGATATACTGCGGTATATATAGTCATAAAATAGAGTGGTGGATTACCCGTGCTTATGTACAAGTTGCGGGATCTGCTGCTATCGATTTTCCCTGGGGAGAACACAATATAGCCTACTCAAACGTATGTTTCAAAAGATTTGATCAGATAAAAGATGGCTTTTCAACTGATCTTCAGAAAACTACACCTCAAGGTAACTGCATCCGTGTACGTACATCCAAAAGGGGTCTCTGTTTTATTTTATTTCCATCGTCAGGTGGCCAGTCTTAAATGAAAAAAAGCACCGGCTCGCAGAGGCATATACCATAACATGGCTAGAGGGGTGTTTGAAAGTCACTGAACACTTTGACTTTTTAAAAACTTGTTCTGTCTTTAATATTGAAAAGATTATCGCGAAACAGCATTAATCGAATTCATGGGACACGAGTCATTCTTATCAGGCAAAAGCCTTCAATCAAGCAAAAGGCAAAAGCGTTCACTCTCTGCTTTCACCGTGCACCTGTTGAAGAAGATTACGAAACAGGTTTTGATCAGCATGTACAAATAAATGGGGTTTACGGTTGAGGTGTGGCACTTAGTGGCCGCTGCAGAACAAAATTTTCGCTTTCCCTCCGCCCGCCCCGCCTGCCAACACTACTTCTAGGCCACAATGAAAAAATAACACAAGTATATTTGTGCTAAAGTGTAATGATTTTCAAGGACAATCATAAACGATAATTAAGATGAGCAAGGCTCAATTACATGTGATGGATAAATGAAGTTTTGTAATTAATCAAATGGAAGAAGAAAAGTGTAATGGTTAATTTGACAAATTCCAGAAACATAGTTTAAAATTTAATTTGGTTTAATTGTAAATGTTTAATTCATGTTGCAAATAAAAGAAAATTTGTGGACTCTAACCCCAGCACATCAAAAGCAAAAGCAGTTTTAGCATTTTTATCTGTGACTCGGAAACCCATAAAACGTATTTATGAAGGGAACATGTGCTTTGGAAATCTTAAGACAGGAAAATGGATGCTGATTTCTTGTCCCTCGCCACTGGCTTATCGCACTCTGCGACACCTCACGTAGTACGTGCCACGGGGCGCCTGTCTCTAAGTAAGGTGATCGGAAAATCGCAACAGGAAAATACCATAGAATGGCTTGTCGGCTGTTTAAAAAATAGTAGAATTGCTGCACTGAATCATAGGAATCTTATAATTATTTGTAGCATTTTTTGACTTTGTGAAAAGGTATTTATGAATGCTAATAAAACGATGTGCTTGGTGGGTGTCAAACGTTCATTTTAAGAGGGTTGCGGCCATATACCTAAGCACGTAATTCTCTAAATAAAGATTACTTTTATGATAATTATTATACGTATAATTACCATAATTATTAAAGATAATTAATAAATGTAATTTCTATTGTAACCATTATTATTCTATATTTATGATCAATATATTCATACCATTAATTTTCTTTGTCAAGAATTGAATACAGATTGACATGACAAAAAAGCTTATTTGAAATATACTTAAATAGACTTTTCTTTGTTCAATAATCCTCCAATCATATTAATGTTACTGATTGCAGGGGTATGTGCGCGGCCTCCGTGGACGTTTGTTGGCACCGTGGGACACTCGCTCAGCTCGACAAGGGTCATTATAAAAGATGCTAAACCTAAATTTCTAGTCTCCGCAAATATCAAGGTGTGCATAGCCGTGTCCAAATTACTTGGCTGCGGCTTGAAATTACGGAGAACTCTACTGGAAGCCACTGCAGAGATGTGTGAATAATACGGCCGTTTCACAATAGTGCGCCAACAAGAGTTTGCAACGCGTTGGCCAATCACAGTGCGCGTAAAAAATAATTTGTTCACTCAATGTGCGTTTGGAAAGGGCCAACAAATTTCCAACTCATGGTGGCGCGCTATTGTGAATCGCCCGTATTTCAAGCCGCAGCCAAGTAATTCGGACGCGGCTCTATTCATCATTGCTGAGCGCATGTAATGTTTATCAAGCAGAGAGGTTAAACGTTTTACTATAGCAGATTTTGCTTGCCACTAAATTGGCTACAGCTTCGCCTTTGCCGTCTGCTTTATCCTTTGCTGAAACCAAACCAAATCCCCAAATATTTTGTGATTTTTTATTTGTGTCTGTTCTGTTCCCTGGTACACTGTGATTATACGATCCACCTGGCAGGTGGATCGAAGTTCCCTTGCCCTTGTATGTAGCTTGGTGTATTAACGGTTTAGTGACTAATAAACCCACACGCGGGCCCAAGTCACTCAAAGGTAAAGAATGCAAAAAAGGCACTCTTAAAAAAAAACAATGAAGCGGAACTCATGGGGGGGGGTTCAACCGAGCGCTCTCATCTCAAAGCATACATTGCATTCGATTGCAGGTGACTGGAACCACCCTGTAGTGTGGTTCATAATTATGTAATGAACACCGACTGCACACAGGACTTCAAGACGCAGACAGTCACACTGAAATGACGCTGTATGACGTCATTCCACGCCCACAAAAAATTTACAAAATTGCTATGGTATCGAAAACTCGGAAAAACTTTGCATGAAATTCAATTTTAGATGGCAATAATAGAAATCGCACATTGGCAGTTATACACTGAGATACGGTTTCCCGGGCGAGCTCAAGGGCAGGTAACAGTCATTCATCAGAAAGAATATGGGTATACACCAAGATTTACCACCAATGCAGAGGCACCGCTTAGTAAAAACCATAAGAGAACAGTCTGGAGAAACATCACTTTGCATCTTGCATCTCACAGTTCTTGCCTCAGACTTGAACTGGTCCCTGCTGCGATTCTGTTGTACTAAAATTGGACAGGAAATTCTCTGGATTATTGGTTCATCTTGCTGAGTGACAAATTGATTGTCCTTTGAAAGAGTTTTGCGCTCAATGGGGTTTCACTTGTCTATCGATCCAACAGAACCATCCCAGCAAGGGTTCTGCATAAACAGTGTACTCAGAAGTTCCCTTTTCTGTTTACTGTAATCCCGATTTCCATATGCGAACGCCGACGGCACGCAAGATCTTCGGACGCAGGCAGTAGTGGAAGAGACGCTGCGTGGCGTCGTTCCACCACAAAATAAACAAAATGACGTCCGAAACTCGGAGATTTTTCGCACAAAATGCCTTTATTAGGTGACAATAACGCCTCTTGAAGGTGCTACCCAGGTTTGATGTATTTTGTTTAAGGTCAGCTATTTTGTGGACGATTGGGGCTGCAACAATCTCAGGCGCATATTTGTGTATGTCGGCGGGTTACTGGCGACACTTCCGTTTGACGCAGTTCCAAGTGTCTGCGTTGCAGTTTGCGTCTTGGTCGCGTTGCTCGGTGCGTTTCTTACGTCGATACGATCGTTTGTAACACTGACAGTCCGCAAGACGTCAATACGCAGACATTCGCAGAAGAGATGCTGCGCGACGTCATTCCTCCAAAAAGTTAAACAAAACGGCATCCCAAACCCGGGAAATTTTCGCCACAAAAATGCCTTTTGTAGGTGCCAATGTTGCCTCTTGAAGCCAAACTGATACTCCAGTTTGGTGTAATTTGTTAATGGTCAGCTATTTTGTTGATGAATGGGGCTGCATGTGCTAGTAATAAGGAGAAAATGGACAAAATGAGTGGTATTAAGCGAGATGAACATCGTTGTATGCCCATCATGCCAGCATGCGTGTTTGTATAGGCCTACTCAGCGACTCAACACAGACAGTAAGGAAAGTTTAACCAGGCTCAATCTGTCGATCCGTCTGGGGCTGGTTTGCGTTATGTCTGGGTTATCGGTGATACTTTTGCTTGACATGTTTCCATTTGTCTGCGTTGCAGTTTGCGTCACTCTCTGCGTTTCTTACGTCGATTTGGAAACCAAGTTTAAACGACGCCGAGCCTCAGTTGAATTTTGTTAAAATTGCCAATATGGCAAAAGGACAATTTTAATTGCATTCATAACACACGTTCCAATATTTTATACTACTTTTTAAGACTTATTTATTATAAAAATTTTAAGGGTGAAACACGAACCCGTTAAAAATTGCGAATGTATAAACCAGGTCAATTCGAGTAATGCTACTGATGTGGCCAAATCCAGGCCGTTACAAGACAACTCTTACAGAAATGTTATATTATTACATTTTGTTTGTGAATATTACACACACATCATCTGCCTCGAATGGTGAATATGAAAACTGGCGTCTCGAGGTGATCCATGAAGCATTCGTTTTATAACACCTCTCCCACAGTTTCTGTTCAGTGTAAGCGATATCTGATTAATTCGATCACGAGATATAAAGATTAAGGACAAAAAGTCAAAAAAGATTTCCACTACCACTTCAAAAACGTTAGAGCCGAGCTCTGTAGCGCTAATATTTCGACATGCACACAACACGCATATTATTATACACAGTGCCGGTGGTGAGGCTTATAGTTGTTTGCTTACTACGGATAGTACTTATACGGGTAGGCCCTATTGCTCCACCGACCGCGTAAAGCAAGATAGCCAAAATACTGTGCGACAGGCTCTCGGCAAATCAAGGTACAGAATCTGTTGGTGAGGAGGTGTAGATAGAAATCCATTATTTTCGCTGCTCGCCCACTACAGGACTTCGGATCCAACTGGTAACCTCTTGGAATAATTACTGTCATCTTTGATTTTGTTTTGATCCTGATTACACTTTTTCACTGAAATAAGAAGGCAGTGTTTGTGAAAACTGTGGAACTGGTTTACTTTATTCGTGTCCAGTTTGTTTTGGTTCCTTGTAAAGAAGTAAATGGTATAAAGTAGAGTGGGCTGGGTTAACTCTGAGAGTTGAGCATCATGACAGTTGAAGACTCAGACATTCAGTAATGAACGTAGTTTTCAAACTTGCCCTAAAGGGTGCGTAAAGTTAGTAACATATCCATACTGAACTCAAGTGGACTTACTTCGGCCGTTCACTTTGGCTTCTTGGAGAGCCAGTCCAACGTCATCGAACCACTCCAAGGGGATGACGTACGATCGGATGCTTGCTACCCGAAGATCGTCCTCAAGGGCGTTGGAAGGTAGATTGAAAAAGCCAGAGCTTACCCTCAGTAAGACACAAGAGTCCCAGTCATAAAGACGGAAGAGCTCCTTCACGAAAGATACCATCGTTTTCGATTGGAAAACCACTTGGGTGAGGGTCGGGTACAACTCCTTGTCGCTGAGTTCGTGTGCATTGGCACTACCAGTCAAAATCGGTACATTTAGCGAGGCGGCTAAATCGGCCACGACCAGTGCAGGTCGGCTGCATGTTGGGCCGAGGAATGCCACGACGTGGTCTTCGAAGAACAGCCTAGCAGCTTCCCCTGCAGGGCTCATCCTACCCTTCTCGCACCCCGTTAGCGAGTAAAGAAACCGCAGGTTGAAGTTAGCATATAGCCCGTTCTGAACGCGGTGTGATACGGTTTCCCGGGCGAGCTCAAGGGCAGGCAACAGTCGTTCATCAGAAAGAATATGGGTCGACCAGTGGGAGAAAAAAACCCCGAGATTCACCCCCAATGCAGAGGCGCCGCTCACTAAAAACCATAAGAGAACAGTCTGGAGAAACATCACTTTTCCCATCTTGCATCCCATTCTTCTTGCCTTGAACTGACCTGCTGTATATCGCAATCCCCTCGTGCTAAAATCTGACAGGAAGTTTTCTTCCTCGTTGATTCATCTTGATGAATCTTCTAAAAGAGGCTTGTGAACAATAAGGTTTCACTTGACTCTCGATCCAGTCGAAACACCCCAGCAAACTTTGCACCATACAGCTAACTCGGTAATTCATTTTCCCTCTGTGTGCCACTGGACCAGCCGAACGCTCTTTTATAGGCGAGCAGATTTTGCAAGGACGGTATCATCAGACTTCGATTGTGTACAACAGAAACAACAGACTAATGCACTAATGGCTGTCGCTGAGTCCTAAAGAAAAGCAGGACTCAAGGATCTCTGAACACAGCATAGAGTAATCCCTGTGTGCTTTTACAAACCAAATATAGGATAGCTGATGAGAAAAACCGCAGATTGAAACTTATAACTCCGGAAAGGGTACAATCAGGGGCATTTCTTCTAAGCAGTATAGAGGAAAACAACTTCTTTTAAATTAAACAAATGGAAATAAGAAGAAAAGTTAACATTCAAAATTGTAAAGATATACTTAAATGATCATCACACCAAAAAAGTCTTTTGAAAATCCTACTGCCTTTGAAAATATATGTTTAATCAAACTACGCTGGTCTGGCTGAATTTTGCCAAAGCACCATTTTAAAGGGCATTAATTACATAACAAACGTTCCTTTAATTTCATACTACTTTTAAGAAATACCTCATATACATATTATGAAGTCGGACCACAACCCCATTAAAACTGGGAGGGTAAGTACGCTTGGTCATTTCCAGTAATGTTACTGAAGCGGCAAAACGGAAGCCATCATCAGACGAAAATGACATACCAGTGTATTTTGTTTGTGAATATTATACAAATATTGACTGCTTCTAGTGGTGGGGTCAAACTACCCTCTCGAGTTGATCCATAAAGCATCCTGTTTTCCCGAGGGATAAAGCATTCATTTTATAACACCTTTCCCACAGATTCTGTTCAATTTCATGCAACAACCGTACTGATCAATTTCATCTACAAAATATCAAGATTGAAGACTTAGTTTAAAATTCAAAAGAACACTTTCCGCAGGATGCAGACGCTTACGTCACCGAGTGTAGGTGGCGGCGCGCAAAAGTGCTGCGCAACAGTGACACCAGGTGTTTGTTGGCGCACACTGCGCAAGTGTTCTGCGAAAGAGTCACCAAGGCGACGCTCGGTCTCTCTGATGTACAGTTTACCACAGCGGCGACATGTAATGCAATAAACCACATCACTAGTGATACATCTATGATCCCCGCATATTCTGTAACTACCGCGGGGGCCGACGACCCATGGGCTGTTAACTGTGTAGGGGCAGAAAAGCGTCATCTGATGTACAGCGTAAGGAACTGGAGCAGCGCGTCATTTTCGAACTTGGAACGCTGCATCCAGGGGGAATAAACGGGGAGTTTTCCGCGTTCATTCAGAACTGAATCTGCTTGCCCTGAAGAAGGTACACAGTTACCCAAAGCTCGGCAATCATATATTTCAGAGCACTGATTTCATATTATATTCTCGTCGATATTCTAATCACGGTGCTACGCAGTCCTTCCATATTTCCCTTATTCCTTCGTGTACCTGGTTCGTAAGTGACTTCACAACAAAGGTGGACGCGCCACGATTCGCAGGATCCCATTGGACGATCGCAGAAGCTGCGCGTGAACTTTCGGTTCCATGGTTCCACATAAACGGCGATCTATGCATGTACCCTATGTACAGTGCATGTAGTTTAAACGGAAGTGACACACACTTACGAACCGGATGGTCTTTGCGTACACGCAGAACGCGGGGAAGAACCCGCTTGGAGAACTTACTACCACCCGTCTTTCTTTTGACGCTTGGGGGTGCACTTCTACGGGGAGGGGGGTGTATTGTTCACAGACATATAAACGCATAGACCGCCGGTCTTGCACGTATAACCGTGATTTTGAAAAGGGTATGGGCGAACAATGGGCGAAACGGTGGATGGCAGCGCGTCCAGTGCGCATTACGTTTACCTTTTTGCTCTTTGGTGCTCTCATCTCTTCTTTTCAAATGTTGCAACTGCATTGCTTAAAATCCCTATGAGTCAGGTTAAGTATATAGAGGATTTTTTTACAATCAAAAAATGACTTCATAGAATTTTATGGTTGGAATTCTTCAACTGTGCGTGAATTCCCTATACCGAGGGGTGAATTTGCCAGTAGTTTTGATTTTAGTCGGGCGTCATGCAGATCACGAAAAATCCCTGTAGTTTTGAATAGGACCTGGCGGTCATCGCGTTTATATGTCTGTGGTACTGTTGCGAACCCACAAACCTCGATGGTGAAGTTCCAGCGCCCCCATCTTTTACACGTTTTCATTCCCAGGGTCTCCTATTAGCTCAGCTATGCATATGAAAATGCAGCAGAGACCCTAATTTCGTACTAAGTTATTCATGCTGTACTCTGGCGTGGTCGAGTGTTCCTTCACTCCTGGCTTTGTGACTTCTCTGCTCAGTTTGGTATGCTGTAAATTTAGCCTCCACGTGGCTGTGTGGTAATTAGCGTGGTAAGGTTTCCTGGAATGAAAATATTCAGTTACCTCAGATTTTGTAACTGTCAGTCATTTTCAAGGATGATTCGTAAATTATCCCTCTTACACCCGAGTCTACGCTTTTGTACACGTGACTTGTTATTCTGTACTTCACGTTTTTACTCACGACTTAGAATCTTGTACACGATTGCAGCAGGAGGTCATGTGACCCTTTGAGATGGAAGTTTTCCGCTGGTTCACCTCTTCAACGACGCTCATATTCAATTATTTTTAAGCCTTTAGAACTTTATAAATAGAGCAGTTTTTGCCTAGCTCGTCACGCCAGGTGCAGCGGACCAAACCCTTGTTGAGCGAAACCTTTCGTATTGAAGCGACTGCACCCTTCCGAGAGTTGTATGGTGGTTCCGAGAATTCCGTTCATCGGGTGAAGTGCGTGGGTAACCATATGAACGCCTAAGCTAGCTTAGCTTGGACCATGCAAGTCAGTGCGAAGTAGCCCAGGGCGTTAGTAGAGAGAGTTGCAGCACCGTAGCGGCCCGTCACCGCTACGTCCAACCCGTTGGCCGAGACACTCCCATGTCCCGTCTCTACGCTGAGCCAATGGTACAGTGCGGCGGGTCGATCACTGGGCTCATTACATTCTAGTCTGCGCGGCAGTGCGGTCCGTACATACCGCTGGCCACGTCCAGCTGTTGCTTCTCACCGTGGTGGCACAGGACAGCTCCCTCCACGGCCTAATGGGTCTGAGATGTGCGATACGATACACCCGTGCCTTATCCACTCCGTTTGCCTGGAATTTCCAATGGTCCCGCCGAGCGGAAGTTTAAATAAATACAAGTTCACCTCCATAACTTTACCTCGTATGTGTTGTACCGTTATGTTAAGCTACAACTCCTTCAAAACCACTAACTTAAATGAAGCAAGGGAAAAGAAGTGAGAGCGATAAACCATGTCACCCAAACCCCTTTGTATCCCGCTCATAATACAGTCTGTAAATTGTTGACCCTGAATATCATATCCCACAGGAACAATCGTACAACTACATGCTACATCAAGCCTGATTTAGACCTTTTCACCAATAAATTGATAATTATGCACGCATGAGCACAAATGGCCATGGCGGCAAGAAGTGTGAGCGGGCCATTGAAAACGTACAGGGGTGCTATTTTGATCATTTTCTCCCAGGTTTTCTATCTTGAAGTTTTTTCTTCAGAAATTTCCTTTAAATCGTTTTTGCTATTAGTTTCTAATCTAAGGGGGATTTTTAGTGCTCTGTAAAACGACTTTAAATCATGATTTTGCCTGTCTGCACGGGACTACCGTATCTAAACCGGTCTCCTTTCGTGCTATTTTATAGCAAAAACGATTAAATGGGATTTTCAGAGGAAAAAAAGGGGGTAGCACACACTTTTTCAAGGGGGCACCACAAGAAAATAAGCTGTAGCTACATTGCAACGGAGATTATTAACAGATTTCAAATGAGGGCACACGAGGAGAGACACGAGGGGACACAAAGGCATCTGCTGGGGGCACGTACCCCTGTGCCCCTCCCCCCCCCCCAGCTACCGGTACGTCACTGTTCAATCTTGACTGGATTTTGTTGTTAAATAATAAAGTAGCGTTTCAACAAATTTCCAAACTATAGCTTGCTTTATTTCTGTCCACTTTAGATTTGTTTTGGATCCCATTAGAGGAGTAAACTGTATAACATATACTGGGCTGGGTTTACTCTTTGAGTTGAGGATCATGACAGTCGCGGACACTAAGAAGGCCTACCTGGTAACATTTCCATACAGAGCAAATTTGGACTTACTTCGGCCGTTCACTTTAGCTTCTTGGAGAGCCAGTTCAACGTCATCAAACCACTCCAAGTGGATGACGTGAGATCGTATGCTTGCTGCCCAAAGATTGTCCTCAAGGGCGTCGGAAGGTAGGTTGAAAAAGCCAAAGTTGACCCTCAGTAAGACACAAGAGTCCCAGTCATAACGAAGGAAGAGCTCCTTCATGAAAGACACTATCGTTTTTGATTGAAAAGCCACTTGGGTGAGGGTCGGGTACAACTCCTTGTCGTTCAGCTCGTACGAATTGGCACTACCAGTCAAAATTGGTACATTCAGCGAGGCGGCTAAATCGGCCACATTCAGCGCAGCTGGGCCACATGTGGGGCCAAAGAATGCTACGACGTTGTTTTGGAAGAAGAGTCTAGCAGCTTCCCCTGCAGGGCTCATCCTACCCTTCTTGCACCCCGTTAGCGAGTAGCGAAACCGCAGGGTGAAGATGGCATACAGGCCGCTCTGCACGCGGTGAGATACAGTCTCCTGGGCGACCTCAAGGGCAGGTAACAGTCGTTCATCAGAGAGAATATGGGACGGCCAGTGGGAGAAAAAGACACCAAGATTTACCTCCAATGCAGAGGCACCACGTACTAAAAACCATATGAGAACAGTCTGGAGAAGCATCGCTTTTCCCATCTTGCATCTCAAGTTCTTGCCCCGGACTGAACTGCTTCGTGCTGAAATTCCCTTATGCTAAAATCTGACAGGAGAGTGTTCTACATCGTTGATTCATCTTGATAAGTGACAAATGGATCAGTCTTTGAAAGATGTTTGTGAAAAATAGGGTTTCACGAATTCTCTCGATACAATCAAAGATCCAAGCAAAGGCTTCTGCGCACAGTTACTTCGGCACCAGGTCAACTCTCCCTTTTACACACACGAGCAGATTTTGCAATGACAGTATAATCAAACTTGGACATTAAACAACAGAAAACATAAAGACTAATGCACTAATGCTGTCACGGAGTCCCGAAGAATAGAACGACTCACAAATCTCTGAACACTTTTGGGAATATCCCCCCCCGTGCTTTTACAAACAAAAAAGGAGCTTTACCTGATGCGGAAATACGCAGATTGAAGCTTTAAAATCCGGCAAGGGTATATATACACTCAGAGTATCTGTTCTAGGCAGTACAAGATAATTCTTTTTTTCCCATTAAAGAAAATTTAAGAACAAAATGATTAAAAGTCAGACCTAAAATTATGCATCAACATGAAAATCACATCAAAAAAGTCCTTCGAAAATAGTACTGTCTCCGAAAGTGTATTAAATTAAACGACGCTGGGCCTTGTTTGAATTTTGCTGAGCGTACGATTTTGACAAACGGACATTTTAAAAAGTTTAATGCATGAGTTAAGTAGCATTTAATCAGAAATCATTAAATAAGAAACACGACTTGGGTAGAATTGTGAATGTAAAGTTGTGCTCAAAGTTATTCATACCCTTTGGAAAATAACATACATTTTGTAAAAGCTATTATGTTGGTACTTTCACCATGTCTTTTGTCTATTTGTTTCAACATACAAAACAAATCCATGAATACAATACCCCTGAGAAGAAGTGTTTCTTGAAGTGCCACTTGTTCTTATGCTTTCACAAACAGGTAAAGGTATGAATACTTTTGAGCACATCTGTATACAGTCATTCATTGAGCCTGAAATAAAATGGTCCCGCACCGAGCCTCCGGAATCCTCGCGCGGTCCGCCCATGGAGATATTACACGGGGGTCGGCCTATCAGGTTCGACCATTTTTGGAAGCGCGATTTCTAACTGAAACAACCCCAAGAAATATTCACGTCGGAAGTTTACCCCTGTTTTACCTGAGTAATATATTACAAAAAGTCACCTGGGGATTAGTGAACAATAATTCCATTATAATAGCCTTTTACTTTTGGTAATATTGTTCATCGAGCCCAATGTTCATGAACGTTTGTCTTCACTTCATGATTTTAGCTTTTAGCTTTTTTATTTCAGCTGTCACCTAAAGACTACCACAGAATATATCTTCGTACAGTTAAGTGTTCGTCTGCATATGGGAACACCGAATGGCACTGGTTTATTGTATTTTGAATTTTCGGAAGCAGGACAGTATTTAGCGAGATATTTCTCTTTCAGGAAAAATAATTTTTCAGTTTCCATAAACTGAAAATATTAAAACTGTGAATATTAAAAAGTAAACGAGGGAGGAAAAAAAGCCCTGTCCTAAAGATTTTGTGCGTTAATTTTCTTATCCAAGGGTTCCGGAAGCTCGCCACCAGTGGTTAACTTTCAGACTTTATTTCCGGTGAAATTACTGAAGTGGCCATACACATGCCGTTATGAGATGACTCCGATGGAAATGATTAATCAGTGTATTTTGTTTGTATTAAATAAACACTGACTGCATCGTGTGGTGTCTAGTAAAACTAGCCTCCCAAAGTGACCCATGAAGCATTTCATCTTCAGAGGTAAAACATGATCAAGCAGTTTTTACATTGCATCCAGCACAGATTCTGCCTGATAGCGATGACTGATTATTTGATCCGTGAGCGTAAACCCCACTTTTTGAGGTTGGGGACGGGATGTTGAACACCCCCCCCCACACACACACATACTGTTTCTTGGTGAGCCGAATGTTAAAGCGAATTGTGAGGAATTGTTTGGACTTCCCAACGAATAAATGAATGTAATCATTTTTTCCGATATCACTAAAAAGGGAACAATAAAACAACCATATATATGCCATCGTGGTGTAAGATCCTCCACGCGTGTAATATATATTACAGATATACGTCTGCATCTATCACCCCAATATAGCTTCATGTGGTGTTACACTTCCCCTCTTTTAAATTTCCGTGGCTGGGCAAGTCACACACCCCCTGAATTTCCAATACAAAGTTACGCCCCTGATTTAATAACGAAATGGAGAGCATGAAATTAGCTAGTGGAGTAACGCGCACATCCGTATGCATTTGAACACAACCTCTGTGGTCAGGCGTATAGTTCTTTATCGCCACAGGTATAGTAATTTGGTTACTTTTGGCATAGTACTTTGATTGCTTTGTATGTTGGCTTGAGCACAGTACCTTGGTTGCTTACGGATAAAGGCCTTGAGTTGCTCTGGAGATGGTACTTTGGTTGCTTACAGGTATAGTTTCAATGGGTTGTGAAAATCCAGATAGCAAAATAGGTGATACCATGTGAATGACTCTCGGCTAATCAGGACAGGTGTTTTTAGTAGAAATTGTGTATTGTCACTTCTCTGCCACCACAACACTTTGGATTCAACCTGTAACTTATTGGAATTATTATGTCATCCTGATTGCATTGATTTGTGAAATAAGAAAGTAGCAGGGGGCGTAAATGTTTGAAAAATTGCAAAAACTAGTTTACCTTCTTCGTGTCCATTTTGCTTTGCTTCCTGTTCAAGGAGTAAATTGCATAACGTATAGAGGGCTAGCCCCACGGCTGGGTTTACTCTATGCTTTGGGCATCATGGCATTTAAACATTCAGTAAGGAATGAAGTGATGTTTTTTAACTTATACCATAACAATGGGTGTCTAATAGGTAACATTTTCTTGCTGAACTAAAGTGGACTTACTTCGGCCGTTCACTTTAGCTTCTTGGAGAGCCAGTTCAACGTTATCAAACCACTCCAAGTGGAGGACGTGAGGTCGGATGCTTGCTACCCGAAGATCGTCCTCAAGGGTGTCGGAAGGACGATTAAAAAAGCCAGAGGTTACCCTCAGTAAGACACAAGAGTCCCAGTCATAACGATGGAAGAGCTCCTTCACGAAAGATACCATCGTCTTCGATTGGAAAACCACTTGGGTGAGGGTCGGGTACAACTCCTTATCGTTGAGTTCGTGCGCACTAGCACTTCCAGTCAAAATTGGTACGTTCAGCGAGGCAGCTAAATCGGCCACGACCAGTGCAGGTCGGCTGCATGTTGGGCCGAGGAATGCTACGACGTTGTCTTCGAAGAAGAGTCTAGCAGCTTCCCCTCCAGGACTCATCCTGCCCTTTTGGCATCCCGTTAGCGTGTACAGAAACCGCAGGGTGAAGTTGGCATACAGGCCGCTCTCCACGCGGTGAGATACAATCTCGCGGGCGAGCTCAAGTGCAGGCAACAGTCGTGCATCGGAAAGAACATGGCCAGGCCTATTATCGACAAAGAGACCGATATTCACCACCAATGCGGAGGTGCCGCTTATCAAAAACCACAAAAGAACTGTCTGGACAAACACATCTCTGTCCATCTTGCATAGTTCCTGCCTTGAACAGGACTGCTCCGTAATGTGGATCCCTTGTGCTTAAATTTGACTGAAAATTGTCCAGGCTACAATTGATTTGATTTGTTTAATGTTGTTAAAGGTCAAAGCATCGCGCTCGGAAAAAGGTTCCGACTTACTTGTCTCTCGATCGATACATACAAGGAAGCTGTCTGCATTTAGACTTCTCAGAAATTCCCTTTCCTGTGTCTGCCATTGCACCAGCCACACTCCCCCTTATATGTACAAATTGAAAATTACTGATGGAAACTTAAAATCGGGAAATCTCTTCAAAGCAGTAAAAGCATACAACTTTTTCCAATTAATTTCAACCCTCCTCAATCTTCCCAAATGCCCAGGATTTCTGGGGACTCAAAAGGAATGGCATAAAAGTGTGGCTGATTGCAAAGGATGAATTGTGTTCGGGTTGTGGTTTAGACTTTGTGTTGTTAAAACCCCTTCGCGACGGATGACGGTAAAAGCCGCCGTAGAAATTGAGATCAGCTCGCTTTTCAGCCATAATTCTCGGCCCACGCTCGAGCAAACACGGTGAAAGAAGGTGGGTAGCCTTGTATATATAGTGATTGGCCTTTGTGTGTTGCTAAGAAATGAAAAGGCCGAATTTGCATCATAATCACCAGCTTCACAACAGTCCCCACTTTGAAACTTTCAACCTGACAAACGAGGTAGTCTTATGTCCTGTGTACATCTAAAAGATGAAAACACTTTTAAACTGTAAATAGTGAGGGAAGCCAGTCTATTTCAGTGTTGGTAGCGGTGGCTGTACGTACACAACACAGTCGCGAAGGACAAGGCACGTTATACGTACGTCATTTCTGATTCTAGGAAAGAAGTCAGGGGGAAAACAGCTGTGTCGCCTGAGCACATTTGGAGCCGACCCCTGAACAGAAACCGGAGACTTTTGAGGGGCCTAAGAAGTACTATAGAGGTGAAACACGACCCCATTGAAATTGTACATGTATAAGCTTGGACATTTGAGGTTATATCGATGTGGCCAAACTCCAGCTGTTATAAGACGATTCTGACAGATATATCACTGTATTCTGTTTACGAGTATAATATTGTAGGGGATGTATGGGGAATGGGGGGTAGTACCACCGATGAGGTCGGTTTTCGCTTGCCCCTTTTAGGGTAAACTATCCATTTTGGTCAACTACCTGGGACTCAGCTTTCACCTTTGGCTCTCAGTGACTGTAACATCCGCAGCAGGAACAGGCCACACCCCGGCAAACCGCTTCGGCAGGCGGACTGAACCAGGTGAGGGTAAATGGTGGGCTTCAACCCCCTCCCCCACAAAATTGAGGGATTGCCTACCCAAACATGTGTAGTCTGGAACTCGGATGGAGGGCGGGAAGAGATCAACTATGGGTCCAACGGTCCAATCGACGAATCAGCGGGCCTTACAGAAGGTTCAGGACAAGGGGGGCACAGAAGAAGCCGTGGCCAATTTCCAGCGTCTATTCTTATCACCAGCCATCTCGCTTTGTCTGGCAACTCGAGCCCAATAGGAATCAGCTACAGAGTGAGGTTGACTCTACGCAAAGCTCTCCCACTTAGGCCTAAATCAACTTCACGCACATTTCATGACATACCCTGTCATTTTCTTTCCTTTCCTGCGAGTCCTGTGGCGATGGGCGAGCGACGAAGCAGCAGGTGTGAATTCATTGGAAGCTGTAGCCGCAGAGTTGTACACAGGCGGCTTGGGCCCCAAGGTTGCTTCCCATTGAGCGAAGCAGCAGCAACAGCACTCGGCAGCCACCTGAGCAACCGAGCAGTCCTTTTAGGAATTCACTACTCAATTCCATGGCATGAAGAAGGGGTTAGAAAAGGTGCCCCAAAAATGCCTGCTTCGCATAACCCTGACCAGCATAGTGTGGCTGATGAGATTCCATGCAAGCGGTTGAAAAAAGTGGAGAGAGAGAAAAAAGAACCTGGAGAGCCACTTACCCTCGCAGCATTGAACATTTGCACATTGCTCGACAATCCCTAGAGAGAGAGAACAGACAGAAGAACTGCGTTGGTAGCTCGCAGCCAAGCATTCCATTTGCATTGCTTGGCTGTCTGAAACCCGCCTGGCTGAAGAGGGTCAGCTTAAGGAGATGGGCGCAGGCTACACCTCTGGAGTGCAAGACCGGTGTGACGCAGGTGTATTTTCAGTTACTATCCACTCCAACTTTGTTCAAAGGCTGACAAGCCTCCCTAAAGGCAGAAACAGCTGTCTCTTGGTACTGCGTTCCAGCCCCCCTCCCTCACCAAGAAGCGCTTTGCCACGATTATGAGTGCGTATGCACCCACCATGACCAACCATGATAAGATCAAGAACAAGTTCTACGAGGAATTAGAAGCTTTGATAGCTACAGTTCCTAAGTCTTATTAACTCATCATTCTTGGCGATTTCAGGGCTAGAGTCGGCACTGCCTGCACTACCTGGGGTGGTGTCACTGGGAGAAACGACGTAGACCAGTGCAACGCATGGTGTTTGGCGCCAATACTTACTCAATCCTCTTCACCCCAAGTGGGGCACAAAGCGTCAACGATTTACTTTCAACAGGTCATGTCCTTAGCAGCATGTTGTGCCTCACCCCATGTCAAACCCATCTCTTTCAGCTCTCCGGATTGTTTTCGGCTGGCCCTGGTTCCTCTTCCCCGGTGGAGTCCGTCTGAGTGCAACCTTGGGTATGCGGTTCTTGGCCATTCTGAGGATATACCCAAACCATCTGATCTAACCCAAAGATGCTTATAATCTCCCTCACCACATTTTGCTCTTCGTTTTCTTGTACAGCTCTTCATATAACATCTTGGTTGGCGAGAAGGTGAGGCAATTCTCCTGAGGCACCCATTGTGGAAACTGTTTTGATCTTGTCCATGTCGCCTAGCCGCAGGTTAGCGACAGGATAAATGTCAGGAAAAGGACTGTGACCTGTATATCATGTGTTTGGATCTGACCAAGACCTTTGGCTCCGTGAACCGGGATAGTATGTGGAAGGCAATGGCGAACTTTGGCTGCCCCAACACGTTTGTTGCAATGGTGCGAAATGTCCATGAAGGAATGTGCGCTCATATCCTGGATGAAGAAGAAGCATCCAAAGCCTTCAAAATGACGAACAGTGCACGTGTAACAGGGACGTGTCCTGGCCCCAACCCTGTTCAGCGTAACGTTTACAGCCATGCTTACTGATGTCTTCACAGACTGCGGTGACGGTATTCCCGTCAGTTACCGTTTTGGTGGTGGTGTCTTCAACCTCCAAAGACTTTAGGCTAAGACAAAGGCGCTGAATGGCATCATTCGTAAATTCCTCTTTGCCGACGACTGCGCCCTTAACTGCAATTTTGAGCCAGAAATGCAGGTTAGTATGGACAGTTTTTCCGCTGCCTGCAATGACTTCGGCCTCTTTGGCAGCGTAAAGAAATCTGCAGTCATGCATCAATCAGTACTGGACAGAGAGAAGTTTACGTATCTCGACATGACAAGGTGACCAGTCGGATTGCTAAGGCCAATGCCGCTTTTTGCAAGCTGCGTGTCACTGCATTAGAGCGCAGATGCATTAGTCTGGGGACCAAGCTGAAAGTGTATAGGACTGACATTATTCTGACTCTGATGTGTGCAGGTGAGACCTGGAATGTGCACGCTAGCCAAGCCAGAAGCCTCCAGCCCTTCCACACCACCTGTCTGCGTCACCTGATGCGTATCCAATGGCAGGACCGTATTCCAGATACATGTACAGAAGTCTTTGAGTGGGTTGGACTACCCAGCATCCAGTGTATGCCCCAGAAGGCGTAGCATAGATAGGCAGGTCACATGGTACGTATGCACGATGATCACATCTCGAAAAGGTCAAGGGGAGCGCTCTCACGGTCGTCCAAGGAAGTGCTTTGAAGACAGCTTGAAGGAGTCTCTGAGCTTCGACATCAACCCGCCTACCTACCGATTCCAGAGTGGTGCTGTGAAATTCGGATAGCACGAGCCAGTGCAAGCAGTTTACTCAAACTCAGCGAACTATGTGTGTTCGACTTGAAGTAGGGAGTTCCAAGCTCATTTTAGCCTCATCAGCCACACACATACACAAGTGTGTAAACGCCTTCAATCGTGGACTCCCTATTGTTCCTCTTTTGTTCATACTCATACTTTTCGGAAGACCTCCCATATGTTCTGTACACGTTTTCCAGCCGTGGAATCTTCGGCAACCGTGGGCCCTAGTGTCCCCTATTGTTATAGGTCCACGATTTGAATGTGTATACAAACTCACCCACACCCAAGATTAGTAATGAAGGGATGTCTATGGTCTTCATCGAAAACGATGAACGGGAGAGAGACAAACGTGTGACAGAAAGTGTAGAGACATAGAGCCAGTCTTTCCATAGTAGCTGCGTGATTGCAAGGACCCGATTGGTTGATATGTTGGACTAAATTGAATTTAGGTAACTTGGTGAGGTATACGGGCTTGGCAGAGGTAATGCCCAGTAGTGCGCTGTGTGCCTGTGGTATTAGGCCGGAGCTCGCGCGGAGAGAATTGTGTGCTACATCTCGTCGAGTGAAGTGGGTAAGGTGAAATAGGAGCTAGTAAACCATTGCCGCGATGCATGTCGTTGCGTGATACTTATGCGTAGTAACCACAAAACTGCATAGACTGTACGTGGCTGACGTTGATATGTGTATAGTTGATGAACTTGCGTATTACTGCTACGAACTCTAGGTTATTATAGCATATATTCCATATGAAATAAATGACCCCAGAAATAAAACAACTCTCCCAATCATATTACCGTACTTTACATTTGTTAATTGCTGTTGAATAAACAGTATTTTCTCTGTCAACAATTCCTTTGTCAAAGATTATTTTCTTTTCTGGTTTTATTGTGTAAGTTCAACAGAGACATTTCCTCCAAAACAGACCCGCACTCCAGCCTTGAGGTCACTCTGAGTGGTCTCTCGTCTAGGGAAGACCCTTGGGTTGAGAACATTGTTTCTGCCACAAATAGTACTAGATTTAACGTCATCAACTTAGGGTAAGCCCGGAGAAGCCGCCAGATTACAAACCTTGACTGCTCGAGTGGTGTAGAAAAACTGGCCCCTCGAAGTGATCCCAAAAGCATTCTACTTTCCCAGACGAAACAGGATAAAGCGTTTCCATGACATCTCTCAAAGAGGTTCTGCTTATTTAAGCGATAACTGATTAATTTGAATACAGTATATGAAGAATAAGATATCAGTTACAGATTTACAAGCCCTTTGCCAAATTGCGTCTTCACCAAATGTTCGAACCAGCTACGTCGGCTGTCATATGTGCGTTTCTTTGTTGCTTCGAGTAGTGGTCTTTAGTTGCTACTGGTATTGTACTTTAGTTAATACTGGTATAGAACTTGGGTTACTATGGGTGTAGTACTTTTGTTGCTGAGGGTGTAGTACTTTGGCTCCTACGGGTATAGTACTTGGGTTACCACTGGTATAGTACTATTATTACGCGTAAAGAACTTAAGTTACTATGGGTATAGTACTTTGGTTTCTACATGTACAGTAATTTGATCAAGCAAGAGAATCTGTGTCGCTGCTCGCCCTGCCACAAAATTTAGAATCCAGCCAGTAACCTATCGTAATAAGTACTGCCGCCTTTGATTTTGTATTAATCCTGTCTGCATCGTCCTACGGGCCTAAATGTTTGTGAAAATTGCAAAAACTTGTTTACTTTATTCATGTCTACTTTGTTCTGGTTCCCCTTGAAAAGGGGTAAATTGCATAACTTATAGTGGACTGGGTTAAGTCTATGCGTTCGGCGTTACAGACTCACACATTCAGTAAGTGTATGACGTGTTTGAACGTGCCAGAACAAAGAATGTGTTGTTGGTAACATTTTCTTGATGAACTAAAGTTGACTTACTTCGGCCATTCACTTTAGCTTCTTGGAGAGCCAGTTCAACGTCATCGAACCACTCCAAGTGGATGACGTAAGATCGGATACTTGCTGCCCGAAGATCGTCCTCCAGGGCGTCGGAAGGACGATTGAAAAAGCCAGAGGTTACCCTCAGTAATACACAAGAGTCCCAGTCATAAAGACGGAAGAGCTCCTTCACGAAAGATACCATCGTTTTCGATTGGAAAACCACTTGGGTGAGGGTCGGGTACAACTCCTTGTCGTTGAGTTCGTGCGCACTAGCACTTCCAGTCAAAATTGGTATGTTCAGCGAGGCAGCTAAATCGGCCACGACCAGTGCAGGTCGGCTGCATGTTGGGCCAATGAATGCTGCGACGTTGTCTTCAAAGAAGAGTCTAGCAGCTTCCCCTCCAGGGCTCATCCTGCCCTTTTGGCACCCCGTTAGCGAGTAAAGGAACCGCAGGGTGAAGTTAGCATATAGCCCGCTCTGAACGCGGTGAGATACGGTCTCCCGGGCGAGCTCAAGGGCAGGCAACAATCGTTCATCAGAAAGAACATGAGACGGTCGACTGGAGAAAAAGAAACCGAGATTCACCGCCAATGCAGAGGTGCCACTTATCAAAAACCACAAGAGAACAGTCTTGGCAAGCACATCTCTTCTCATCTTGCCCAGTTCCTGCGTTGAGCTGGACTGCTTCGTGATTGCTAAATTTGGATTCGATTTGTTTTATCTTTTAGAGTGTCAAATGAATAGCCCTGCAAGGTGCTTTGGGCTCACTCGTCTCTCTATCGAAAAAATCCTGCAAGATTTCTGCAGTTACACAGTCTACCCATGCAGAAATTCATTTTCCTGTGTCTGCCACTGGACCAGTCAAACGCTCCCTTATATATATATATATACACATGATATATGTTGTTGCGATGACGGTAAACATCTGACTTGGACCACATTCAACAGACATGGACAGTACTAATGCATTAATGGCTGTTAGTGAGTCCCGAAGAATAGAACGACTGGTGAATTTGCGAGAAGAGTCGGGAATAATCCCTCAATACTTTTATAAACCTCCAAAATAGGATTGATCTATTGATAAAAATACACAGATCTGTCAGAAATAATGCATTACAGTATTTGTGCGTTGACTGCTGCGAGTGGTCACGCATGGTTCAACGGGGAAATTTGAACTGCATACGTCTAATATTGAGGGTAATTTGCATACGTAATGAGGGCTAGGCCTATATGAAAATTCGTGCAATACAAGCAGCTGTTTCATTTCACGAAATGTACGTCTTTTTAACTTTTTGGGAAAAAAACAGACCAAAACCATTTTCATTGTAGGATTAGGCCCGTTACAAACGTATTTTGTGAAAATGAAATCAAGAAATAATAACAAAGTGGGCAAAACTGGAAAGTAGAAAAATTACCTTAAGTTCACAAGAAGTTCATTATTGAAACCGAAATCTATTTGTCATTGTAACATTGCGAAGAGACGTACCAGTTCACAGTATGTAGCCCTGGTGTTACTTATACATATTAATCATGTTAACCACATGTGCACAGCCATGCATGATGTAAACATGTATGTCACTCCAGTTGCGTGTGTGTTGCACAGTCGTTGCTGGATTGGTTTTGTGCATGTAAAGGTAGATCGCGCTGCGCCGATGATGTCTAAAATAACTCAGGAAAGTCGAAAAAATCTAGCTCGATAAAACTGACTCTGTGGTGCAGTTTGGTTTCTAGTCTGCAGTGTGCAGCATCTCGTTGTTCTGTAAAAACTTCAAAAATTGAGAAATTCAGAACCTAAGATAAAAACGGTGGGGAAAATGTGTCATTACGCCACCAACTAGTTTGTGGCTACATTTTACGTTCATGTACCAATAATCTTTTCACGATTTTAAGGTTCTTTAGTCGGTCTAAGCCCTCTTGTCTTCAAAATGAGAATGCTCAACAGAGGATTCGCAAGTTGCTAAGGACTTTTTCGTATGGTTTACGAGGTTCTGGTCAAGTAACCGACGCACCTGTTTCAAATCACGTCAAATGGAAGTGAAACATAGGAAAGTGTACTGCAGTCAAACTGGCCTCTTGAGCTGATCCATGGAGTATTCTATTTTCCAGAGGTAAAGCCGTGGGAAACTAGAATGGTCAAGGATACACCGAGGGAGACTAGTTTTGGTAAATCACAAGATAAAGCATTGAAACAAATATCCCAAAGATTCTGCTAAATTTAAGCAATAACCAATTAATTTGATGACAATGTAGTGTCACGCGAGGGTGTGTCTACGGGGTCGTCACTGCCTGAGGGGAGACGGGGGGGAGGAAGCGATTCCCCTGGAGCCGGTGACAAAGCAAAAGAATGTTACTGATGCTCGGTTTATAGGCGGTGGCACATAAAGAACACTAAGAAATTCCCCCAAACAACCACTGCGACCAAAAATAATCACAGAAATTGCATAAATACGTGTCAAAGTTTATACCTTGTCTAAAGTCGGCAATTAATAACTGCTCAAGACACATTCACTCGAAGTCCTAGAAGCCATGTACTATACGGACCCACCATCCTTCCTACTTGGCGGGTGCCGAAAAGAAATCGCACAACAAGCCAAACACAGGCCAGTAATCCGGACTTCGGCTGGCTGCATCAGAGAACCCACTTAATGATTCTGAAGAGGTGAATCCCGAGGAATGGCAAAGTAATCTTAAAAGACGCATGGGAATACAATGTAATATCTTCGGTGCCTTGAAAAATGGCCAAAGAATGCAGGAGTTGAAAGACGTGACAAACAAAAAGTCAAATAAATAAATACAGTCTAGGAGGGTTTTTGCATCGAGTTGACGTCAATTCCTTTGTTCAGGAAAAACCACAGAAAGTAACTTTGGGAAGAGAGGTGAAGTGGATGCCCCTCGAAAGCATCTTATCTTCATTTACGCCTTTTGTAAGAATGAAAATAGTGCAGGGGCACTCATTTCCATTTTATAGTTGAGTGCGTGTTTGTACTGTTAACAATGCATGGCGTTATCCTCCTCAAGCAGAAGCATGCACCCACTCGTCGGTTGAAAAAAGCCAGAGTGGTCGGAGTGTTTATTGTGTCAGTGGTGATGCGACCGTAACGCGTGCATTTCACTGTCGTTCGTGAACCAGCGAAGTTCACTTCCAAGCTAAGAAGCCTCCGTTAATAAGAAAATTGCGACCTCTCTTGGTCTAACTCGAGGCTCAAGGGTGTTATGGTGTTGTATGTTTAGGTGATGTAGCTTTAACTTTCAGTTTAGGCACTGACTTCGTTTCACTGATTTCGAGGTCGAAAATAACATTGTGAACCTTACATGTAGCACTTGAGGCCAATGCTTCAGTCAGTGAGTGGCATTACGCACTAATTCCACAAATACCACATAACATACAAAAAAATAAAAATCACAACCTTCAATATCAAAAGAACGCACTTTGCCCTTCGCTGGTCAAAACCGCCCGTACCATAGACGTCGGGCTTCATCTCTTCGAGTTGAAAAAAAAAAAGAATGGTTCAATGGAAAGAGTGCTCATGCTTTCAGGTTCCAAAAGAACTATGAAACATCTCAACGTTGTCAAATCTGTGATTGGCAATGAGCCCTTCCATCTCCGAGGGTTCGCATAATGGCAGCGTGATGATGAATACGAGCCGGTTCCTGACCAAGCAGATGTAAAACCGGGACTTGATTTCAAGACAAGAGTCTGCCCCGAAAAATGTCTTACAGCATAGCGACGTGCTACCTTTCATTTTTACGGGATTCGCTACACCTTAATAGGCGACCACGCGAAGGGACCTATCCGGTTCGTGACTTCCACGCGTCAAACACGCGGACGCGCCACGGTTTGCAGGCTCCCATTGGACAATCGCTGAAGTTGCGCGTTAACGTTTGGTTCCATAGTTCCAGGTAACGGAGATAAATGCACATAACTCTATGTGCAGTGCATGTGCAGTGGGTGTGGTTAAATTGAAGAGACGTCACACTTACGAACCGGATAGACCAGTTCATGAATAAATTCTAATTTATGTGAGCACGCGCGTAAGTGGGAAGTGAAGGCAACAAGTTTGGGCGGCCTGTTGAAACGTACAGAGGCACAAATTTCAAAGTGATTTGCTTTCAGCTTCAATCTGCACTGTTTTCACTTTTATCTTCGCGGAAAACCTTCTAAAAACAGTATATATACATTATGTGAGAGGAACTTCAGGAAAAAAAAGAGAAAACTTGAAAAACATCATTTGTTTGAAGCGCACGCGAGGTCAAAAGAAATCATGCAGTAGGGTTCCGTTCTTTTTGAAAACGACTTAAACAAGCATTAACAATAACAACGTTCAATTTTTTGTTTTGCATTCTTAAAAAAAAATGACGGCACTACGTTCCATTAAAGAGGTTACAAATACGTGATTGGAATTTTGGATTGACGTATTCCTTGCCAATTACAACAAATGTGCATTCGTATTCGCTAAAAATCTGTCTTTTACCGTGACCCTTTGGAGGTGAGTATTCATTTTCATTTGCTGTAATTTAAAATCGCAAAATATGCTTTCAATTTGACAAGAATATACAAAATTACACAAATCATGACACCACTTTGATAATAAATGTCATGTTACTCATTTATAACGTGTTTGCTATCAAACTGTAAAAAATAAGGTTTTTATGATTGAAACGCAGCACAAGAATGGAGCTTCCGTCAGTGCCAGTGTTGATAGGTTTCCTACAATAGTTGTTAGTTACCAATGACAACATGAATGGTTTATTTCAATCATAAATATTCCAGCATTTAACCAATCCACTAAACACTTGTAAAATGTAACCTCTGTTAACACACAAACGCGTTCTAATTCTTGACCAGGCCCACGTTCAAAAATACTTCGCGCGAATTAAATCGCCTGCACATTTTCCAAAATAGATTGACTTCAAATTAAGATAATTGCCGTATTGCAGAGGGGCATTCAATTTCGCGCTAAACCGAACGTCAAGATACTAAACCGATACAATATCAGGAAATTGAACGCTGACTCAATACGACTGAATGCACCCTCCTTGATAGAGAATTTTATTTGTTAAATAGAAAGGTTAGATTTGAATGTTCGTTCCATTTCGCTCAAAAACGAATGCTGCTATTCCTAATTCACTTACACATTTTTCCGAAATTGGCCGGGAAATCCTGTATTACTTTCTAGCCAATTTTTATGAAGCATTCAAAATGAAGAATTATAGGATTTATTTCATTCCGAAAGGAAAGATACAAAAAGCAACTATATGGGCTAGCTCTTTTCTTTCTGTGCGAAATAGATAACTTTGTGATCCAGGGTACCATGTATACATGTACGCGCTGATGATATAGCAAGGTAAAATGCGAATGCAGCTTCAACTTGGCTGCGAATCAGTGAGCGGAGATATTGCACGGTACCCTGAATTGTAGAGTAATTGACTTTTTCAGCTCGTGCGGAAAGGATATAAACATGCATTGATTTCTTTCAAACTCGTGCGTTCGTCTCAATCTCGTGCGCTCTGGACGAATTCATTTTAAAACGACTTTTTTTTGTACACCAAAGACTCAAAGCCAGATCCAGACTCCTTTTTTTCGGGGGGGGAGGGCAAAACAAATAGGCAACGTCCCCGGTGTACGTTTGTATTAGCTGATTGCCCCAGTCACAGTTAATTAAGCAGCTGCTTACAATCACTTTCCTGAACAAAATGTCTAGTCTGTCCCTATACAAACTGCAGTCCGTATCAGAGTAAAGATCCTGGAGAATTGAAGGGAAAATGGAACTGATCCTTTTTACCCCTGTAATTTTTAGGGGGCCGCTGACCCTTTCTGTCGCCTTGGCGATTTATGCGCATGCTGACATAGTCGTGAGTTTATCACTAAAAAGATGAAGGAGTGACCGGGGCTATGCCGCCCTGTATATACTTGGTTAGTATAAAAGTTACCATCGCAGTAAGCAGTGTTAGTCCACATCCAAGGTGGACCCAGAACCAGGATTTCACGGGGGAGCAAAAAATGGGGGGGGCAAACATTTGGAATTGTCTTTATGTAAAAAACATAAGAGATTTCTGAGAGTCAATGCTGCCTTCATGGAATTTCTACACGTTGGGAAGGGAGGAAAACAAAATCATCCAAAAACACCTTTAACATGCATTATTTCAAGACGAAAAAAGGGAAAAGCAATGAACACTGTTCTCCCCATGTTCTCATTACTGTCGGCACGGCGCTGTTGGCGCAAAATCAAAAGTAAAACTTAAAAAACAAACAAAAACCCATAATTTTGTCCAGGAAAACGTTTAAAAATAAAAATATGAACAATAACTCTCATTACGCTCACTATCTAAAGTTTCGTCTGAAGATACTCATGCCCTTGAACACTTTTAGTGTGTTTCGATATTCCAGTGGGGAATTAGGTTTATTTAAACAAGGAGACATTATTTAAAGAAATTCATACAGAGCTTACTTCGGCCGTTGAGAGCAGCCTCCTCCAGAGCAGGCTGGACTTCGTCGAACCATTCCAGGTGGATCACGTAGGACCTGAAGCCAGCCTCACGGAGACCGTTTTCCAGGGCGTTACTAGGGAGGACAAAGAAGTCGAAGTCCACCCTCAAAATCACCACCAGCTTCCAGTCGAAGAAGAAGGCCAACTGCTTGAAGAAAGACACCATGGTGCTGGATTTGAAGACGGTCTGGGTGAGGGTGGGGTACCTAGTCTTGTCGTCGAGTTGGTGGGCGTTGGCACTGCCCGATAGCATGGGGAGATTCAGCGAGGCGGCCAGGTCCCCCACGGCCCTTGCCTCGATGCTGCACGTTGGTCCGAAGAAAGCCGCCACGTCCCTGTCGAAATGCAGCCGGGCAGCGACGCCAAGAGCGGCCACCACGCCCTGGGTGCACCCGGTCGGCGAGAAGGCCCACTGCAGGCTGAAGTTGGCGTACTGACCGCTCTCCACGCGCTGCTGGACCGTCTCGCGGGCGATATCGAGGGCTGGTAAGATGCGAGTGCGAGACAGAATAAACGCCACGATATTTGGGGGAGCATCAGCAAGAAACACACCAATGTCTAAAGCATTAGCCCTGGAGCAAGTGACGGCCATCCATAAAACGAACAGTTTGATAATCATGGTAACTTTACGACGGTCCTTCACAATCGTTTCGGAAGAACACCTTCCAGTGAGTGATGAAATAGGGGCTGAAATGTGCCTTGCACGTTCTCTTGCTGTGGGCATTCTTTGAAATCATCCTTTCAGGCTTATAGGCTCACAGCCAAGTGATTTATATTCAGGTGGACGGCCAAAGGACGCGCCCACTGTACGAACGGTGAGATATCAATACACGGCAAAGTGGTTTTACGTCGTCACAAATTTCTCTTATGATGATTCCCGAAAGAAATCCATCACATTGGAAAATTGTCCAGGAAACAGATACCTAACAGAAGTTGAAGTTCATTTGGGATTTTCGTTTATGCTACGGCCCTGACAAATGTTCAAGTAGCAAGGGCAAAGACCGTTGGGGGAAATACAGACAATGATTATCTTCCTGTCCCCATTGTCTGAGTCGTTCCATTTTGGAAAAAAGGGGATCTGAAATCAAGACAACAAGGCTGCCTCCAGGGGGCTATAGGGCTGCGTGAGAATACACGTCTAGTTTGTAAGACGTAGCCGCCACTGTGGTAAGAACAAGTCGTCCGTTCGTGTATTACAAGGACGAGCGATTAAATAGACCAAGGGTTGCCCGATTAGACCTAGCCAGGACAAATGTCGACACAATCTGATGAACACGAGAGAACTAGATTGGGAGCCAATATATACAAAGCTGTAACATCTAACCTAGGCTTGTTTTCAGCCAAGCAGAAGTAATTGGAACAATGTCTACGAGTGCCGTCGACAGTAAGTTGTCAAAAACGAATTTCTCACGACATGTAATAGACTTACAAGGTCCCGCATGGCTTGCTTGCCTGTCTAACATCTCCTATATGCTGTTACGCGTTCCGCAATAGAAGGAATTAAATTGTGTTTGGTTGCTTACCAGAAAATTTACCATTTACCAGCAAATATCACACACAATGGACATAAAGTTTCGTAGTAAGTACAGACAGGTATCGATGCCATCAAGAGAAGGTCGGGTAATTATTTCCCAAGCATTGCCTACAGACAGGCCTACGCCCAATGCTCTCCCATACGGTGGCTCTAAAAATGAAATCACGTTAATTTTTGAGAACCTGGATTTCCAGATCAACACATTTCAACGATACTTTCTAAAGCAAGTTACGACACGGGAACGTTTATAAGAAAGGACAATGTGCCTATTGTAAAGAAACGATTTACTCGAAGCACAATGTCCGCCCACAGCCACCGTATGCTATTTCTGAGGACACATACGCCACCCCAAGGTCTAATCTATTTCTCCTTTAACATCCCTTCACACCAAGAACGACACTTTACACAATTTTATGGGTAATGCTTGCCAGGAGTCCGAGCACCGCCATGGAGCCTGACGTTTATTCACTTGCTACAAATACAATGTTTTGGCTTTCGTTTCTGAACAGAAATACTTTGAAGCTTTTTTGCCCACAGTCACTGAAATGATTAAACAATAAATCATAAGGTATATTTTAAACCCATTTTATACAACAAAATAATTCCGTCATTTAGGTTTTGCTTACAAATCATATCAAATACAATTTTTGTCTTCCTGCACCACGCAGTACTGCTAGGCTGGGGATTAAAAGCCACAGATAAAACTCCCTAAGAAAAAAAAAGACTCTGAAAAACCTTAAGTCTGCTAGTACTGTTTGCTAATGCATTATCCTTATATTTATTTTTAAGAAAGTTCTTGCACGGTCGAAGTCACAAGCCAGAATTCCGCACCCTTGCTTGACTAGAAAACCCTTCTGCTTCGCACATGTTAATTACATACCTCTGCCGTTTCTACCTGTTACGCAACACATTTTTCGTACATACGCCGACCGATTAGACACTTTCAGCCTGCTATACACCTGTAACGCAGGTAAATTAAATGACAAGTGTCCGCGTGATAAGGAACAAAAAACTAGATACAGCAAGGAACAGAGTTCGTTTGTCTCCCGTCTCAACGGTAATTCGCGTCATTTCTAATAAAGGGTCTAACACTGGAACAAGCATGTGTGGCTAGCATTGTACTGAAATACTGAATTTTCTGCCAGCATATACCGAATACTAACTCAATTTTCTATCTCGTGAAATTGTGGCACTGAATTCAACATATAAATTTCCCGGCCAGAAGGACTTCAATTCAATTTCTTCATTTCAAAGTATACATCGTTACAACACTGTCCGGCTATAATAGGCCTATCTTGATGCCGCTGGCGAGGCAATGACGGACACGTTTACACAAAATCCAAGATTGCATTTGTTTGAAATTTCCGGCCGATTCCATTTGTTTTGGTTATTTCAACACTTTTGGTGTTACTTTTAGCATATCTTCCAGTGAATTGTAACACTCGTGTGTGTATAAAGTATAACACCAGTGGTGTTAAAATAACACATTTTGGTGTGTTCATCTGGTAACACCAAAAGTGTTGTTAACAACGGAGTTTTTGCAGTGTACATGACTGAACCTTTACACATGGGCAGATACTTCTAGTGCAGAACAGTTAGGATCTACGCCAAATCGGTAAATATGTATGTTTTCATCTGCCTTTTTAAACTCCTAAAAGAGGCGGTATTTTTCAGCGATTGTATTTTGAAGTTATAATTAAGAAGTAGGGAATCGTATCCTCAAGTAGAAAAATGTAAGTCCTAAACCCATTGTTCATAATATTGCTCGCATATATCGCTGAAACAACTTCTTTAATCTGTCACCATGGCAGCAGCACCATGACAAATAGGCCACAATGCAAGTCACCGAGCTCGATAAGGGGTTGTAAGACAATCGTGTTTTGGCCGTCGCAATTCGCAAACGCAGCTTAAGTGCGAAAGACAGATTACCATCGTTGCCTTGCTATTAAACTGGAGGGTCGAACACGCAAAACTAACCCATCGCCGCATCTGAGTTAATACCCACGCCCTGTGTAATTTTGTACGCTGAGTTTGTCCGTTTGTTTATCATGGAAATACATCACGAATTGCATTGACGCAATTCTATAGCGATGGGCCAATCAGTATAGGGACGAGGTTACGACCGTCCTGTAGGCTGGTTCCCGTCCCGTTCTTAGTCTCCAGACGTCTTAGAAACGTCCTCCGAACGTAGGGACCGGCGGGCAATGAATCCGGCAGAATCGCTGTACAGTCACTTTTCTTCATTTCCACGTCGCCCCTGACCACTTCGCCCCATTGCTACTTCGCCCCGTCCGTGCTCGAGTGATTACAAGCAGAAGCCTCTTCAAAAATGGTCAAGAGAAGAGTTCCACAAACGGCATGGAGTTAAACATGTACAAAGAAAACTCCACGGCATTCACAAAATTAAAATCGACGGCGTTGTCCATGGGGAATTAACAAATATGGTTGGACTAGCATTTGGTTTATTTCTCATCATCTTCAAGCCTTGAAGCGATACACAATTCTGTGGACACCGTTCTGGTAATTGTCGATGCATCCAGACAGTGGCCGGGACGTGGATAAACGTCGGCGCGCCACAGCAGAAACTTTGGTGAAAACATGCTCGCTTCAAGTACGAGCAAAACAGCCTAAAATAAACTCATGAACACAGAAAATACACGGACAAGATACTATAGTTCTGTGAATTAACTTGGAGAAATCTTGCAACATTGATTGTTTTTATTTTATTATTTTTATTATTAATTTTTGGGGATGTGGGAGGTCACGTACACGTACGGTCCCCGCAGGATGAATAGACATGGGGTAAGTTCTGGCGCGAACTACCGTTCGACCGGTAGTCACTTATTTTTCTTTTTCAATGTGCATGCGCAATTATGTTACACTCAAACAACCCTTGTCGGTCAAATTTTTTAAAATCTCATCGTTTAATACTCACATTTCACTGGAGGCTGCGATTCTCGCAGGCTACATGGTCATTGAAATTGCGTACAGTTATTTTCATGTGAATGGTTCCCTCTGCAATGATAAATGAAATGGCCTATTGATAACCAGCGTTGCGACCATCATGCCTTGGGCATGGTCCCAAATGGCCGACTAGATAGTCCAAACCATTCGTCGTTCGGGCGGTGTTAGTCAAACTATAGTTAACTTTAGTCGTCGCTCGAACATGTCCATGAATGTCACACACCATCACGCATTCTCTTGCATTGGTGCGGCGCGGCGGTAGCCAGCGCTTTGCGCACGTGTTGTTACCACAGGGACAACGAAACATCAAGAGAACCCATGAAATTAACAGACGTCGCTTTTCACATGTTACAAATGTTAACACAAGCGTTATAATGAGAGAAAGGTGGTTCTGAGGTGTCTAACCACGTGCTTGATTTGAATCGTGGACTATTGAGGAAATGATTTCCTTTACAATTTAAGTTTTTGGAGCTTTAGTTCTGTTAGAATTCAGAGGGGAAAACATCGGAATGTAGCAATGAGATGGGGTGAAATATGCACTTTTTAGGGGTAGACGAGATCGAGAGAAAAAACTCAATACTTCTCTAACTAAATGGCCACATTTCTAAATACCTGCTTTATTTGAATTGTGGACTATTGAGAAATTGATTTCCTTTGCAAGTTAGAGTTTTGGAGCTTTAATTGCCTGTATATTAGAATTCAGAGGGGAAAACATCGGAATGCAGCACATGAGATGGGGTGAAATGTGTACGCAGGGTAGAGCAACAAAAAGAATTCCTCATACGCAGGGATGTCATCACAAAACACCGCCCACCCTCCAGCGACATCTGAGGTACATTTCTCTTCCCACCCCCCCTCCCAAACCAAAGCGCCATCCAATTACAACCAGACCTTCCCATGGGGTACGAAGGCCAAGTCAGCTGTACCTCACGTAACTGCCTCCAGAGGCCTGATGGAGGTCACCCCCCCCTTGATCAAATCTAATCGAAAGGACAGGTTGATAATTGGACAGGAGACTCTATAGTTCGGCAGTGTCCCCTGCCTCCTTATATAAAAGGCTGAATTCTGTTTAGCGACAGGCACAGTCAGCGTTTTAGCCTTCAGCTCAGACTTGGTCAGTGATGACCGATTCAAGTTTCCATCACAGGAATATTTGGCCGCCGGGTTAGAGGGAAAAAAGGAGACGGGGAGCTGGAAAGAACAAACAAGCCTTTATAATTCAAAAATGTCGATTCCCTTTCGGAATACTTAAGGTGCAACAGTTTTTGTTTTTAATTACCGTATATACATGTAATTGTTTTTTACTTTGAAACAGCGAGCATCCGGTGTGAACTATGTATACATACATGCACAATTTTCCTAGCAACGGAGGCTTTTTTGGTAGTAACTACGCATCGCTGGTTCACGAACGACTATGAAACGCAAGCGTTGCAGTCGCGTCGCTACCAACAAAACGAACTCTCCCGACCAACATGGCTCCAACACGGCCTATACGGGTCCAACGGCTGAAACGGCCCGGGCAAAAAACGTCGAGAGACAACGGCCAAACACTCCCAAACAGATTCCGCTTATAAGGCCCTGCGCACTCCGTCTACTGTACACGCGCATGTATTTTTCGCTCTCCACCGCAACTGACGAAAATCTGCATCCCAATGCTTGGATGTTTGTCTTTCGTGCTTCAACACGGCTGACGACGCGAAAGCACGAGAAAAGGATCACTCGAGTTTTGGTCCGACGAGAAAGGTAGTATCTAGTCGGAAAAGAAGTCAGAGAGGAGATAAATTTTATTGAAAACACCTGACAGGAAAAGATGCAAGTACATGTTGTGAAACCTACCACCAAAACTAAGAACAAAATTCTGACCCTCGATTCAAAATTGGTCCAAAAATAAAACCTAAAATATGCATACCTAATAATCATCAACATAATTTCTCAGCAATGAGAAGTTAATAACCCTCGGAGATACAAATGAACGCATTTTCTCAAAGTCGAATTATTTGGCCTAGTAATAGTCTCACTATAGTTGACATCCTAAAACAAAATGCAGATGGTATGCAAAATCCATGGCCTTTGCAAAGCATCTCTTCAAATATCACGTTAATACAGTGTTGTAAATGTGACCGGATGCTATGTAACAACACCGCTTTAATGTGAGATTTTCAAGCATTTAAAAACATATCATACTCGTTTTTGGAACCTCTCCAAACATTAAATTTTTCACAGTCACCTTCTTTCTTACTCCATTTACCAATCCGCTCTTGTTAGCCTTTAATCAGGGCGCATATGGCACCAAGGATGCGGACAACATGTCAACAGATCAGTGAGGTCGTTAAAGTCGCAAGAAAAAAAGACTGGTGCAACTGCCACGCACCCTGACTAAAGGCTACTGGTGTCTTTGTAGGATAACTGTTAGTATGAAAAAGGGTTGAAAAAGGCAGGGGTTTTAATCGGGGTGCAATACACAGATTTGGGCTACAGTAAAGAGAAAAAAACCCTGGGTAACCTTTTTGACTTCAAACTCGTTTGACGCAAGTGTCTAATTTCCCTTTTTGCCCTTTACTTAATCTTTTTGTCAACGTGGGACTACTTTCAGCAAGTCACTCAAAATTGACTGAATATAACCCAGGCTTTTATCAAACGACACTTAAGAAATCCGACTTTTGGGGGCCCGACAATTCTCTGAAAAATGAATATACCGAAAAAGTATCGCATATCTGTTCGATCCATCGTGGAAAAGAACACCTTTGAGACATTCGTTTTGTTCCAATCACTGGCAAGCAACGATGTTACAAGCTCCCATTTGAATCGCATCTGCACACCGAAAGAACCCGTCTTATGACTTTATCCATGTAGGCACAAGGTTAGGAAACGGTCACCGACCGCTTGTCATCACCAGGACCCTATCTACTTTATTTCTTATGTTTTCTACACAGTACGTTTACATAGCTCTCAGGTCTAAGAAAATACCATTCAGAAGCCCCTATAACAAAATTCAACACAAAAATATAAGCATAAGCCTTTAAGGTTTGGTGATTTAATGAGCCACGTGGAGCTGATACCATCGCCGGAACAAAATCAATTCTACGGAGTCAGCCTTTTGGGGTCGCGGGGAAACATGGACGTTTTACGTACATTGTCCAGTCCCAGGTACAGCATGACAACTCGCTCCATGCCGATTCCGCCGCCGCCGTGAGGGGGCGCCCCATAACGGAATGAGTCAATGTAGGCCTTGATCGTCTCCAGATCTGCAGAGCAAACACAAGAACGGTCCGGGGCATCACAGTCTGTGACGTCAACGAACGAAATTACAGTGGGGTCTCTATACCGGGGAGCAGTCGTGCCACAAAATCCTGTTATGCAAATCCGATTCTGAATTCCCGAGTCCCTCAATTCTGTTGTCCCTGAATTCTTTTATCAAATCATCTAGTCCTGTAACAAGGCTTTGGCTATATCTCAGTAAATCACTTGGTCCAACTCTGTTATACTGGGAGTTGATTGTATACCGGGGACTTCATTACCGGGTGCAGTCAATGCACAAAAATCAGGTGTCCTGTGTCCTTCAGCAAGACAAGAAGCAGCAATACTTTTTTATCTATGTCTGTATGGGCAGAACTGGGAAAGATTCAGGAGGGTGATCGGCTCTGACAGCAGAGTTGGAGCTGGATAGCATCACTGAGAAATGTCAGCAAAGGACGTCTGGCCTGTGCACACTGATCATCACTGCTCTGCCTTATAAAATGTCTCTCATAGTGTAGGTACAAGTGCACATACGTTTTGTGTGAAAAAAAAATTGAATGCCCGTTTGTTAAAGTAATATGTGACGCTGCCGTCTTCCTTTTTTTTTCCAACAAAATTAAGAGGAGTGTCCATTTTTCTTTGACTTGTTTTCTCGGGACCAAAGTTGCACACAGGGCCAGCGGCCTGGGGAAAAAAAAGGGTGGGGCTTCCAAAATTAGGGTCGGCTGGAAATGAGAACCACAGACTTAATGTGGGATGCTGACGAATTTTCCAGGAAGAGTCGCGCGAACATCCGCCAGATTACAAACGACCTTTCATTCCTGATGTATAATTTCATTCATTAATCTGAACTTTCTCCAGATTAGTTCCCCATCCCCAGAGGGGGCGGCTGGTAATTAACTCCACCGCTGCTGGTAGCACAAACTCAATGAAATTAGTCATCTGACGTCAACAGAAAAGGGGAAAAAAAGGCCCTAACAAACTAACGTGAAATGGATTTGTGAAAACTTTGCTCTGTCCCAAGAGGCATCAGCTGAGACACTGTCAAGTGAAGAAGAAAACATCAGATTTTTTCGAGGGGGGGTGTGTCATGGCGCCAGTAAGGAGCAAATCATCTCCACAACGTTATCTCAAATTTGTTTACAACAGTTTCAGCAAGTTACTGTCAATTTTTCCTTTCCGATGAGTGGCCTTCCACTTTGACTTTTTAAAGGGAACTTCAATAGTGGATCTTCTTTTTCTTTCCAGGCAGAGATAACACCTGTCTTCCACCTCTAATTTGCATGGAATTTGCATGAACAACAAAAAATTGCTGTGTACATGTGCGCATAAAGGCCCCCCCAGAAAAACGTTTGCCAATGACACCATGCGAATACCAGATCTCTTCAATGAAGAATTCTTGGCTCCAAGAGAAGACCTAGTGGGAATGCTTTCAATAATTGGGACAGTACACACTACATGCCCTGAGGAAAATAGAGGTGACGACTACTGAACCCATCTTGTGGTAACTCTGCATTTTACCCACACCTCATTATGGACACAGCTGAGGCACGTCACTAGACCCAACTGCGTTCTGTGGAGCAGTGGTGAGACTGTGAGCCGGGGTGAAACTGTTAGCAGTGGTGAGACTGTGAGTAGTGGTGAGACTGTGAGCAGTGGTGA
>NW_019091478.1:390257-432087 GCF_001949145.1 Acanthaster planci | reverse complement strand
GACTGTGAGCAGTGGTGAGACTGTATACATTGTTCAAATACAAAAACGACCCATTCTGTACAGCCATGGTGCACTGCCAGGTGATAACATACATCGTATGTACCTATTTGAAATGCATGATTTGGCTGGTGATACCTCTCCCCAAACCGTGTTTTTTTAACCCAGCACACATTAGACACCTTGTTACCAAAAACAAGCATCTGTGAATCCAAGCAGGGACAAAGGGGGCCACCCTTTGAAGAAGAGAAAAACTCTTTTTATTTCTGAATGAGAAAAAGGCAGCTTTGGGGCACCATTTCATTTTCCCTTTTCCCCAAAGAATAGAAACTCCCCAAATTAAGCCTCATCCCTCGGAAAGGCCCTAAATAAAAGGTTACATAAAAAAATTTCTGAATTCCCCCCCAATAAAATTTGGTTTAGATCCTCCCTTGAACACATCAGACCGAGTCATCTCAAAACAAATCCTGAGAATCCTGCACGAAGGAAAATGTTCCTGCCTGAAGACTGCGCCTAAACATTACCTATCCCATGGTGCCTGGCTCTCTCCGACAGGAATTCCGGGTCGTGGATCCGTTGGGCTCCAGACAGGATCTCCTCTCCCCTCATGAACATGTCGTACGAGTTGGAGTATTTCTGCAGGGCCACAAAGGCACATTTGATGAGAATGCTTACATGGCATAACTCAAACAAACACTGAAACATGGTTCACGCTCGATTGACCTTAGAAATCCCCTCATCAATATCCATCCACTTAATCTTCGCAGGAACCCAGCAATAAATGACCAGACAACATTCACCGTATTCAACAACATTCTAATACTTAGATCTCTATTCATATAAATATTAACCTCTGTTAAACCTTTCTCAAGACAATCTGCAAACCCCTTCTTTGACAGCAAGGTACAGTGCTCGGAAATCATCCGAGGAGAAAAAAACAAAACAAAAACAGCTGCCAGGCTGCAATCTACATGACTGTCCCCACTTACAGGGTCATTGGGATCCGGCATTGTATAGAAGGGTCGCACAGCTAGTGGGTATTTATCCAGAATATAGAAGTCGGTGTCATATTTTGCCCTCACCAAACGCCCAAGTAGCTTCTCGTTCGGGGTGCTGTGGAACAACATGAAGGAAACTCATCACTACATTTCGCAATAATTATATTTTTCACTCAATCCTCAGCAACAGAAAGCAACAGAAAATAACAGCAATCAACGGACAGACAAACTGACCAGAACAGACGGACAAACCCGCAGCAATCGACAAACGGACCAACTGACAGCAATCCGCACAGAAGTCATGCACCAGAGTTTGAAAGAAATCATGAAATGGGAATCTGACTAATACCTGAGGTCATCTTCATCTCCCATTTCCACTCCTGCCTCTCTTAGCATCTTGACAGCTTCCGGGAACTCCAGACGGAGTGCTGGCTCCAGGAACTTGAAAGGCTCGGCCGGAAACTGCTTGTTGACAGTGGTGATCTCAGTGGCAAAGCGGTCGCGGAGTCCACGGAAGATGTCGGTGAACATTCCACCAATTACATCCAAAACCTATCGATGGAGAAAACCCACAAACTGAGATGGCGTACGTCTTAAGAGTGTTCAAAATGGTGACATTGACTGAATTAGAATAGGAAAGATATACATGTTGAAAAGGTCACGGGTCAACGAAAGGTCACAGGTCATGTCGTAGGAATTCACCTCGTGATAGTGATAGTCAAAGGCCATCTCTAAGTCCAGCCCGACGAACTCGCACAGATGACGATGGGTGTTGGAATCCTCAGCCCTGAAGACTGTGACAATCACAAAATAAACTGAGATTACAGAAGGAAAGACTAGAACAAATAAGGCTGCATCTAAGCCTTGTGTCCAGAGCAAGCCCTAGGTCTTTGAAAGCCGCAAAGACGTGGACACATGCAGACACCACTGTAGCTTTGGAAGCCTGCTTACAATCAAAGTAAAGCACAACAGACTTGCTATGGTAAAAGATATAATTTTCGGAGTTGTGTAAGGAATGAAGACTGACCAATGAAAGGGCTTCACACATGACAGAAACCTGGTTGTCTGCTGCTTAGCTAAAAGATATAATTCAGCCATTTGTATTAGGCCCGTTGTATGGGAATACAAATTGCCTAAATGCCCTTCTGCTGGGCCAAAGATGAGGTGGACACCAACGCTTGATAACTGTAGACAGCCCTTGCTTCTATTCAAACCCCAAACAATTAAGCAAATTTGGAACAGTTTAGCCGATTCTCCTGTGCAGCAAGGGTTATTGAGCTTTGGGCCTAATTGCACGGAACTGCTCAATCAAAATAACTGTCAAAGTAGCAAATTTATACGTGTAAATGTACATGTACAGGGCAAAACTCAATGGGAGACTCATCGAGCTGAGACTCATATGGCCACCTGTCCGGAGGACTGGCAAAGACAGGCAGTTTCTGCTTGTACAAACATTACAAAAACTCCCATTTATTACACAATTTTCGGCGCCAGTGAATGAGTCTTTAGATTTCTATCCAATCCACTGGATACATCGGATATTTGGGCTCAGATCATGTCAGTTTCAGAATTTTTGCCGAGGGTGGACAGGCAGAACGGGCACATATTCTCATCATTGGTGGAACCCCAGATGGGAACCAGTCATGAGTAATATACTATGCATGACAATATTAACTGGTAGTTTGCTCGGCCAACATTTTCTTGCCTTCCTGAATATTTGTGCTCAGCAACTCTGTAAGATTGGCCTGCCTCAGCTGGCCAGTGGAGCATTAACCCAGGCCCATGCCTACCAGCTCCGACGGTGAAGACCCGGCTGAAGTCGGCGGCTATGGCCATCTGCTTGTACAGCTGAGGCGACTGGGCGAGGTAGGCACTGGTTTTGAAGTAAGAGACAGCGAAGACGTTAGCACCACCCTCGCTGGCGGCTGTGGAGGGAACAGATATCAAGTGACACGCTTGAGTACACACTGGGGGGATGGTGCTGGAATACTGGTCTCCTGAACCGTCACCCCCTAACCAAGCAAAATCAATTGAAAGTCACCAGAGGCCACTTTTGAGTTCAAGGCATTTAGATGTATTGCTCAAAATCAATAGATACCGATTTTTAAAACTGGTTCTGCCCTAAAATCGACGTATATTCATGACACTGTATGCTCAGTGTTTCTCCGAGAGTTTCTGAAAAAAAAATTCACAAGCTTTATACTTGGGTGGGACTCGAACCCACGACCTCCTGCTTGCTAGTGCAGATGTCTTGACCGCCGGTCTGCAGGCCAGTCAGGGTCAGATGCAGCAGCGGGTACTGCAAACTATTTCAAGATGTACTTTGCGCCGGGGAGATGTTAAGTTTAATAACGGCTTTGGCCCTATCTCTCTGAAACACAAAGTACACATCCAATAGAGACCTCAGAATTTTACTCACAGGTTCAGAAGTTTTGACTGGGATGCCTAACGTGGTAATGAATTAAAGTAACAAACTCCGTTTCCTCTTTCTACTTTCAACAGTCAACCCGTCTTCCCCCTTTCCCAATACATGGCGTGGGCCGTCTCCTTCCAAGAGTTTTTCTCTTTTGCCCTGTAATTGGTCAACTTAAAATGTGCATTAACTCTGATTTCTTTCTTAATTCTAGTTTGGTTAACTTTTAGCACTAACATTTTTCTACGTGGTTTTATTCTTTAGGGCATTGTTGACATAAAGGTGGGCTCATAGAACGGAGACCTTATCAGAAATTATTCAAATGCAGATCTTGAAAACGGTAGAGAAAAATTCCAAAAACTTAAGTCTACAAGTTCACTTTCAAAATGGAGGACAAATATTTCCTAAAACTTAAAAATCCCGAAATATAAGCCCATCAATGATGACCAGAGACCCACTTTTCTCAAATGATCATTCCTTCCAAAGTTTTCATTTACATACATAAGCCTTTCGATTCCCTCCAGATTCGAAAAACTCAGTTGATTTACCAGAAATGATCTTTGGGGTGTGAATCTCGACAAAGTCACGTTTCCTGAGAGCCTCCCTGAAGAGTTGGCACACGCCGGCCTCCAACCGGAAAATGGCTTGGTTAGTCTGAGTCTGTTGAAACAAAAGAAAAAAAAACAAATTCAGGTTGAAAATACTACAAAAATGATAGCGGTAATTGCAGAATTTGTCTCCACATCACACCATTCTTGGAAACAAAATCCTCATGAGATCTTGCTTCCATTTTTGGTTTCTATTGGCTTTGGTTCATGTGTAACCCATATTCACAACCAACAGGGTAGACTGTCCACAAAAGAGGACCTGAACTCATGATTTTTATTTGCTTCACACTACGATCCGTTTCAAGATATTTAATTTACAAAGAATTGAACTGGGGTACACTGGAAAACAAGCAAGTACATGTAAGCATGTTTTTTTACTAGTGTGAGTGCAAGAAATGTGCCGATATGGGGAATAAGCAGAGTTGAATTTCAGTTAAAGTGCCAAAATGAACAATTCGTTTATCACGTATGATAAGAAAAATCACCTATTACAAAAAAGCACAAATTTCTCGGCAAACTTGGCAGAGGTACAGCTTATCATTTCAAGGCTGCCATTACCAGATTAGGTAGCACAACTGCTTGCAGATAACACATTATTAATCCACACCGATGATTCACCTCCAATTGTGTTAAACAAGAACTTTGCAAAATGCACCTGCACTCTGAATTTCTGATTCGTGAGATTGTTCATGTGCTTTCCACAGATAACAAAGAAACTGCAATGTAAAGGATCTACATTTATGTCACAAAACTGCGAAAAGTGACAAAATAAGTTTGAAGTTGTGCTTAGAATAAACCTTTTTTCTTACAAAGCTGCCGATCTGTGAAATTTCAATGTCAAAAACCGTAAGTTGCTGCCGCCAAACAACCCATGGAGATAACTTAATTTGGGGCAGTGCAAAGCGAAAAGTGGCACAGGCGACCATACCGGCCTTGTCCAGGTCAAGCGGCCAACTCACCCTGAGGTCCAGAATGCGATTGTCCAGCCGGGTGTCCTGATTGACCGTCGGGGCCTGGACGCCATCTTCCTCTTCCCCCTTGGGCCGGGAGGCGTCCTCAATTTGGAGTGGGAGGCGGGGCGCCGACTGGCTGACCACGTAAAACTGTCGCGCAAACATTGAAGAATTTCATGAAAACCTAAGTTTCCATAGTCCCTCGAATCCACATTTGGGAGGATTTGAAGGGAATCAGGATGGTACAGCTTTGCCCAATGCAATGTTTCAGTCAAGTCCAATGAAAATAATCTCAAGTCCTCAACTTGCCACCTTCATCAAAATGCAACATTTAATGATTGTTGACTGCTGTGATGTGGGATATGACATTTTGAACACCCAAAGGACTCACAGCACCTGAGGCAAAGTCAACAGTTGTTTTGTCATAATTGATGTTAGTTGATGCCTTGATGTTTTTTTCATTTGCTTTTCTGAGGGAAGTTAAGTGCAGCAAAGGAATCTTTGAACATTAGCAGTCAGCGGTCCCTGCAGCATCCTGTACACAGGACGCATGCGCATGATATCATACCAAGTCAACTGATATGAGGTCTAATGGTGAGTGTGAAATGCATTTTTGTTGCCCTGTCACGTGATCAGTCTGTGCCGATGAAAAAACAGAATTACGACAGAGGTATGAAACATTTAAAAGAACAATGACGAAGGCATTCCTTTCTCATTGTTTTTCCTATTGCTCATAGCCTTAAATGTGGTTATAATTACCACTAATGGGTCACAAGGGAGACATTCCCATAAGAACGTGCACAAAATTTTTCCAACTTTACTGTCCCATAATTCAATATTCCCTAATCTGATCTGAACCAAACTTTGTATGTTTTCATTTTAGACCCTAATCTATCATCTTTCAAACTTTGGCTGGTAAAATTCGGCCTCCTTCTGGTAGTTTGAAAATAGGGAGACACTGAAATGTCTCCCTAAAAGCCAATGTCTCCCTAATGCTGAAAAAATCACCACTAAATGTCTCCCAAATGACCTATTAGTAAATATTTAACAAATGATAACAAACATAACAAAATCATAGAAGATAACAACCTCATAAATGATGCATTTGGGTCCTTCCATGAGGTTGGGGCACAATTTGTGACGGTGTCCCTGTTACATGGGTAACTTTTACCACCTGTCATGACCTGTAGAGTAGGTCATTTACTCTGGAAAAATAACACACACACCTCTGTATTCAGCCTTGCAAGATGTATAATTTGGAATCCACATGCAGGGAAATAGCATTTCAGTTTGATGGAACCCATTTTACAATGGACACCGTCACGAATTGTGTCCCAACCTCATGGAATGACCCATTTATATCGTGCATTCCAGTACCTGGCAATTTTGCCCCTGCTATACAGGCCCAGAGACATGCCTATGAACAATCTCAACTCTACGGAGAACATACAACCAATTGGTGCAACCATTTTAGGCGCAAGCATAATTGATCACAAATCACCCCCTAAGCCCTCGGGGATACCCCTCTATACCCCTGGGTGGAGAGAGGCAAGCCAGGCCGAAACGACACCTGTGATTCAGAGTTATGAAACCTAACCACTGGGCCAGGACTTCAGTACTGGCTAGATTCTCCATAAAATGTGGTGCATGTAAGCAGGGACAGGTGAAAAAGCAGCTCCAAGTTCTAACTTTTCAAAAGATTCTGGAGAACAGCAAGTTTGGGAGTAGTCACCCTTTGTATGCGTAGTTCCACATCTTGCTGGGTGCAGCTTTCGATCTTTTGTGGCACGACAGCGACAATGCCTTCAACATCCACAATCGATTCCTTAGTCGTGCTGGAATAAAAAAAAACACAGAGAATAGTACACTTTCCGTTAAATTGGGGGCTGTCTCTATGAGCTTTGAAGAAGACAAGTTTGCCCGGCAAATTTCTCCACTTAAAGCAACTACCAGCTGGGACCCAGTCAATACCCATATAAAACCCTGCCAATATTCTGGCCGGAAACCATAGTAACCTATTCTAAATTTCACGAGATATGACTGCTTCATACCCATTGTCCCAAGTCGGAAAAACATTCCAAGAGCAGTGGTTGGTGCCTCTATATGCTAAACTCAGAACAGCCTGCTTCTTGTTGGAACACAGTGAATTTCAAGAAAAGGGATCTCAATAGTTTTCCCAATCACTGAGCTCCAGTGCGAAAAGAAACATTCCAACCTAACAGATATTCAAAAAAGATTTTGAAATTGCCAAATTTACGTCATCGTGACTAATGATTCAAGGGCTCACAAGTCAACCACTGCTCAGCATTTACATGTCAATTGTTAAAAGCATCAAAGTGTTCCACTTTGAACTCGTTGAAACTCGGAAGGACAGACCAACATCAACTCACCCACTGACAAATTTGATCATAGCTTTGCTGATTGTCTCGTTAACATTCAAAATTCCCTGAACAGTAAATTGCTGTTGACGTAGAACTACAAAGCACTGCTTGCCTGTCGAAAAAAAAAAATCAAGTGATTCAAAAGATAAATAAGAATATACAAAAATACAAGTGAAGTAATTTCAGTCCGTTTCCTTTTTACGTGAAATGTCAACAACTCAACTCCACATGGAGACATTTACGTGCACTTCACTGTTTATTTGTTTCTCGGGTGCTGTCATTTTCTTGGTAAGAACTGCCAGGTGTCGACTGTTTTAAAAACATGTTTTTGTGTCGTTTTACATTGGACATGACCGAAAAGGTTGACTCTTTCAAAGAATGTACAAGCACATGACATACAGGGTACGATTTACACTTGAAAAACAGCGACATTCAATGTGGCAGAATACAAGTACAGGACTGCTGATGCCCATAATGGCCACCAAACGTGCGCGGGCAAACTCAAGTCGGGTCACAGGATGTCCAGACTGTACCTTTTCCTCTGGCGGTGTGTAGCCTAGCACGCACCCACACCGTCTGGTCGGAGAGGGCAGAGGTCAGCGAACCCACTTTCACCAACTTCCGATCTAAAGGGAGCCACAAAACAAAACACGCGTTATTTTTTTTCTGTGGATGAACAAAAATTGTTTGCAGCTGAAAGTTTTTGCAGAATATCCTTAGAAACCTTCATGATTTCACTATTACCCTAATACAACAAAATGCAACTTCAGCACAAAGTACCACAAAAATATAGACACCAACTTGCTGATCTCCATTAGCGACTGGTAAAAGTAACTTATAAGTAACACTAACCCTCCTGAATCCTTTAAAATCCATCAGATCTTGGAATGCTTCAGGGATTGTACCGGGCAAAAGTCATTATTGCTTCGCAAAGGGTTTGAAGCTCATTTGACTATTGTAATTCAAGCAGCACAGGGCTGTAGCAAATATTAGATCAATCTATTTTTGAAATTGAATATTCTTTCGAGGGGAATAATGCATGCAGCAAAAACCGGAAACAAGTCAATTCTTTAGTTACAAAAACGCATTTTAATTCACTCATTGGGTATTTCAAGGTGTTATGAGCAAACTGAAGGGCAGCTAATGCATATGCTTAAAAATATTAGCTAAAAAAACTCTCATTTCAAGTTCCCTTTTTGGGGTGTGTAATCTCACTGGGGCTGAGGTACTAAAAAAAAATTTGCCAATTAGGACCGTGAACATAAGTTGGACTACCACGCACCCACGTTCTGAAACTCAACAAGGTAGACCACCACGCACATGTGCAGACATGCATGCTGTATTTTCTTCCTCCTTTCGTTGGAATGGGTACAACTCAATATATGAGCGACTGGACGGAATATGCCATTACTCAAACTGCCTCAAAACGAGTGCCGCATACGGATCAAGAAGATTCGGAAGCAATTCCTTGAGCCAAAAAGAGCTGGTAAATTCCGTCCACGCTTTCGATACTTATGATGACTTCCTCTTGTAAACTATAGGCACGATGCTCTCATCAGTACCTGGTTTTTCGTGGGATTGGATCATGCGAGCCACTCCATAGCGGTCCTTGGCATAATCCTCGCCCTCTGCAGCCTCAGCGTCAGCTGCCTGAAAGAACAAAGAACCACTTTACATTCCATTCTGTAGAATATTTAGGGCCAACAAGTACATGTCTTGGCTTCAAGGAAAGCTCTTCACCAGAAACTTGACAAATGAAATAAAGATTTTGTTGACACTTTTGTGGCATGGACAATGACCAAAACTACGCATTGTTTATGGCTAAGAGATGGCCGTGCCCCACTGGATTATGGGAAGCAAGACCTGATGTCATCCAGCTGGTTGTTCCTCACTCCAACAAGAAGGTTGGAGATACTTCTATTTCTATTTTTGCTCCGAAATTGTAGAATCAACTACCGATCGATATGAGGAAAACGGCCTCTGCTGTGTTCTTCAAGCGCCTACTCAAAGGACAATAATTTTCCAAAGTATGATTACGTTATTGCTGTTTTTGTTGAAGTTTTCATCTGATTTTTTTTTCAAAAACTTTTTTTTTTCATTTTTTTGAGACCCTGTGTTCTTTGTAGAGCATCATACAAATGTCTGGTATTATTACAACAGAGCCTGAAAGTACATGTACATGTATATGGTCAAGAGGTGAGCTTTCGGAACCCTCAGTGTGGACCATTTATGGGTATTTTACATGCATGTCACATGCTGTAGTCGGGAAAGTGATCATTTCAACCCAGGAAGCCCTGATGTCAGAATTTTCTCTTAGTCTTCTTCAATCAAGTAAACTGTGGATTAAATTACCTACATATAGAGATGGGTGAGAAAAATTTCATAAACCCCTTCTCAGCCAGAATTATTGTACCTACATATAGGTGTTCTGCATGACCACAAAATGATTGTGAAATTTCATACATGAATGACTTAACTGAGTTGGACAAGTCACAGACCAAGCACTGGATTTTGGAGGATTTCAGCGATGCGCCAAATGACAGAATAAAGCCCTGGACTGCATGAGCCTGGTTCAGAAAGCTGTGGCATAGCCACTTGTTTTTTACCTGTTGTGCCTGACGCTCGGCCTTCTTGGCTGCCTTCTCGGCTTCCTTCTGCTGTTTCTTGAGTGCTTTTTTGGAAGGTGCCCTGTAAAGTTTCACAATGCCAACAAAGACACAAAACTGTGATACTCCATTTCGTGACCCAGACTTTTGAAAAGTTCAAGGCACTCTCGTATTTCTGAGAGCAGTCACAATCCAAAAGATGCATATCTCAGTGACCTCTCCTTAACACAGGTCGAATCACAAAACATTTGTTCATTAAGAGTAACACTGACTCGGAGAAATTACCAGTAGTTTGAAGTACTGTTAGAAATACTTTTTAAAAACTTCATGACCCACTGATGAAAAGATCTGGGAAGTGTTCCACATACGGACAACACTGTCAGAAAGTGATAACATATCCTAAAAAGTGAAGGTTAGCTCAGAAAATTCCAACGCATTTACTTTATAGAAAACACTGAGGTTTTTTTCAGACAACTCTCATACTGTAGGTTTGTGAACAGGGGCATCAAATGTTATCCCTACATTACAGAACTCTCTCTAGAACAATTTCTGAATACTACATTTATAGAGGAAATCCTCCAAATATTTCAAAATACTTTAGCCTGAGAAAAAATCCTTTCCAAAAATAAAATGAAAATGATACAGTGCCTCATCCACACGTATGCACAGCCATTTGTCCATCTGTCCCCATAATAGATCAAAATAATCTTGGCCCATGACAATTTACACTTATGCAAAATGTCCCAACCACTTTTAGTTCAGTACCACTGGATAATGTGTTTATCATATTGACAATACGTTTGTAATTTGCTTATTACATGTACATTTGTATTTTAAAACTTGATAATATGCCAATGCTGCTGTTACGCCCTAACTATCGTATCTGTCCCAACTGTAGCTGGGAAAGGCTCAACTGCAGTGCTGCAGTTGGGCTGGCCTAACAACTGTTGACCAATTTCTCAACCTTGTCCAAGTTATGTATCTCATACTTGACACAATTCATCTAAAATATGGCACATCATCTATGACATGACATTGTAAACAATACGACTTTGGCACAAGCTGGGCACATGCACACTGGACCACTGTGCTGTAGTTGGGCTGGCCCAACTATAGCACTCTACGTAGTTGGGACTGATGCTACAGTTGGGGCGTAACAATGCTAACTTAAATTGCAGAATACCCAGCCACTCTAAAATAAATGACTGAGAAGAGTGTGACACTGGCTATGAGGTTGATAATGCGGGGTGGCGGGGTATTCTGCAATTGAGCCCTAACAAACTTATTATCAGATCACACGAATGTACTTGTACATTGTTTGCAAATGCTATTTCATCATAGTCTGAGGTACGTGACTATAAACATGGAGATAAAAGTTTTGATAGTGCCATGCTATAAATTGGCAGCATCACAGTATGGCAGACCCAAACCTTAACTTTTCAAGCATAAATGCTCGAAAATGAAAACATTACAATCATGACAATTTGTAAGCCTAGGCCAAGTAAGGCCTACTAAGTATGCAGACATGACAGAAAAATAAACTGGATGAATGCCATCCTAAACTCTTTCCCTTCTGCCTCAATTAACTGTGTCAAAAGAAATATTAGGTGACTTGTTTCCATTTTCACACTGGTGGCCGATCAGCCAACTTGACCCTTGAAACGGCTGGGCCGGTTTGGGCATTGGGCCTACCATGCCTTCATCATTTTCATGTGCATGTACCCAGGTACCAGTCTAGTTCAGCTCACAATGACAAGCTGCACTCTCACTAGTCTCAGGCTGCTTGGGTACAAAATGCCGAAGAAAAGTCTCCCTTGGAACTGAACGGAGACTTCAAACAGCGCTCATACCGAGAGGGAAATACTGAGGACCTCATCACAGCTCTTACTTAGCCTCAAGAAATCTTGGAGAAGTTTGTCGGTAAGTAAGTTGAGTCGGTGTGATGTTTCTTTCATATTTTCTGCATGAATGATGAAATCGCAAGTGATTAACTGTAATGATTGTTCTCATCTCCAAAAACACTAGCCCCAGTTACTCACCCTTCCCCTGCAGGACTAGCTTCCGACATTACAGTGCAGTTTGTTTGAAGTCAAGAGTTTCACTGGATACTTTAAAGCTTCCTATCGTGCATTAACTCGGAATTCGTAACGTTTTGTGAGTTTAATCCCATAGGACGTGCGATGATATTCCGATAGTCCGGTCCGATGCCACGCGTTGTCCATAGAACTAGTCTGCTCTCCGTCACCGGAATGCAAGAGTGTTAAAGTCGTCGTGGGCTGTGCCTGGGTTTCAATCTCGAGATGAGGGCACGGTCCACGTATGCATAGCCGTGGCCAAAATAGCATTCAGGGCTATAGCTACGTCTATTGTCAGCGTGACCGCGCATAATTCCAACAAGCAAAAAACCTAACGTAGCCCTAGACAACATAATTATTTGGAGGCAACCTTACATAAAAATGTGTAGAGCTTTTCCTACGAAAGCCCGTTTGTGCCATCAAGTACATACACTACTCAAAAAAGTTAAGACACTTTTAATTTGTGTGTACTTTGTTTATATGAGATATTTTACTGCTGGAAAATGTGCATTTGAGGTTTTGAAACTTCTTGTTTAATTTTTTATTCCAATGAGATCACTTTCTAGACAAACAAATTTAAACGAAAGAACTAAACCCCACTCGTTGCTTGAAACAAATTACAAAAAGTGAAACTTAGAAGTGTTTTCATGAGATATTTTGAAGTATTTTCTGAGATATGAAAATTTAACTTGAACAGTGTATATTAAACTTAATAATTAACTCGAGAAATAAATCTCACTAATATCTCACAAAGAAGTGATAAAAACATCTCTTCAAAACAAATTGGAAAACATGTATCTTGTACCAATGAACTTTGGAAATAATAACATCTCGTAAACATGAAGATTAAATAAAATGTACTTCATAAAAAACTTCGAAAAAACACACCACATTTCGAAAAATTCGCTCGTCGCCCAGCACCCGAACAGGGCGCTGGGAAGGGCTGATGGCTTTGCACTGGTGATTGGCTACGTTGTACATGACCTCCGACCGTGAGATTATCACTTGCTGTTAGCAAAGAGTTATTTAAATACGGTTCGCCAATAGCAATGCTTTAGTATTAAGGTAAAGTGTGGGCTATAACATGGCCTTTGTACAATCACAGTGTGGTAATTTATCTTCTCACTAAATATCACTGAGCACGTATCTTTTGGCGATATTTTAAATCAATGGTTATCTTGATCAATTTTGAATGAACGAATGAATTATAGTGAGAATATTTTCAGCAATAAGGGGAAAAAAGAAAAAAAAATTGAATTGATAACTGCTGTTTGTGTAACGCAATGAGCGAGCTCGCGCTCTTGGCAGAAATTTACCCAGAATGCTGTGCGCGTCGTTGGCTGTGACTCCGTGTGACATATTTCCTTCGCTAAAATCTGTGCAAGGCCATCAACCCTTCCCAGCGCCACAACGCGGCGCAGGGCGACAAGCTTTTTGATGGAACTCCAGGGCTTTTGTATTTTCCAAATCTTGCCTTCTTTGCTTTGTATTCAGGTTAATTAATGGTAGCATTGCATAACTTCGTTCAAATATTTGTGAGATTAGCAAACCCAAACAATTTTTATGTATTGGATTTATTATGTACTGATTTTCATGATGACTGCTTCTTGAACTCAAGTTCAGTTGGTCTTTTGCTGCAAGAGAATATGACAGTCTGCACGAACTTCACGAAGACGTGTCTTTTCATTTAGCCCGAACATAAACCGACCAAATAAATGGTGCTATTGTCAAAGCTGAAAATGATGAAGACGGTAATGCCCAGAATTATTGTATACCTACACGTACATGTACATGTGCACATACATACCAGCGCTTTGCAATTTTTATGTCCGATGTTCCACTTGACCGCGCAATTATTTTTCAGACAGAGAACGTAAACCTCATTCCTTAAATCGGATAAACCCGCTTAGGAAAAGAAGAAATCAAAACTAATAAATCCGGGTCGCAGCATCCAAAACCCGAGTTGTCCTGACTGTGGTATTTTATTTTCCCGCATAATTTCCTGAAATATAATTAAGCATTCTGCTATAGGAGTTAAACCAATTACATTGATATTATACATGTACGTGCATGAGAGAGGAATTATCAAATACAGGAAAATTCAGTAGGATTAAGATGTCCTCTCTTGTGAAGTTTTCTGTTGTCTGTTCACTACATATAGGGGACAAAAATGGAGAATTTTTTAAACAGGTGAGGATTATTTTGGTCCACAACTACTTTTTTATACGCTTCAAGCCTTCAATCCACCACAGGTCAGGGGTTTTCGCTTTGTTTCATAGATGCTTTTTTAAGCCACATGTTACCTTTTTTTTAGTACACACCCATACGTGAAACCTAAAGGTGTGCTTTTCTCGGAGACATGCCAACGAACCCACCAACAATAATTGCTAGCGTCACTTTTTCATACTCGAGTGGTTTCATTGTTGGCTGAAGAGGCCAGAGTCAGATGATAATGAGGACATGTTGTGTTTGTCAGGGAGTCTGCGGGTAATCCCGCTCTGGTATTTTTGTCGGGAGGTTGGAGCAGATCCGGGTGAGACCCGGACGTGACCAACACAAAGGCAACTTCGTCCCGGGAGGACAGTGGTAGGATGCCAGGCCTGGCAGGTATTTTCCCTTGATTGTGGAATATATTGTCGCAGGTTTATAATTTGTCCTGAGGGACCCTCTTCGCTGCTTGTACGCGCGGAACAGTGCGTTCACCATGAGTCTACCGAAGATAAGACCGGGTCCTGGGACCAACCGCCGTGATGTGAAAGTCTCTCTCCAGTGCGCCGAGCAACACCTTGTCAAACAAAAGGCACTCCTCGAAGCTGACCACCGGAAAAGGCAGGTCGAACTCGAGAGAAGTGAACTGAAGCTCGCGAAGTCATTCGGCACCTTTGCAGGTGTAAGGACAAGGGCTCTACCAGCCGCAGGGATGACCACCGATGAAGCTAGGGGCAATTCATCGAGCAGCCGAGGATCGAGGTGCAGCATTACACGGCGGCATTCACTGAACTCAGGTGCTTTAACCTCCCAGATAACGAAACTGGTCCCAAAGCACGATCCCAAATGCAAGTCAGGACGACGCGGAAGTGTGGACGCTAATATGTCGATGAGGGCTTCCTTGCTCAGCGAGACTTCCAATCCCGTCCCAGAGGGATGTCAGACTGACGTGAATGTTAACAGACAAAACATCATTGGGTGTAATAACGTTGAAAACAAAGCCTTGGAGAAAACCCATGCTCCCAAAGAGACTGCAACTGTACACGGTAACCACAGCAACGCCAGGAGAAATGCCGTCTTTGTTTTCAAATACGAAGACAAAAATGACAAGCTTGAAACTCAGCCCGCATTAAGTCGGTGCCCAAGCACTGGGAAAGCGAGATCCCTTTTTGAGGTTGGTGACGCAAACTATGCCTCCGGACCGCTGCCTAGTGCCCTGGCGATGCGCAGGAGAAGTGGCAGTCCACGGAAGAACCTCCATGTCAAGATAATGACCCCGGTACGAGAGCTGAACTCCCCAAAGACGGACGACAGCGAGCAGGAGGACTCCGGAGCATCTATCGGATCGGATAACTCATCGTGTGGAACAAAGAGCTCGTACAGTGCATCAAACGATAGTCTGGGAGTAGTATTGTCTTCGTCAACGAAAGGGTCACAAGCAACATTAACATCTGGTAGCGGACGGGAGTCATTGAAAATCAACTCACACCAAAACTTAAGTTCATCTGAAACATGGCAGTACACTTACCAGCAACCCAAATCCCAGATGATTACTGATGAAGGTTCATCGTCGCAAGTCATTGGTAAAAGTGTTGGGAGACACGCACGAGAGGCTGGGGATGTGTTTCCACCACCTCGTCTCCCGCCCCAATCTTATCTCACTCAGAGACGCAGGTCCATAGCTGTGGTGGAAGACATCGGCCAGTACAAGAAGATTCACACCTCCACCTTCGAAAACAGTAGCCTCGTGAACAACCAAGAACCCAAACCTGGCGGGAAGCCCGCCCCGGACACATCACCGTCGCACAGCTACCTCTCCAGGCGGAGAGGAAGCACCAGCGTCCTGTGCGAATCATTCGGTCGGGAGAAGGGCGAGTTACGGCCCGTTGTGGGTATGGCACGAGACGGTGCTTTGCCCGCTGTTGCAAAGCCTGTCAGACTCGGCGCCGAAGCCCGCCGCCAACTGGCAAAAGCAAGGGAACGAGAAGCGGCATGGGAGTATTTAAGACGGAGTCACTACCTGCAAGGGATCGAATCAGACATCATTTAGCCTTTTACTTCTAACGGAATTAAAATTTCCTTGTCTCATTTATCCCGGATAAGGCCGGCATTTTATTTGCAGAACTTGTGTTCCTCGTTATTTGAAATAATGGTATAGGCATGGCATAGCACGTTTCATTTAAGTATTGACAGAATACTGTACATGTATACCAGTAACGTGTTCTTTAATATGCCTATGCCATTTTGGAAAGAATTTCATATACACACGTCACTACTTTTTGTCTACAGTCACCTATTAACGATCTGAAATCAATATATGACCAAAAGTGTCAAATTTAGCACTGAAAAATACTGTATTGATGTATTCACGTATTTTTCACGGCAGACCAGTCTTATGAAAATTATAGGGTATGTGCACACAGGGTGTCAAGCAGCGTCCGTGTAAGAAACACTCTCCTTAGTGTTTAAGAATAACTTCTTTTGAAAGTAGATAAACGGACTATAAAATAGGTTCATTGAGTGAACCATGAAACTTACGTATTTGTGTTTTGCATAATGAGTGCACGTGTGTGACTGTTTCCCTTAACCACGACACTGCAGAACTCACAATTTTACCCGGAAATTTGAGGGTTGTCTTTGTTTGCGGTTAAACCTGAGTTTTACCTTGTAATTTTCAAAGTTTTTCGCTTAAGAAAAAATTGCTGCAGCATGAACTGTAATGGTACACCTGCAAAATATTTGAGTATAGACTTTCATGTCTTTATGGGACATTCAGGACAATCGAGGCTTTTGATTTCAGATCGGGAAGACGAATCCAGGCCCACGGCAGAGAATTTGTCCGAAGTGGGAAAGGCAGGGACGGAAAGTGTTTGCAGGTGGATCAGAACTGTGATTAAAATGAAACGTAGTCATCACGGCAGGGGTCAAATTCACACGAACGGCGCTTCATTTAACAGACCAGTAACGGTACCTGCCAGTATGTCTTTAGATCTGCCTGGGTTTATCAGACGTTGCTCTCTTTTTCTTGAAATGACTGGTTCCACATCTGTTGTGGTTTAACTACATGTACACTGAATGAAAACTAACGAGCATCTTGTGTGACACACCGGGGTGCACTTACCCTGACGCAAGTGCATTGTAGCGAGACACTGAAGCGAAGTTTAAGTCGTTGTTTGTTTCCAAAGCCGGTGGGAAATCTACCTTCGATCGATCAGTACTTAGGCCAGGGTATTTAATTTTCCCAAGTAGACAAGTTCGTCACGACAACATGTACGAGCCAGTTTGCTCCCTCGAACTTCCATTGCAGTGGTTAGTATTCTCCTCGGTGGCGTATATATCCAGGCCAAGGGTCCATCCTGAAGATACCTGAAGACGCATCGATCTCCGGTATGACTTTGCTACTCTTAAGAATCGTGCTTGCATCCCCCCAGATGAATACCCACCGGAGTATTTTTACCACTCTTTTTCGGCGAATCAAATAGTGAGAAAACAATGTGTGGAATTAGAACGCCAGCAGTTACCTCGGGCGGCCGCTGGAGGCCGGTGCCCCCTGTATTCCCTCCCCCCCGAAATTAGAGGAGAGAAAAATATAGTGGGAGTCCGCTTTTTGATGGTGTTTTAACAGACACCCAACCCACTGAGTGCCCCCCTCCTGGAGGACCCCCAAAGCCCCCCCCCCCTCACAAAAATGCACATGCACCTCAGTTTCGCCACTGATTGGCAGCACCGTTTTGTGGCTTCACCTACCTATCCGAGAATACAGCACTCGGCCATGATACAGTGAAGACGCTATTGCAGTTTATCAAGCCCAATTACGGCATGACTGCGGCCAGCAGGCTATTGATTGAGACAAAGAAGAACATATCAGCTATTGATTGAGACAAAGAGGAACATATCAGCTACTCACCGGGTGGTAGGGAACAAGACGTGGGAGATTGTGGTGGATGGCGTCCCTCTATTGCCACTCTTCGTGTGTAGGGACAATAAGGCTAATACCGACCACTGAAATAAGATTTGTATTTAGAACGCTTCCCAACCCAGTTTAGACGCTGAATTCGAAGCTTTCAATTGACGGAAACCCTAATTATGGTCAGAAATGACCAGTGCGACCATTCATCTTCAACCTGATGCTTGATGTAGTCGGCTGGTCCCGCGATGATATAAAATGTTTCTTTCAGTTTTACATTTCACAAAATGACGCAGAACAGGAAATTTCAGGGAAATAAGAAGGACGTTACTTATTTTGTCGGAGTTTTTATTAGGGCACTCTTTTAAAAGAAAAGCTTTTTTTCTACCGACCCTGCTGAGAGAACCTTGGCTATATAAAAATAGGTTATGACGGCCTGTACAGAAACCGCGTTGAAATTATACATGCCGAAATCACGTGCGGCATCACTACCAGACCGAGCGGTACGGTAATGTACTACATAATACGGAGCGCCGTAGGAAAAAACCAAAACATACATGTACATGCACACTGGACACACGAACACCGTACGGTGTCTTGACACCGACTCCAACGAGGTATTGTGTTGTTTACCAATAAAAAATATTTGTCTGTAGTCAGCTAGAGACAAAGACACTCATGGTACTCAATGTAAAGATAAGTGACTAGAATACATAGGTACTTTGCCTGGTTTATTCAGTCATCTATATGACAGCAGCATGAAAGTTTTGGGGGAAATTTTATTTATTTTTTTGTTTCTGACCGACCCTCCTTCAAGTGAAAAAGATATGAGAACCAAAGAATATAAAAAAGGGTATCCCTATCTCTTCATATAATCCAAGTCTTCCTAGAGGAAACCAAATAAACCTTGAATAAAAGGGTCTCTCTCTCTTTATCATGCTTTATCAAGTCGAAGAGTTTTCCACTGCCGACTATGATTTTTCTTCAGGTGCTGCTGGAAGGCGTTTCTGGTGGACAGTGTCTCTACCAAAATCTTCTCCCCCATGGTTTTATTTTTTCTATAGACACAAAATCCAGAACGTAGTAGAGGTCGTACATGTCCTGCTTAACTGATTTCACAAACCTGTTTTTGGTGTTAGCGCGGCCTCTTGCGATCACAGCTTATACAACCTGCTTTTGAATTTATAAATCGAATTGCGCAGTGTGTAAGGCACAGAAACGTATTACCGCCACTTCCACAAAATACACATTTTCACGCATGTGGAAACTATCACATTTGGTTACGTGGAAAATGACAGTTTTCACGTACGTACGTGAAACTAAAACTATCATGTACTAAGGTGACGGTATCACGTACAGCACGCACGTGAACAAATATTTTCATCGTGTGTGGTAGTAACAGGCCTGCGTTTCCCTTGGCAGGCGCGAGCACTACAGAAATGGTGTGCTGCGAAATGCTGTCTTCTGTGGAGTAATAGACAAGTCTGAGCGATGCACACTTGTAAATCAGCTACCGTAGACTACCGTGATAAATTACTCTTATATCTGAATAGTATCTGTACATTCTAATTCTGAATAGAGTGGCGTCACGATAGTGGCTATTTAAACGTTTGTAGCGGAATTTGGCGATTTTCTTTTCGTTACCCGTGCTTGGGTAGCTAAGAATGGACAAACGATGGAGCATATTGAGAGGCCTTTAATTCATGCAGAAACTAATCTGATCGTCTCAACAGAAAAAGGAGAAAAAACTCGAAGGCCGTAAACGTCCTGGCAAGTGTTTAAATTGCCTGTCCCATGCATCAAGACGAGTGCGCTCGCTCTAGCGCTGTTGTATTGGGCTAACGAAAGGTGTGTAAAATAGATTGGTCCCAAAATAGATCTTGATCCTGGTGAATGCTGGTTGCTGGGACCCCAAAAATGTGCCTAGACAAAAAACCCCTCAAACCACTCTCTTTCACAGACGAGTGACTTCGCACCACTGTATAGTAGTGAATCCAACGTTGATATTTGTTTAATCTCTGTTGGGGTTTCACGGGATGCTTGTTTACTTTTTCCTTGTAGATAAATAACTGTTATCCCCTAAAGGATATTTTCAGTGATGGCGAATTTAATCACAGACATGAAGCCCTTCAAGAGAACCAAAATTCCGGGGAGGGGGTGTGGCTTTCAGTTATAAAGTGTTTTATGGCCTTTCTTTGTGCGTGGCTAGGCTAAATGTTGGGGCTCCTGAACACAATGACGAAACGCAGTGTTTACTCCCGGGCATTGTAGGTGAAAAGTGGAAATAGAAATCAAAGATAACGGACACGATCGTCAGTCATGCGAGCCTTCGCGCGACTTTAGACGGAGCAAACTTGCGGTCTCGTAGAAGCTTGAAAAAGTGGAGCTCTGGCGTTTGTCGTGTGCTTGATACACACAACAGTTAACACGCAGTATTTTGGAAAATATGATAAAGCCTTTTTTCAAGCTTAGGATCCTTTTGACAATTTTCCATACGCATGATGTTCTAGCGGTAGCGCGCGTACTGCTGTCGTCCTCACCTTTCACCCACAATGCACCACGGTAAACATTGCGTAACGTCATTATATTCTAGGTCTTTTAAAATGCATCCTTCAGAATTCGTCTTTGTCGTGATATGACGGAAGGAAAAAAAACACGTTCCCCTTTTTGGAGGGGCACGCCCTTGTTGCCCCAACCTTGGATCCGCCAATGGGAAGATTCATATTAGGGTCTGGTTGGCGTCGTGGTTCTTTCCTCACCTTGCACATCGGTGGTCCTGGGTTCCATTCCCGGCCCGGTCCACATTGGTTGGGTTTTCAGTCTGTACCTGATTTCATGGGTTTTACCCAGAATATTCTTCTGGGGTTTTCCTCCCGCCACTAAACTGTTACTTCTTCGCATTGTCTCCTCTCTACAGGTTTCTTCAGGCATGTGAGCTACTGTGCCTATAGGGCACTTATGAGGAATCCTTGGTTTCATTACCAGAAAGACTTAAATAAATAGATATTGGCGTTTCCTTCTTCAGGCCTTTTGTTTGGAGTCTGAGGTAATCTGTCCCTAATGCATGGTATCGGTACTCTTTCAGTTTGTTTCAATTTCGCCGACTAGTCAACTGCGATTACCGGTATTCATCCCCAGCGCAGGGTAATAAATGATAAAAGAACCGCGCCCAGTCCGTTTTGTCGTGTATAAAGTATGTTTCGGAAATCTTTGAAATTCAGTTCTGTCAGTTCGCGCATTGTTTCTGTATCCTCCTTGGATTGATGTAATCAATCACAATGCGCGAAATCTGCCGATCCTTTCCAAACGGGTCGACAGATTTCGCGCATTATGATTTGCCAGTGCATTGCAAACTCTTGGAGGCGCACTATTGTGAAACGCCCATATTCAAGAAAGAATTCCCACTGTAAAGCATCATCTGTTCAATGCCCCACTGCTCTTCACGGTAGCAAAGATGTGCTTATTGCTTATTGTGGAATTAGGAGACAAGAATAGTTGAAGTCCGGTTTCCNCTAAAGTGTTTTATGGCCTTTCTTTGTGCGTGGCTAGGCTAAATGTTGGGGCTCCTGAACACAATGACGAAACGCAGTGTTTACTCCCGGGCATTGTAGGTGAAAAGTGGAAATAGAAATCAAAGATAACGGACACGATCGTCAGTCATGCGCGCCTTCGCGCGACTTTAGACGGAGCAAACTTGCGGTCTCGTAGAAGCTTGAAAAACTGGAGCTCTGGCGTTTGTCGTGTGCTTGATACACACAACAGTTAACACGCAGTATTTTGGAAAATATGATAAAGCCTTTTTTCAAGCTCAGGATCCTTTTGACAATTTTCCATACGCATGATGTTCTAGCGATAGCGCGCGTACTGCTGTCGTCCTCACCTTTCACCCACAATGCACCACGGTAAACATTGCGTAACGTCATTATATTCTAGGTCTTTTAAAATGCATCCTTCAGAATTCGTCTTTGTCGTGATATGACGGAAGGAAAAAAACATGTTCCCCTTTTTGGAGGGGCACGCCCCTGTTGCCCCAACCTTGGATCCGCCAATGGGAAGATTCATATTAGGGTCTGGTTTTATTAATAAATTCCCCTAAATTCACTTGTTTTCCTTCTTGTACAACATTCTTTGCAGAAAGATTTTTAGGCTTCTGGTGTCCTTGCAGTCATTGCTGCTCGAAAATGTCACGTGAATAATTTATCTCCCACACGTGTGTGTGAAAAATACACTATAATTGTTTCTCCTCACACTGGCATGCATCTGCCGTCACCGGAAATCCTGTTTTAAGAAACCTTATTTTCCAGTTACATGTATCAGTTTGATGTGAAGACACACTGAAAGTTTGAATGGGCTGATATGCCCTGATAAATGATACTGGGGGCCCATGGTCCAGTGAGCACAGTAAAGTGTGGCGTCATCAATATAGAGAGAGGTCAATCTACGCAGGGTTTTATTTTTGTTGAAATAGTCACCGTGACATCGTGTACTTGTGAAAGAGCAAGTGCGCCATTTTAGTCCACAGGCTGCTTGAATGCCGTGACATCGTGTACTTGTGAAAGAGCAAGTGCGCCATTTTAGTCCACAGGCTGCTTGAATGCCGTGACATCGTGTACTTGTGAAAGAGCAAGTGCGCCATTTTAGTCCACTGGCTGCTTGAATGCCGTGACATCGTGTACTTGTGAAAGAGCAAGTGCGCCACTTTAGTCCACAGGCTGCTCGAATGCCTTTCCATTTTGCTCCTTTTCTGATTCAGGATAAATATCGCTGGTGACTTCGTCGAATTCAGGAACCGATCTGTACAGAAATCGTACACAAGTAGGGCCTAAGGGTGCATTTGCTTGTTCAGTCCGATGGTACCCTCACTCCGAATGTTAGAATCTCCAGGGGCATACAAAAACAAACAAAACTATTGCAAATCCGTAGGCCTACTCACACGAAGGTTTTTGGTAATACCTTCTTCCCCAGAATAGTCAGGGATTGGAACAACATGACAATCTGTGGTCATTGCAACATCTTTGTCAGTTTTAAGGAGGCAGTCGGGCAATTTTTTATTGATGGGTCAATTTAAATTTGCTTCAATCCCCCCACGCGAGGCGTAAACCTAATACAGTTGATGGGATGTGATGTGTGTATTGGATGCTTTGCCGACTATTATTATACATATACAGATACAGCCGTAGCCGTTTGTCATGCATGGTACTCGTACGTTTACTTCCTCCACTTATTTTTGCTTATTGTTCAGGGCCGAACACTGAACACCAGCGCAGCTTTTGTGATGAAAACGAGATGTCTGATGTAATTATTCTGTTATTCGGTCATCTAATGCAGCAGTAGCCTTTTTCGAGCAGTGAAATCCTTTGATTTCCTCTGTTCCCGTCCAGCGTTGAACTAAAGACTATCCTGATGCTCATTTAGCTCATTTTCTTCATGCCAGATTCAAGAACGTAACTTGAATTTAGTTCACGTTGTGATTTTAGTCTGTCACAGCAAGTCATTACGTAACCGAAGGCCGAGTTGATATTCGAATGGTATAGAATTCAGTAGAGCAAAATGGTATCGATAAAAATTGCTTTATGATAAATCAAGGATTGGTACCGGCTTCTGTGGACAGTACATGATGATGTTGAATAAAATGACTTAATGTCACCTTTAAAAAAATGTAGCACTTCTCGCTTTATCGTGTATCCTGACTAGTGTCCTTTGTAAATACATATATATTGGGCATATCTCCAGAAAAACGTTTGTAAGAAATATTCTCAAAGGTTTATGCTGCATACGCGTGCTATGTTGGCAACGCGCCGTGCGGCGTCTCCATGTGAGACTAACCATCAACTAGTATCGAAAAATGGCTATGGTATTTCACCGTTTGATCAAAATTCGAAGCCGTAGTCGAGGGAGACGCGACCAGAACAAACCTGTGTATTAACTCAGTGGTGCATTGGCAGCAGTGGGTGAACATACGTGTGCAGACATGACATACATAGTGTGGACCTCTGCACAAAAGAAGTCCACATAATGTAGGTTATGATGGCATTGTGTGGACTCGCACACGTCCACACATTGCATTCCCCTCTCTGAAAAACAGTTTCAGAAGCATTTTGGGGTCAAGGCAAAATGAAGAGGAACAGTCCAAGAAATCATCATCAAAAATCCAGCTCGAAGGAGCTATCCTATTTGGAGAAAAAAGAGCACTTTCCTCAAGTTTCCTTAACCACAGGAGAACAAAGGAATGTCCACACTTTGCATATCAAACAGGTATGTGTGGATACATGAACTTTGCTCCTGGTTTATTCCAATTTGCCTGTTGTGATTAGTCATGGTATGAAGGGATAAGCAATTTTTACGTGCACGTCTCCTTCATTTGCCGACCAGGGTAAGTTCCGGGGAACAAAACCAACTGCGATTATTTGCCTCCATATTGCACACATTAAAGAAAGCATTATTTCCCTGCAGGGCTCTTTTCCTTGCGCGGGATACGGCAACAACGCCAACCACACTTCGTTCTAAAATGGCAGTTCATCTCATTTGGTTCTTGCTGGTCTTCGCTCAAGTTGGTGCCCTCGTTTTTGACGAAAGGTAGGCGTATTTTAAAGCATTTTTCACCGAACCTTATTTTGAGTAGCAAGGGAATTTCCACGAAAGTTAAATTGAAAGTCACAGTTGATACAAGTTACAAGATCAGATTTATACAGTGTTCCAGAATATCAATTGCCCACTTTGTGTTAAGTTCGTGTCACTGGAATGGTGCCAGGATGATAGAATCTCAGACATTCTCCTGAGATGTTATCAAGAAGTCGTGAATTGGCAGCCTTAGATTCAGAATGCAATGAACTATGAATTATGGACATTGATATCGGGAAATGTGTTCACATTTTGCCGTGAGCCCCCGTCAAGGGAAGTATGTGGAGGCGACTTGGGCAATCTCGATTTAGTTGAAATTCTGATCTGTAACAGTTTCTTGTGAAGCATTTTTATTTTCTGATGACGAAACGCTGTGGGAAGGCATACTACAGAGTTTCTTTGTGTCTGAATTGCGTTGACTAGATCTAAGAACCCCAATATCTCTGACTATGAAGTGGATGTGGAAGCCCAATATCCGATCTATGTCACTGATGAGCGATTCCTTTCTGTGACAATTGGCGTTTGTATACTGAACGACCACTGGAAGAACTTTAACTTGAGGCAAGTTGGAAACTTGAGGCAAGACATGAAACACGTATTGAAGACAGTGTCTTTTGGAGTTTTATTTGACTTGTCCGTTTATCTATTTGTTTGGTTGGTTTTGTTTGTTTGTTTGGGTTTTTTTGCTTGTTTTGTTTGACTTTGTTTTATTTAGATTATTTATTATTTTAGCGCCCAAAAATTGTGAATTAAAAAATGTAAACACAATCCGAATTCAAGAAATGTCTTAAAACCTCCATATTAGGTTTAGAAGAATTTTTAATGTGATTTAGAATTTACTGTCAATGATTCAAAAGCATTGTACTCCGTACCACGCATGTACAAAATATGTTTCGGGTTTATAATGTCAGTCAAAATGAATATCACCCCTTAAAATATTAAAGACATTACTTCTACAGCAGGATATGATTCATTAGTTGTTTCACAAGGAAACTGTCTACCTTTTAGAAACGCCGAATTAACTACGTAATATAGAAAATAAAGGCACAGGACAGACACTCACTGGGAAGGAGTAGTGTTGTTTGTATTTTGATTTTTCATTCATTGCCAACATAAACAGTTCGGCAAAATTGCAGGCGCTGACGCGGGCCCTGTCGCCAGCTTATTTACGTCTGGGAGGCACGGCGGAAGATTTCCTTGTCTTCAAAAATCCGTGCGGCGGCAAGCCGTCTGGTTTTGACGTTGATGTTAACAACCCACTGACGTACTTTTGCCGTACGTATTTAACGTTGATCCACCCTTCCACTAGCATGGTCTCTCACATTATTCGTGTAATAAACCTCGGCGTATTTCTCAAACCCGGCTTAGAATAATGTCCTTTGCTGCCTCGGGTACATTTATATGCTGCCTTATAACAAAGTCCAAAAATTGCACCTTGTCAAGTACAGTTTCCCAGTCATTTGCCTTCAAGAGGGTAAGTCCATATGCTGCTATGCAAAGAAACTGAATCTTCAAGGAGCTGTTGGGAGAGCTTTAAAAGCGAATAAATTAAAGGGGGTTATCCCTGGAGAAATCCCTGGGTAAAGACTAGTCCCGTTTGGCTCAACTTAATGAAATCGACTCTAGCTGTTTTCTTTTTAACTCCGCAGCTGAAGACTGGGACGGGATCAATCGTTTCTGCGTTGACACGGGGTTGCGATTAATCTTCGGGCTAAACCTGTTGCTAAGAACAGAGGAAGGAGGATGGGACCCTGGAAATGCCGAGAAACTTTTCGATTACAATAAGTACGACGTGGCCTGGGAACTAGGCAATGGTAATACGGAACCGGATTTTACTTTTGTTTGCAGCCCTCTTCATGGGTAGCTGCAATGGATTTTTTAATACAAACCTTAAAATGCATCTGTGTGTCTTAATTAACCTCATTTCCAATTTTTGCATCACTATTTAAAATAATCCCTGCTTTGTTGGACAATTGAGGACGCTGTTTGTTTTGCTTCCTTTGTTGTTTTATGCTAATAGTATTTTGCATATTCATGAGCAAAGCTGTGACGATATCCCAGGAAGACAACCTCAATGTTACCTCGGTTTGTGCGCAGAAATTCATGCATTTTGAACAGATTTTGCTGGCCTTATTCTTCTCTTCTTTGGTAATTTGTTGTGTAAATACGTAGCAATAAGAAAACAATCAACCTTTTCTTTAATCTGTGTTCACAATTTGAACATAAGGAAGCATAGTCGTACATGTAACAGCGCCCTCAATTGTCTAAAAAATGGGATTTTTTTTAATCATTAAATATCATTTCGCTTCCATTTGCATTTCCTTTGACGTGTAATCGTCGCATTATGGCCACAGGATCGTAAAATAGTTTGAGATTGACAGACGCATATATTTGTGGACGAAAACTGCTTTCACACAAGTTATCCTATAGTTTCTGTATCGTAACATGCCTTGGTATAATAATTAATGGCTCCTTTTTCTTGCAACTGAAGAACCTGCGACCATTATTTTACCGGTCAAAAGCCAGACTTCCTTTTTAAAAGTTGAGGTTTGTCAATTTTTTCATTGTGAAAAAAAACCGGTTGCTTGATTTTTGAGACGCTAAAGCAAAAAGATTTTATACCAAAGTTATCGATAACTTGCGAATGTGTGTTTGTTTTTAATTTTCATCTCCTGAAGAGCCAAACGCTTTCAAGAAAAAAATCAACATGAGTTTGTCCGGGAGCCAGATTGGTGTTGATTTCAACATGCTCCGCAAGGCCCTCAATGATCGATCCCAGTATGTCGGCGCTGCTGTGTACGGGCCCGACATTAGTGGTGTCGGCAGGGAAAAGACAACCGCCTTGCTGAAGGGGTAACGTCATCGCAACTACTGGAATTCGAGCTTCCTTCAACAAAGGGGGCCGCTGTTTTTTTTGGGGGGGGGTATTTAAAAGGCAACCTTTTAGGTCTTCGGCATAGACGAATCCAACAACGTCACTGGACCCTCCTCCCTGATGCATTTGTTTTTGTGTTGGGACTTGGACATAGCGACTTCCGCCAATTAGTGACTCTATACAGCGTCTCAAGGCTTACTGCTTTTGGCAGGGACCTCTGCAAATTACCGGCGATCGTCCCATGACTCGTCCGGTTTATCTATACGAGAAGTCGCTTAATATATTGCGCGTGCCTGGGCTTCGATACTCATTCGAAATTCATATGCATGTACAATATATTTGCGACTTTCTGTTTGTGAGCTTGGCACCGTTATCTTGAAGGCACCATACTCTTTAACGAAGCACGTACAAGTACTATGTTGGCTTTCCCCCAATTAGTAATGCATTAACTACCACTGAAGCCTCAAGAAGTTGACTTTGAAATACAGTCATTCCTTGGTTTTTTTTTTTGCCGCAACTTCGTGCTGCGGCGTCTTTAGCCTCTGTGATCACCATTAAGCTAATTTTCTTCAGTCCATTTTGACACTGTGCTTGGATTAAGCTGTCAAACGTGTATATTTCTGATTTGAAAGTGGCAGCAAACCCCAACTTCTTTCTGACCGACAGATTTCTTTCAAAGACAAACACCACGAATGCCACCACGTTTCACAGCTACTACCTCGACGGCAGGGAAGCCACTGTAGACGATTTCCTCAACCCGAAAACCCTCGACGGTCTGCTCCCAGGTCAGATCAAGCTGGTGAAGTCCGTGGTAACCGAGTCCCGTGGGCCAGGGTCGCAGGTCTGGCTGGGTGAAACGGGCAGTGCCTTCGGGGGCGGAGCGCCGAATATCTCCGACAGATTCGTTGCTGGGTTTCTGTGAGTTTGAAAACATCATTTAAAAATTGTCATGCAAAGAAAAAAACCGTGTGCGAAAACGCTGTATATAATATGCGACAGGTCTCTATGGGCCGCGCGCTGGAACAAGAGAGGGCGCTATTTTCTCAGCAAGAGAGGCTCTTTTGGTTGGAATCAGGCGATCAAGAAGCGTGCAATTTCGTTACACAAGGTTTTGCCTAGAGCTGCGAGCTGTTTGGCTATCTGCCACGAGTTGAAGTGCGACCTCATCGGCGAAGAAGAAACAGGCTAGTGGGAAGTTTCTCAACCAGGCTCGTGCACGCACGAAAACCATACATCATAAACAGAAATTGGTCGCACGTACTCGGCGCGTCCCGCACGCACACTACCAAAAGCCACATTTGGCTGGGGACAGACATCGCTTTTAGTCTTGTCTCCGATTCATGAGTCCAGTAACGGAAGTTAGTGAATCAGACTCGTGCAATGAAAATAAGTTTACAAAAACCTCGGCAAGGCGCTGTTTCATTCTCAGAATCCACACATTTTGATATTCATTGTTCGTTGGTTTTGCTTTCAGATTTCTAGACAAACTTGGGATGAGTGCTAAGATGGGACTCGGCGTGGTGTTGCGACAAGCGTACTACGGTGGTCATTATACCATGCTGGACCTCGAAAACCTGGACCCAAAACCGGTGCATAATTACCGTCAGTGTGTTTAGCAGAAATTTAACTGTCCAAACTGTGAGAAGGTCCAAGCTAAATTAACGCTTGTCAAAAGAAACTGCACAACTCTACAACAAAAAATGACATTTGTTTCTTTAACGGTTAGAGCTCTTTCGATTTGAGGGAAATCAAAGGATGCCAGTGCGAAAAGGATATATAAAAGGTAATTGACCGCGGTCTCTCATGTGCATGTTGACAGCAACATTTTTATTCTCACAGGATTATTGGATTGCCTACATTTACAAGCAGCTGGTCGGTCCGAGAGTTCTCCATGCTGAGATTACCCGAGTGCCAACTCCGCGTAACGGGGAGCGTGCAGATGAGAATTACGTGCGAGTGTATGCCCACTGCACACCAACCAAGTGAGTTTTATTAGCGAACCAAAGTCAGCAACACCTGGGAACCAAGCTGACTTCAGCTTGCCACGAAATGATGTGGGGCCTTCGAAGTTCCTGACGGTGACCATGCACATGTGCACGGGGCAGGGGGTAGGCTATACGGAATCGGGAATGACTGCCCCAACTGATAAGAGACAACAAAAAAGGAAGTAATTGTCATTCGACTTTCCTTATTTGGTTACACAGAACACTCTATAATGAGCACCGTCATTGTAGGACCATCTTCGAATTTGGGCACTTTATCTCTGCGTGCTGCTTTCAATAAACAGTGTCATCTATCCGTATTGTCTGCCATTTGATAGTGTTTGAGATACATACTTTTGCTACTATTTTAATAAGCCTTTTGTGAGTTAAATTTAAATAGAATCTGATACACTGTGCTATCTCGTTGCACATGAACATAATTTCAAGTCCTCAGACTGAAGACACTGTTGCTATACCTCGAGATTCGGGGCAAGCTTTTGCAGAGCGACCACCATCTCTGGAATGGACAAGTTTCTTTGTGCCCAGGGCGTCTCTTGTGTTTCTAAGCACAAACTTGCCCTTGATCATGAGGTATAATAGTAACAGCGTCTTTAGTATGGAGAATTCAAATTGTCATGTTCTCGTGAATTTAAAGAACTCAGTGTACCAGATTGTATTCAAGTGTTACTTGCAAACGGCTTATTCAGTTCCCCTTTTCAATGATTTTGTTTGCGCCTTCGATGAATTTGCTAACAAAGTACGATTTATCTCATATATTGAGAACACTGCATTTTCTCTTTTTATTTACTGCATGCTGGTGGCTGTTGTTTTTAATTGCTGTTAAAAAGTGAGCGATTTCCGGAATTTTTTCCACTTTTGCAATGAGATTTCGTTTTCTCAGTCGTAGCGGCTACGACGCAGGTGCAGTGACCCTAATCGTGCTGAATATGCATAAGACCGAGTCGGCCAACATCACGTTGATGCAGAAGCTGGAAGGGCAAATGACAGACCAGTATTTGCTGACGCCACATGGGCCAGAAGGAATGACGTCACTGTGAGTGCGATTTCATCGTTACTTTAAAAAAAAACTTTTGGGGTGGGAGAGCGCTTCAATCAAATTTACTTCCTTGGAAATCGTTCCACGGCATTACTCCGAATGCCTCCTCTTTGCCTCTTGCGCCGAGAACCGTGAGGGGATAACACTTACCTTCACTTAAAAAATCGAATGTCGAAACATAAAGGAAAAGTCAGAAACGATGGCTTACTCTCCGTTTCTCGTTTGGAGTATTCTCTTACCAAGTCATGACACCCACACTTTGGATCGTTGAAATTCTTTTTTCCCTCAAATCCAACAGGGAAGTGAGCCTGAACGGACAACTCCTCCAGCTGAGGAACAGCACCATCCTTCCTAAGATAGAACCGATCCCACTCAAAGGTGGAAGACCCATACTTCTGCCTCCCCTGTCCTATGGGTTCTACGTAGTCGCCAAGGCTAACGCCAGAGCGTGTATGCTGTAGTGGGTAAAGGTCATTAATCAAACACGCCGGTTAATCATCTAGTGTAGATTAGAGTAAATCTTTAAGTCCTTGTTAATTACCAGTGGACTGGGTTGTTATTATTATACCGGTGTGCTGTCGCCGTTGTTGTTCTGTTGTATCGACCTATAGCTCGATGAAAATGACATCAGTATTTACAAAAAAATTACCGGCGGGTTCATATTGCATATCAACGCACTAAGTTTGGATCTTTAATTGGTGCATGATTCTTTTCTCACAAAACTTTGCATTTAAATTAATTAATTAAACTCGCAAAATTTCCAATTTAGATTTAGTTCGTTGTTTGAAATGGTCCTTAAAATTCTCTTTTGTTTTCACTTCTGATATTTTTACTGTTTCCACTGTTGCTTATCTTACGAATAGAAGTAAAGTGTTTGTTGTTTGTGGTGTCGAATCTACATTGTTCGGAAAGTCATTTGCTCTGCCTCATTTCGGACATTTTGGTAAGTTATTCTTTTAAAACTTTCGTGCTTTGAAGGTCGTCTGCTCGCACAAGAAACCGCTGTCGTCTGCTTGAAAATGAAGTGCACATGCGCGTTTGGGCGTGAACAAACGTGTATACTTCGGAATGAAGTATTTGAGAGGATCAGTCAAAGGGAACCCTAGAAATTAAAAACATGACTGCTCTAATGAAATTTTCCAATAACCTCACAAGGAAGGTCTCCAGGCAGATACTTCGCACCTGCCTACTGATTTCCTGATTATAGACGTGTGCGTACGTCCTTGCGCACAAACAGATAAATAGCTAAATTTTGTGGGTTGAAGGTACAAGAGAAAGTTGGACTTGGATTGGATGGAATGGATTACATTGGATTGGAATGGATAAGAACTTAAGAACAAAACTTATAAGTTACCCGTTTGCCTGAAAAAACATTAACGTTAAGATGAAATCAATGCAGTTCACAGACATGCAGAAAACCTGCACCGAACCAAGGACCAGTATTTAAGTATGCACGCTTTAAAGGCAATGTGTAGGATTTGCAAGATCTCAAAAATGAAACTGTCCAATTATCTTGAAATAGCTTTCTGTAAAGTAAGTACATATTTGTGTCATACCATCTGTAAAATCTTACCGCCAGAAATGCTGTCATTTTGCGAAGACATGTTTTTTTTTCTCAGACGGACGATCTTTTGAAAACACAATTCGTTCAAATACCAAAACGGGCGCAGTGAAAATGTGTGTAAAGTATTGGAAGAGTCTATGTGAACAGATAATAAACAAACTGCCAATACGCCTTCTGACGAGTTTTGATGAGTTTAAGCTTACCGAAGTCTTCGGTAAGCCTAAACTCATTATTAAGTAAATAAATATATAACCGTAACTAACATACAAAAGAAGAATTTCGACTGGTTTAGAATTAAAGTTTCTGTATGAAACTTTGGAAGTTGAATATATCATCTCGCTATCACCCTTTAGATAATGATATGGTCCAAACCAGTGTCCGTTCCTTCGGAGCTCCGTACCGAAGCTTGTTTTCTTCGAACAGAATCTCCAAATTGGAGGTATTAATGGATATCTCCAAATTGGAGGTATTATGGATAATGGTATGGTCCAAACCAGTGTCCGTTCCTTCGGAGCTCCGTACCGAAGCCTGTTTTCTTTGAACAGAATTTCCAAATTGGAGGTATTAAGCTTGCTGTGTTTCCAAAAACGGCAACTTTCATGCCCAAAATGCAATGGTAGTCACCATATTGTTTATTTATGAAGTGTTTATGATGGCCACTGACGCTGTGATTGTGTGGTCGATCGTGTTTCGAAACATGGTGCCTTGTGTGCACATGTATACACCCAACGCCATCATATCCTACATTATGTGGACTTCTTTCGTGAAGAGGTCCACATTATGTATGCCACACGCCTGCACAACGCCACCATACCCTATATGGACTTCTTTTGTGCAGAGGTCCACACTATGTACGGGTACACGTGACTTCTTACTCTGTGTAAAATTTGCATCTTTTTACACACGACACTTAGATTCTTGCGCACGACTCTGGGAGGAAGTCATGTGAGCTTTGAGATTGAAGATTCCCATCGTTTGAGCTGTTCAACGACGCTCATATTTTATTAATTTCTAAGCCTCTAATTCCTATAAGTTGAGAAGATTTTCCCTAGCTCGTCAGTGTGGTGTGGCGGACCAAACCCTTTTGCTGAGCAAACCTAACGTAGTGCGGTGGTTCGACCCTTTCCAAGAGACGTGCGATGGTAACCATTCTTATGGCGAAGAAATGTAACCATATGAATGCCCAGTTAGCTTAGCTTGGACCGATGCGACAGCGGTACGAACTAGCTCAAAGTGCTAGTGAGAGTCATAGCGGCCCGTCACCGCCACATCCGAACCGATTGCCAGGCGAGACACCCCCGTGTCCCTCGTCACCCTTGTCTTGCTAACAAGCCCCAGTCCTCCCGACTCTACATAGTGCGGCGATTCTGTCATTGCGCTCACCACATTGCGGTCTGAGCGGCAGTGCGGTCGGTACATACCAGCGCTGGCCCTGTCCAGCTATTGCTTGTCACCGTGGTGGCCCGGGACAGCTCCCACCACGGTGCGGCCCAATGAGTGTAGCCTAGTTGTGCGATGCGACACACCCGTACCGTACCGATCCATCTGACTTGCATTTCCAATGGTCCTGCCAAACCGTAGTTCAGTTACACTTGCATACAACTTCGCCTCTCTATAACTTTACCTTTCATGTGTTGTATTATGTTAAGCTACACCTTCTTCAAACCCAGATTGGACTTTGATAAAGAGAAATGATAGCAATAAACCAAATATACAGTATGACTGTCACCCAAACCCCTTGTATCCCGTCCACCTTTTAATAAATTGTTCACCCCAAATATCACATCCTGTAGACACTAGAAAAGTCCATGCTACCACCAACCTGATATTTAAGGAACGCAACGATACTACAGCTAGTCAGAGAAACGCCACCTCCGGCGTTGAAAGGTTTTTTTTTATTACCCATAGCCCGACCAACACGTTTAAAAAAAAAAAAGAAAAATTACATCAAGAATTTTGTCGCCTCAACAGACTGTAAAAACCAATACATGATTACATAAGATATAAGATGCGGCCCTCGAGTCAAGACCCATCAATCAAAATGGATTGATGGCAGATGTCGCTGGTAATTGCGAGGTGATTACACATTGAGGGACTATTCTATAACCATTTTGCAAATGACATTATCACGGGTCGTCAGACATCTATTCCACACCTGCTCCATCCGGACAATGCGATGGAGATGGAGATTTGGCTTCGGAGATGCTGTGATCAGTCACTCCTTGGCGGGGTTGGTTGTTACACATTTTTATGTATCAGTAACACAACTGGCTATCCACCCCACACTGATAGCAGAAATGGGAGGAAGAGGCCGGACTTTCGGCAGGTTGTGTAATGGGCCAGGGATTATTAAGTTAATGACTGGTACCTGATGGTCTCACAACTGCCCCTTTTAATAGAAAATCGTTCCACGGCCCTCGCCCCACGTGGCTTTCACGCGAGGCTTGCATCCCCACACATACCACGTCTAGAATGTAGACGATGACAATATTCATGTTAAGTAAGATTTGAAGCTTTTGAATATTTGAATATTCATGTTCCCAGCAAACGCGGTGAACAATGTGACACAATAAAATATGTAAATGAAATTTGTAAGTTGTCTTCGTTACACCCAAAGAGCTGTGAGCTCTGCGTCATCATGACGTGTAAAGCTGGACCTCGTGCCTCTCCAGAAGAGCCAACTGTTTACCTCGCACGCTCATTGTCTTGCATGCAGGGCAGCCTTTTATATAAAGTGCCGACAACCTTTCTCAGCTGCAAACAGGAAGCGTTGATTCGGCATTCATCTGACAATTATAGGAGTCAGTGTCTGGTCCCACAGAAATTCGCCATGTCCGATACCAGTTACTGGGAGCAGGTTCAGTGGACCGGAGGCTTTGACAACGAAACAGAGTTTTGGGCATCGGGGCCCCGCAGTCCGCTACAGATCGCCGTCAACACCAGCATCGCCTGCCTGGCTTTCCTCGGGAACGGCCTGGTGATAACCGTCATGCTGGTCAGACGCCGCATGTTCAGCTCAACCGTAAATCGCCTCATCCTACACCAGTCCATCATTGACGCCATTACGGCAGTGGTCTTCTTCCTTCACAGAGTTGTCAAGGACCCAATTCCCGTGGTGTCTACTGAAAACAACTTCCACGACGAATTGATCTGTCGTTTTCTGTACGTAGACGTCTTGTTGTGGACTATGTACATGGCGTCCACTAGTAACCTCGTCATCATCTCGCTGGACAGGTTCCTGGCCACCTGCTATCCGCTCAAACATCGCAAAATGATTTCATCGCAGAAAGTGAAGTTCACGGGAGCGATTCCGTGGGGAGTCGGCTTGGCCCACGCTTTTCACTTTGTTTTTGTGTTTGAGCCGTACCAGGGGTATTGTCGGCCTGTGCCTGTGGACCCAACTCTTGCGCGGGCCACTTCTCTCATAGCGGTGACAACAGAGTACCTGTTGCCCATTGTAATTCTGCTGTATACGCATGCCAGAATATATATCACTTTGAGGAAGAGAAATATGCGTCCAGGAAACCCGCGACAGAATTTCTTTCGCAGCGCAAAGGAGAACGTGCGGAAGATCGTCCTGCTTGTCGGCAGTGCGTTCATCATCTGCTGGACCCCTGCCGAGTTCGAGTTTGTCGCCGCAACGTTTGGCATTTTTGTCAGCGAGTCGGTGTATGAAGCATTTATCGCGTTGGTGGCCTGCAACATGGTTGTGAATCCCATCATTTACTGCTTCATGTACGAACATTTTCGAACTCAGCTGAAGGGGGTCCTCCGGGCAGGGCTTCGAAGAAACCGAGTGCACCACGGGCAGCTCCCTCCAACCTGATTTGTCTCTTTCAGTGCCGCTGTGGCTACTGGGAACTGCCTTGCACTCGGGAGATTTCGTACAGACCTAAAACGGCACAAGAAATTTGAATCCTGTTATATTATTGCCATGAATCACCAGATGTATTGAGCAACGGCAGATTGTGCACATTTTGAATGGTTTATTGTAAACTTACGATACATTATTGTCACAACCTGTGGTTTGTTTAAAGTATTTGTTAAATGTACGGAGTGTATGAAGAGTAACGTTGCACGAAAATTCAAACAAGTGTTTGTCGACTTCCAATTCCTTGGAGAGCCAATATCGACTTTTCATCGGTAAACAATGTTATATTTGCAAATTACACGTAAATATTAAAATATGTGCTTATTAATTAATGTGTGAAATGATGCCTGACAATGAAACGACTACTGAGTTCGCATAAGACGAGCGGTAACACAAAATTTCGGATATTTTGGGTAGTTATGGTGATTTTGATGTAAACTCTCACCGGCATTGGAAGGTATTGCCCGGGAACTATGAATGGATTTCCACTTCCAGTGCCTTGGGGAGCGAGCTTATGACGATTACTTATCTTCAAACCATATAATTATAGAAATTGTGGTTACCAATCAATTAAATATCGTCATAGTTTGTTCTTTTTTAATCGTAAATAAGCTGTTTGGCGTTTTGCTGCGAGGTTGGGTAATTCTGTTTGGTTAGGAGAGATTTGCCGGCCACTTTCAATCCCTCACATTCGATGTATTGCAGAGCAGGGACGTCTACTTAACAGGAGGCCGTCAGCAGTACTGTTGGGCTATTAGCTTCCAGTTCCCCTTGAAAAAAATGTGTGCATGCGGGTCCACCCCCACCCTGAATTGTGCCCTTTTAAGGTCACTGGCCTCAAAGTGGCCCACGTTCGCGATGATGATGACGATACATTTTGGGAGGGCAACATTGCTGGGGTTCGTCATAAGTTGGCAGTCAGTCACGTCCAAGAAGTTGTTCTGTTGTTGTTTGTTTCGTGAATCCCTTTGAATATATTGGAATACTGCATTTGCCGCTGGTAATGGTCAATTAAAGTTACCAGAGAAAATCTGACGAATAACAATCAAAACTATTCTTGGTTTTGACTGCCAAACGTCACCCCTGTAGTTTCTGAATCTCATATTCCAGAGCCATACATAATAGAATACACACTGACTGATTTTGAATGCTCAATAATTTTGAAGCATGCAGCCATGATCCCCAAGCTGGAGGCGATTTTCCTGGCAGCGGAGGCTTCTTTGGTCGGAACTTTACTGCACTGGCTCACAAGCGACTACCGGTAGGAAATGCATGCATTGCGTGCGCGTCGCTACCAACAAATCGAACACTCCAGACCAGCATGGCTCTTTTCAACCGATGAGGGGGTGCTTCTGCTCATGGCTGATAGATTGCACCTTATTGTACTGTCATTGTGATTACAACACCTGACGAGAACGCTGAGGAAAGAACGAGCAATGTTTGAGCGGGGTGTCTGGAGTTAGCGCCCTCTTAGCCCATATTCCATTTCTAGAATATGAGAGGACAGGGTACAGAAAAAAAATTAAGATGGGTTTTAAATCAGTTGTCTCCTAAATTGAGGTCGAGCTTACATACAGTTTGATTACAACCGTATTTGCCCTCTTTCGGCGACATCTGTCTTCAAGTGACGTCACTAACTAATACGAAAGAAAAACCAACAACAAAAAAAGAAACATCCCACGAACAGAGTATCTCAGGGGGGGGCACTGACCCGTGGTCTTCGGTTTACCCTCTTTACTCGGTCACAGCAACCGCTACGACATATAATGTTTTTGTCTTAGACTGCATTCGAAAAAACTTTCTTTGGGGGAAGCTTTTCTTTAGTCAACTGCGACCCGATAGCACAATCACCTAACGAGATGACATTTCAAAAGGAAATTTATCGATTGAGATGATCGTTCACTAAGTCAGTCGGTCAGTCAGTCCCTTCGCCAGCCAGTTAGTCAGTCAGTCAGCTGATCTGTCCATTTGCCCCTCTGTCCTTCCAAGGTCATTTGGTAGGTCCGTCAGTCTGTGAACATCGCCCCCTGTAGTGTCATTTGGTGTCAGCATGCATCCCCCTTGTTTTTCAAATTTCCATGGCAGGGCAAGTCATCCTTTCCCCATCCCCCATCCTTCCAATTTCCGGCAATAATTTACGCCACTGGAGTGCGCGCATGACGAAAGAACCGGATAGCAAGCTTCAACCCCAGCATGAACAATATTTGCAGCCCAGGAATGCGACTTGTGACTGTCTATACCGTGACCGCACTAAAGGAAGTGTCCGACATACGAAGACTTTGGAATTGTAAATACTGTCTTTTGTGGATGATTTTATGTGTATATGGGATATTCTGTCACAGTAATCGAAATTCGTATTACAGCTTCGCCTGAGAGCCCGTCGAGATTTTAAAACTTTAAAGGGTAGCTGCGACTAAAGTTTTCTTAGATAAAGTTCTTGCAGCTTTATACTCTTGTTTTATGTATGAACACTCTTTTAGACTCCCATTTGGTTAAATGTACTGAAAAGTGCGCTTTTTAAGCACTTAAAATTATCCATGCTTTCCTGGACAACTGAGGGCGCTGTTGCTGTGATGTCATCTAGGGAGGACGTAGTTTGTTGCATAGGCCTTTTTTAATTTAAAACTGTGAACTCAGAATTTACCCACTGACAACATTTCTAAGAAAACTATAGGTGTTCACTTATTATATCGCTTAATTTAAAAATATCCATGAAGGAGCAAAGAAGAGAAAATTTGGGTCAGTTTTTTAAAGTTACTCATATTTCACTGTGGGTTGCATTCTTTCAAAGTACATGGTCATTTAAATCTCGTGCAATTATTTTCATGTGAATGGTTCCCTCTGTAATGATAATTGAAATCGGCCATCGATAACCAGCAGTGCGACCATGCCCCGGGGCCTAGTCCCAAATGGTCGACTAGAAAGTCCAAACCGTCCATCGATCGGGCGGTGTTGGTCGAACTATTGTTAAGTATAGTCGCCGCTTAAACTTGCCCTAGGCTTTCTTTGTGGGATGACATCACAGTTTTGCTTATGAATATGGAAATGCTTATTAGCGTAAAAACCCAAAAGGCAGCAAAATACCCTTTGAAATAGTGAGACAAAACATGAAAATAAGGTTAACTGAGATATAAAGGGTGCATTTGGAAGGTTAGTATCAAATTGATTGCAGCTGCCCTTTAATATACTTCCAAAGTCTACAGATTCACTAGTCTGTAATCAAATAATTATCTGTGATTTTTTGATAAAGTCAAAGATGCTAATAGGAATGATACAGTAGTTCGCAACTGAGTTGAAACCTAAAGAAAATACTTCCACGGACCGAGGTATTCGTACCCAAATCTGCTCAATAAAAGTTAAATCGTAAGGAACAAAATGCAAGAAGGAACATTATTTTTTTTAGGTGTTTTTGAAGTGGCCCAGTTTTTCCGTAATTCTTATTCATGAAGGGACTTTCTCTTTTTTTGGCCGAGTTCGGGCGGCTTGTTCCCGTATGTTCACAAACAGCTCGATTTGTTGTGCGTGGGTCAGCCGCTTGAACGCCGAGAACAAACAACCGGTTACCGCTGGCAGTTAGTGACAAGCAACATGCAACATGGTGGCGTCCATGTAGGCTACGTTATTCGAGAGTTAATGTTTAGAAGGGCTGAATTCTTTTCTATATAAACAAGCACATTCATTTTTGTGTTACGGAAAATAATTAATGTTAATTTTGCAAAATTTCCCATTGTCTATGGCTTTGGAAGCCATCTCTCTACTTTTTGCAGCTGTTCAAAAACCAAAATCTCAATAGTTTTTCCGTGTGTTCCTGTAAAACCCTGACGAGTGGGTGGTGATCCTTTTCCAAGAACAGTGTTCTTGAGTCGTGTTCCCGCCGTTCGAGCGCGAGAACAAGAAACCCGTGTCAAGAACAGGCCACCTGAACTCGACTAGTGATGTGTAGGGAACCGTGCCTGAGTAAGGGCGCCCTCATCCTTCACGTCACGGAGGTAAATGACATAAAGTTTATACTTCCTTGGGCGCTTCCCGTGCAAGCAGTGTCAAGGTGGTCTTTATCTGTGGGTTTTGAATTGTGTAGAGAGATACCTAACCTCTCTGAATGTCCTTCAATTTTGAAGGGAGCATAGCTCCAGCCATGCTCCTCACGTAAGTCTTGGGGAAAGGCATCTTTCAGTAGTTGTAGGTATATTTTGTATGATCTTTTGTCAAAGATGTTGTGTAATTTTCGAGACACAACGTAGGCCTAACGACTGTCAAAACAGAGTTTGTGTTTTGCATTGTACATGTAAGTGTACAAAATTCCCACACAGCACGGAAAATTTTCAAATCACTACCATTTCAACCAAATTCAGTTTCTTTGGGGTGAAATTTCGACCGTATGTCCCTTATATAAAACACTTCAATTTGTGACGGATGAATGTCACTTGAAAATTCCTCCTTTTAGAGTAAAGTTGAAATATCTATTTCGTGAAATTCTTGTGGGATACCACTTTAGTACCCCACAAGGATCAAAACTGGCCTTGTAGGTTACCTTCCATTGTTCCGGTACCCCACAAGGCACCATGTACAAGCGCAACAGTACACTGTACACGAGAACAAAGGAAATACCCCACAAGTAAACATATGTAAGGGGGGGTGTTTACATGTGATATCTGACTTGTCATCGCGTTGTACTGTACCATCCTGCTATTAGATTTGGGAACAAATTGTGGTTTAGGATAAATGTAGATGTCTTTTGCTTTAGGCCTGTATCTGTTCTTATGTAGTCATATCCCAAGAGCTCGTCCGCTATAATTTAGGGACCGTTCCTCCTTCCTCCCACCGTCCAACTGACGTGGGGCTGGTCTGCTAAAGATGTATCCATCCAGTACCTACGTATTACGCAACCACCTTTTTTGCACCCCGCTGGCGTTTACGCACCGCAATCAGTTTGCCGCAGGGACGCAAACACTTCATCGCTCTGCTGTTACAGGCAATTAAACACCAAACGAAGAAATATCCAGTGCCGTTCTCCTTCTTCTTCATCTCCCCCCCCCTCCTCCTTACTTAAGCCTTATTCCCCACCCAAGTGCCAAATAACAATAACCAGTCATAAAGCCTGCACACGTAGGACATCTCACCGGTACAACGAATAAACGTGCAATTGCAGGCTATGCCGCGCAATTCGAAAGAACGATTGCCTATAATGCGCCCACTCTACAAGTCGATTAACACAGTTAGGTGCATATTGGCCACATAGTGATAACACGTCATCATGACGTAAATAGGGCATGATATAGGCCAGGCATCTGTCTCCCCTCACTGAAAGACAGAGAGGGGAGACAGGCTGGACCACTTGGTGCCATCTCTAAGAAATCCGACTTGGAGAAATTAAACATCCAGTTGATGAAAGTTTGTTCCCTAGCTTGAGCGTTTTTATCATCGAGAATTCATCATGTCTGGCACGAGTGACTGGGAGCAACTTCGGTCGAGCGATAGCTTTGACAACAAAACCAATTTTTACGATCTACTCGGGCCCCGCAGCCCTCTCCAGATTGCAGTTAACACCGGCATCGCCTGCCTGGCTTTGCTAGGTAACGGCCTTGTGATAACCGTCATGCTGGCCAGACGCCGCATGTTCAGCTCCCTCACGAATCGTCTCATCCTTCACCAGTCCATCATCGATTCAGTTGCCGCTGTGGTTTTCTTCCTTCACAGGGTTGTCGTGAGCTCCC
>NW_019091478.1:372005-389803 GCF_001949145.1 Acanthaster planci | reverse complement strand
TTTCACTATGTCCGCACACAGTTTGGCATTTATTCAAGCGAGTCGGTGTACACAGCATTTGCAGCGTTGGTATCCTGCAACATGTTCATAAACCCAATCATTTACTGCTTCATGTACGAACATTTCCGAGCTCAGCTGAAGGTGGTTCTCCGGAAAGGATTTCGACGAAACCGAGTACATGACGGGCGACATCCTCCCCGTGTCGCTCTGGGAGCAGCTAACGCAGAGGATAATGATCGTTCGTAGGTGCATGCTACCAAGCCGATCAACGTCTAAAATGAGAGACTTGCACAGAATTAGTATTCACCATCTTTTGCTCCAGTAAAACTAAAGAAAGGCACGACATTATTGCAGATTAATATAGCAGGTGATTATAAAAGCGAAGCAAGTTTGAAATCACGAAAATTTATTCGCAACAAAATTAAAGTTCGCTCGAGTTGAAAATAATATATGTTCATTTTTTGCGAAGTCACGTTTGTGTTCGCTATCGCGTCAAGTATGAAAACCGGCCTTCAGATGCTGCTTCTTACGTGCCATTAAAATAATGCACCCCCTCAATCGTCTGTTGCTTTCCAAAGTCAGACAAACCGGACTTCAAGCCGACGAGTAGAGGATACTCCCTTTCATGCCATCAACGGGACAGTCTCTGGCGGTAGCGAAAACCCCTGAACCACTCGTCACAGGGAGTGAAAACGAGGCAGTGACCTCTAAGGGACGTCGCAGTAAGATGGCGAACTGAAGTCCACTTGAGGCATCAGTGAATTAACTCCAGTGCAATTCGTACACTAAAAAGTACAGTTTTGAATAGCACAAAAGGGACCCGAATCCACATTTTAAAAACCCCGCTAGTGTACTCCTTGACGGGACTTATGTCTGTTGTGTAAGGCCAGTGTATGTTCTATCACAGCCTGTGGCTTATATGGTATTGATTCATTTGGCTAAAGCTTGTCAAGAAAACAATAGGCCTATATTCGTCTTGCCTCCATTTCACTTGAAGCACTACGCTTTACTCCAAATGTTATTTGTACCACAGTTTTGATGTCGCACTGTTACGAATATTTTAATGTTTGTTTGCAGTTATATGAACATTTCGTGTTATACATAAATATTTACACTTGAAAATCACATGGAAAAGCAAATTGAGCTTCACTCTGCCGAACTGAAAAACGGACCTGTAATTGTGCACAAAGGGAAAATATGTAATCTGTCTTGCCCTAAGGAAGTGCTTGAGAACTGAATCTAACTCCGGAAGAGACATTTTGTGAGCCGAGCTTATATTTGGGGGATTCTATTGCGACGCGAGTCAGCTTGCGTCCCTCGCTGTCGGTCCGTCTATTTCTAGCCATTTGCTGGAGGTGAGTTCGCCTTGCGTCCGCGGAGTCATCCTTAAGTCGCCCATGAGATCACATAAAATCTGTTCATGTCCAAACCTAATTACTGTACATAAGCATAACCCAATCATTGTTGTGCACTAGCAAGTTAACCTACTCATTGCACATTTCTGTTCAACCCATGACCGAATTCGAAGTGTTTATTACATGTATTCTCAGTAATATGCTCGGTAATATAAATTCACATTGTTTCCTGTGTTCTTTATATCAGCGTGATCTCGTGTGATTTCTTTGCAACACTATGATGTGAGGAAAAACAGGCTTCATTTGCATTACAGTTCGGAGATCTTTCGGATCGTAACAATGGCTTTCCTCATCGGGGATTACGCGCTCGTGAGAAGATGGCAAATGAAACAGGCCCATCCTGTAAAAGTTAACTTGGAGATTGCTTACAGACAATATTAGGAAATGGCAGCATATACCTTGAAAGAGGGACAATTTTAATCCTCTCTGATTTTGTTACTGCGTGGAACGAAATGGTCTTTTCTGCAATGTAAAACCTCAGCAGTGGCCAGAACCATGCCGAATATTATGGAAAACAAAATGTGTCACTAACCTGTCGTCTACCATCTTTGAACATCTCAAATGACCGCACCTCGGCAAATGTCAGGTTGGTCTAGTTTGAAACAAATATATTGTTGGGACCCATGTACATATTATATCCAGCAGGAGCGGGGATCCTGGTGGATGGGGGGTATATCTCCCCTGCCCCACACTTGCTGAAGTTGTCGATATAGTTATCCCCACACTTTTCAAGTCAGAGACTATAATGCACACCCTTAGCCTGCACCACCGACTACGCGCTTGTCGGCGGGACGATCTCACCTGGGATGGAGGCCGCCCCCATTTTACCATTGCTATTTTAGATCACACCCTCCTTTTGAACAATCCTGGATCCACCCCTAGTTGGTGGTTGGTGCGTTACTGTCAGATCCCTTTCTGCACCCTCGGCCATTTGAACGTATTTCAGCCGAGCAAAATAAAGAACTAGCAAGATGTGTATGCAGAGGAGCGAGGGGACAGGGGCCATGCTTGCGCCCCCTGCTTTTTTATATAGAAAACTATAGCCATGCCCTTTATTTTCAGTTCACTGAGTTCAGTTCAGTTCACTTTATTTTCCACATAATATTACTCTACAGAAACAGTTTCACAAAGGGTATATATGTTGATGGGGGGCCCCAAGAAGCAGTGCTTGTCAAGTGGGGGTCCCCAGTTACGAATAAACAAAGTTCCACAAAGACAATACACTACAAATAACACAACAAATATTACATACAACACATGACCACGTAGCCTTTGCCAGCTGCAACCCCGTGAGAAAGAAATTAGTCATTACCCTTTTTTCCAAAAGTGATTAAAAAGCACCAAAATGTCGCCTCGAACTCAGAAAGGCCACAAAAGTTACATTGAAAACATTCGAAAACTTTTGCCCCCTCCCCCAAATGATGACAAAAAATGATTCCCGGTCTGTCCTCTGAAATGAAAAGGAACATTATGTCGGATTTGGATCGGGGTTTTGCCTGCGGATGCTCCTCTAATCTGGTCTGACGCACATCGTCTGCACTGAAGATCAGGACATTTATATAACGGGTTTTTGCCCTTACCCAACGTATATACAAAAATACATCTTGAAAAAAAGATCAGGACAGTCATATCTTGCGTTCCCCCCACCACAGGGACCACGGCCTTCGCGCGCACCATTGTTTGGTAAAGGCGCCCCCAACAGGTAGTTCAAAGACAGGCAAAAGGGGCGGTCCAAAATGGCGCACGTTTCTGGCGACTGGAACCCTTTGGGGGAAGTGTTTTACAGGTAGGGCCTAAATGCTGGCACCTCATCTTTTACTTCTGACAAATGTTTGTCTTTGCGTTTATCTCCTGATTATTGAGTGAGGTAAAAACAAGGAGAAGGACGAATAGATAGACAGGTCTATGCTTGTTATGGTCCTCTACTTTGGTCCCGTTTCCGGACTCGACTCCGTTCAATGGAGCTAGGCCTACATAGTACATGTACATATGCAATCACACGTAAGAAGCCAAACCACGGTTCACAACCATGCACAATGCATGACATATAGATGCCCAACCAACTATAAAAACTTCACATGTGAAATTAGGCTCCTGTAACATTCAGGCTTTATTTTCCTTAAATAAAAATTCCTCCCTGCACCCCTGTCTACAATTTCAACCCAGGATTCGAACCCGCACCCCATGCATCACAAATCATTAGCATTACTTAGGCCTATGCTGTAACCGCTTGACCACCGCAATTCACAAAAGTTGGTGGTGTTTTTACTTTTAATATACCGATAAACGGCTGCAACGCAAGTCGATTACACATTGGACATGCGCATTAGACATACGGGGACTCAGGTTGACATGGAAGTTCTTTCCTCGCCTTCCACCTCTGTGGTCCAAGGTTCGATTCCCGGCCTGGTCCACATGCAGACATGTGGATTGGGTTTTCAGTCCCTGCCTGACTCAATGGGTTTTACCCAGAATATTCCTCTGGGGTTTTCTTCCCACCTCCTAAACTGTCACTGCTTCTTACTGTCTCCCCTTTACTGATGTTGGTGAGTGTGGGTCGTTTGGCAGCTGCCCAAGGCGCCCTTGTATGCCATTGGCTCAACCATGTTTAAATGTATTCATTGCTCCACGCTTAATGTGTTCATTGTACAGCGCATTTGAACATATACATATGAAATTTGTGCTTTATAAATGAATAAATTATTTTTATTATTTTTAATGCAAACACACCCACTGTGGTTTGGCTTCATATGATATATATCTCGTTCAGTGTCACGCCAGCATTTCCAGTCATTGTCACTACTATCACTCAGACTGTCCAAGCACCTTGTTCAGCTCCAGCATGCGTTGTTAGAGGTGCCGCGATGTTGGCATCTCCTTTCCTGGTCACACACTAAATTGAAGTTTTTTAAACGAATGGTGGGGAAGAGTTCCATGAGCCTAGGCCTACATGATAGGCCTACATGTATATCATATATTATATGGACGCCCGTAATTATTCCCTACAGTGATTCATTAGCCATCAACAAGCAAAAACATGTCCTGAAAAGTTCAATTTAGGAGGGAAAACACCAAGTCACTTAGAAAACATTTAGAATTTTTACGACCAATCATAGGGTTTGTGCAATTTCCCAAATACTCCTCTGTCTCAAAGAGCTACAGTATCTCGCGTTCAAATCACTCATAGGCCTAGGCCTACAAGTTAATTAACCCTTCCTCTTTCACTGTCCCACGGTCATAACTCCGGTTTAGAGATTGATGGAGCTTCTTTGTTATAAAATAAAGGTAACTTTTGTTAAATAAACAGGTGGGGAAGATTCCTTCTAACATTTAGAACAATGTGCTGCTTCCTACATGTACGTGAACATGTTTATGTGTAAGAAAAAAGAGCCCTATTTCAGTTGTATGGTCCGCTGGTATTACACACAATTCCATTTGTTTAAGTGGTCTTTACCTGTATATTTCAAGGGTACCCGGTTACCCAGTTTTCACATAAAGCAGATACCCGGTTCCAAAAATACCTGTAAACGCACACCCCTATTCCCTAATTTGGCGCACTTAAAAATCCCACGTAAACATTTACAGAATCCCTTGAAGTTGATAAATTCTTGTGACTCATCATTACTTCCACTTAAATACATTTAACCATCCACAAGTTTGTGAGAATTTTTTCCCATGTTTGGGGCATATTTTAAAAGTTCATTTCACATGTCGGAAAAAAAATCAGAAAATCGAGAGAAAATAAAATTTCATCCGAAATTTGTAGCAAGTGCATAAAATTGAAATTTCTGAATCAGAATTCATGTATGACAAATTTCATGAAGTTTCACTTATCATGAAATTTGAGCTTAAGCAAAATTGCTCTGTTACAACACAAAAAGCTACAAATGAAAGTACACCACGTTAGGGGCCACGCCACATTTAGGTACATCATCAGTAGGCCTATAAGCCTGCATGTAAAACATTAAATTCGTCAGACTCAGCGTTCCCAACAAATAGGGGTGGTCGATTGAATTGTTAATCCATTACCATCAATTAGTACTAGGTTTTTTTGGGTCTAGTAGGCCTTATAATTAATAGGCCTATCATTCAACTACATGAAGGCCTGCTTTCAGAACTGTAAGCCTGGCATGCGTAGGTTTTACCAAACATCACAGATAGTTAGTCTGAGCAACTTGGACTCTGTGAATTGAGTCTTTAAACATTTCAACATGGTCAGTGAAGCGATAGTAGAGTCGTGGAACCTTTTGTCGGCTTTCCCTACTGTCGAATGATTTCACGCAAAATAGATCCTACCCCGAATCAAAATCCTCAAGATTTCACCCCCAAAGTACAGTAGTCCTTATGCTGTCTATAAAGTGTCTAATGTGGCCACTTTCGGATTCACACATCAGACATTTGCACGTGTGAAGTTTTTCATGTGCCGATAGCAATCCGTTGTTTAGTGGTCACGGTGAAATGTGTTAAAGCCTTATAAATTTTATGCTGGAGTTATCTTGGAACTGGATACATGTAGGCCTACAGTACTTTTCAAACCTCTGGAATGGTTCTTCATGTCTTTGTATCGATGATGTACAGTGTACTTCCATCATCCAATGGTGTGGTCTTTAAGAATATAGTCAAATTTCCGAAAACAAAGATGTATAATAAAATTGTGAACTCAGCAATGTTTACATGGTACATGTATACTTCTGTACATGTACTACATATGTACAAAAAACGTACGTTGCTTCTGACTGGAGCTATTAAGATAGCAGGAAATATTACATGTATAGCCATTTCATGTTTTAGCCCAGGACGGCTCATTGATGACGAGATATTCTGGTGGCCAGTAGGGTAAAAAGGAGAGTACTATAAGAAAAACTGGCACTGCCCAGTGTGAATGAGAGATTTCGATCTCAGCCTAACCACAGTCATCCATGATAATGTACCAGCACAACTGTGTTTGCTGCATACATGTACATGAAGCGTCAACCCCAGTCAGATGTGAGGTTATCGCTATGTGGTAGTAACCATCGATCGCATTCTGCCCCTGGTTGAACATACATATACCCTCACTTGATGTACATGCAAGTAAAGAGTAATGGAGAGTGTTCGACGAGAATAAGAAAAACCAGCATTGCCTAGGATAACTGTGCAAGTCAGATCTTAACTGTAAGTTTGTACTGTATATATACATGTACATGAACCGGTAGGTTGGCCATGTACTTGCATTATTTCCTGCATACTGTACATGTACACCCACATGTAAGTCAGAATCAAAATTTGTGCTTCATAATAGAAAGAGGTTAAATTCTCCCCCACCCCTTGCAATATGATCAGATATGATAACCAGCCATGGATTGGGTTTGTGGCCAATTATCATGTTTATTGTTGCTGTTATGCAAGCCACCGTTAAAAGAAAAAGAAAAACAGCCCTGAGTTTTCATGCAAATTTGCAGAAAATTGGAGTTGTACAGTATGGACAGAAGCTGGCAAGAGATCGCCGAACTCAAGAAATTCAAGGTGGCCGCTGCTCCATATGGAGGGCCCATTGGTAAGAAAGGGTGCTGTTAATGTCCGTGAATTTTATTCAAAATATTGTTTCTCCCTATTATTTACATGTATGTGTCCTTTGTGTAATGAAGAATAAGTTTGATTTCTATGAAACCACTGTGGATTCTTTTCATCTTCCTCTTCATGAGGAATGAAGAAAACACAGCCCCATGCCTGCCTACATATACATGTACTAGGAAGTTAATATCACACGGCAAGTCCCAGGTCCATCAAAATCCATCGTGGGATTTGGGAAGATTTTGTTGGGTTGAGAAAGGAACACAAAGTGGCACCACTGCATACGGTAGAGGTTGAAGCGGTTCATGAAAAGCTTATGCCTAAAGAATGTGCTGCCCATTTCCTATGAACTTTAAAATTTCTCCTGTTGTTAGAGTTTGAAATGGAATGAAGGGCAGATTGCTCATTTTTGGACTTTTGTGCTCGTCATACCAGTTAGACGTAGATTTTCTAAAGTCAAATGTAAATTATCGCATGAACACGGTGTGCACGGTGTGTGTTGGAGGTACAATGTACTTTGCTTATAGTTGTCTGTTTAAAACTTTCTGACAGCTCTTGTTCGTGATGAAAGCAAGATGACACATGTCCGCGGAGGCACCCGCCCCACCATCTACATCTACACATCGTCTGGGCGAGAAATCTCACAGTTCAGGGTAAGCAGCATTCTCAAGGCAGTTCTCAGAATTAAAGCTGAATTCTCAGTGGAAGTATTTGTACATGTACTTGCTGGTAGACAGAAAACTCACAAGGGTTGACTTAGCATGAGAAAGTCTATTGTGTGTAGTGTGTTCTCACACCGAGGCTGGTATTGAGAGATCTAATAGGCCTAGTACATGTACATGTGTCTGCCATAGTCATTTGACCAAATCTGAAGGAATTCCTCCCATTTTCAAAATTGGTCAAAATCTTGTCAAAATTGCTCTAATCTCACCAAATGTTGTGTCTCCATCCTCCAGAGACAATCATTTTGCCACCTCCTGAACACAACATGATCAGTTGGCAGCTTTTGACCAATGAAAAGCATTGGTGTGTCACCCATTTCCCACTAATATTGTATCGCATTGTTTAACATTGCCTCTGATTGGTTGGCAGAAGGCGTTACACTTTATATGTACATAAAAGTATTAGAGGAGTGTTAGAGGACAGACTGTGGTGAACAAATGTTATTTAAACTGGGGCCCCCTTTCACAGCACTGCTAAGCACACAATTTTTCACTAACAGGGGCTCTGTGTATTTTTTAAAGACCGTACGCAGTAAGCACAGCCAAAGGCATGCTTACCTTGGAGGCAAAATTTGCTTAATGATGTGACAAATCTCTGCTCATGGCGCCGTAAGCACAACCATGCCGAGCACTGCCATGGTGCTTGCAAAATTTTCTGCTATTGTAAGCACAGATTTTCTGCTAACTGTTAAAGCAGCATCAAGGAATCGGGCCCCGAGGTCTGGTATTGGATGCCAGGTAATTTATTCAGTGAGGTAGCAAGTCTGACTGGCGGTACACCTGGTTGCGATATATACTCTCTCTGTTGTCTTGTATTGGCAGTGGGACAGTGGCAAGTTGCTGCATATGGGGTGGTCCAGCTCGGAAGACTTGCTCTGTGTCCAGGAAGACGGCACAGCCCTGGTCTATGACATCTTCGGTAGCTTCAAGCGAAATTTTAGTTTAGGGCAGGTAAGCACACTAACTCAAATCCTCCCACGTCTTGTCAAAGGCGTTGGGTGGCCCTTAAAGAGGATTTTGCTAGATTGAGCGATGCACCAGAGAGCCCAGCAACTGTTCCACAGTGGCAAAGGAATGGGCTAGTGGTTTCCCGGACAGACACGATTATTGGATTATCCCCAGGGATTCTTTGCAGATATGCCGAGAGTTAATATGCATCTCGTTGTACACATTTGTTGATTCTTTTTCATGCCTTTTCTTCTGTAAATTTGGCACTTACAGCTTACAGTTTAAGAGGCAATCTTCACCTCTCTTTAACGAGAACCATTACGAGTAGACACCCTAGTCTCTTTTCCTCTATCATCTCAGTGTTCAGATCAATTTAAAAGTGACCCAAGATCAAAGTTAAGGGAAAAGCCAGTATTTCTATCAGCCTAGTCTTGGGGTGTCTTTCTTTCTTTTTTTTTTTTAGATTATTTTACTTTAAACTTTGACACATCTCAAGGACATATATGATAATTAACTCTCAGGGGATTAGTTTTACTTGCGTTTTGTATGTACCCAAAAAGAGGAAATCTCACAGAGGGAGGCTGGAGGTTTTACGGTGTCGAGCCATCGAACCTATTCCTCGCCAATGGCCAGTCCACACCCCATCCTTCAGTAACTTTGGATAAAAATAATCCTTCTGCTTTTTTTACCTTCTTGTGAATGTGATATTTTTTTTATTCACCTACTGCTTTGCTCCCATTGATCTGTCCTTTTACCAGGAAGCCCGTGATACCAAAGTTGTAGAGTGCAAGATATTTCAGGGCTACGTGGGCACAGGATTGGCCATACTGACGGGCAGCTATCGATTCTTTGTGATCAATAATATCGACGAGGGACACAGCCGAAAGATGGTTGAAGTGCCCGGTAGGCTACCTTGGATTATATGACTTTGCCATTTTGGGATCACCCAAACCCCATAGCATGGAGAGTGTTCCAGTGTAACCCTACTGTCGTATACATGTAGTGTGTCATCCTTTTTGTTTGTCATTTGTTACACTTTTTGGCTGTGCTCTGACACCTGTCAGTGTTTATTGTTATTACTCAATTCCAGTTTCATGTGACAGAGAAATATGAGAATCGGAATCTTCCAGTGTCAAAGGATTTTTCTGCACACTCAAGGGCCTCAGCCCTGACCCCCTAGGCTTTTGTGCAAGAAACAGTTCTGGACCCTTTTCTATCTGCAAGGGGTCACTTTCATTGTTGGCATGTGGCTGAACAGAATAACTCCAACAGGTCGACAGTGTTGAAGTTTGAGTCATTTGGGATGCATAGGTCTCTGCAGTGTACCATTGACTTGCAGACTAGACAAAATCAAGCACGGTCCAACACGTGGTACCACTAGCCGGTCACTCCACGGAGCAACCGCTTTGTGTCCCCACTCAAACAAAAATCCCACACCACCGCCCTAGTCCTTTGTTCCTCAATCCAACTAAGCTGATCAACCATTTCATAATGCCTGGTACTGTATCAGCCAAGACCTGACAAAAACCTACAGGTGGAGTTTGAGAGACCTCAGGTAGTTAGGATTACCGTAAAATAACAATTTTGCTTAACCAAATGACGTTAGCCCTGCAGCGGCATCAGTGGGTACATGTAGCTTCTCAGTTGGAAAGATCAACCATCACCAAAGTCAAAACCGCTCAAGTTAGTGGCTTTGGAACACTGGACTGTCACTGATATTTCCCCCCCCCCCCGGCCTCTTATCCAACTCCTCAGGCTTGGACTGTCCACCGAGCAGTTGGGGCATCATCTGCCGAGACAGACACACCCAGATCTTACTCGCCAAGGAGAAGCAGCTGTTCCTGGTGGACTACACAGATGCGCACGAGCAGGTGGGTGTCCAGTGTTAAGAGGGAAGCAACCATGCAGGCATTTCTGACTTCCACTTGTAACTACTCACCAACGGTACTTTTCCTTGCCACCATGGACCATTCCAAAAACAAACATGTCCCAAGCATAGTATAATTTTTGGCCGGAAAAACCAACATTTTACATGTAAACGTGCCCACACTACATGTAAAGTCCTTTAGTAAACTTGGACTTTCCAAACAGTGAACCTTAGTCGTTAGTTGTTCAAAGTTTGTGTGACATTTCTGTACTACCATATCATCAAAATCTGTGACCAAGTTATGGAGCAATGTTTACTACAATGCCCAAGTGTGACCCACAGCCACTCAAGAGCTCTGGATGTACTCAACCTCCCCAGACTAGTGAAAGACCTGTTAGAGACGGTGCAGTTTTGGAGACAGTTGACTTGTTTGGTCTTGTAGTCGGCTGCATTGTTACAGCATCAACTGTTGCATATTGTTTTGTTTGGGGGAAGGTTAGTAGTTACTATCCAAAGGACCCTGGAGGGTTAGGCTTGATATTTCTGGTTCCCTGGCCAACGTCAGTGCAATCCTAAGCTTGCACTGTGTTCATTTTTATCTTCCCGCATTTTGACTCAGGCACTAGAGACCAGAAGTCCTGTGAATGCTTTCATTGAGATGGCTGTGTCTTTCGATAACCGTCTCCTAGCTCTGTTTGCTGATACGGGCCTTCTGTGGATTGGCTCATCTGACTTACAGGTAAAATACCCCCCCTCCCGTGAAACTCCTGTCCAAACACCCACCCATTGTTGAAGTCAAGGCCATCGCCAGACCAGGCACAAGACCAGTCACACCACCAGGTATAAGACCATTCATGAGACCAGTCACAAGTACTGTAACAGCTACAAAGTAATGCTGTTGTGGTTTATAGTAATATGTTCTTTCATTGAAACCTAACGAACCTTACCTTAGCAGGGCTAGCGGTATGAATTATGAGTGACACGGCCACAGTGCAGTAAAGCTGAAGGCATGTATGAAAGGCACCTTGGGCAGCTTCAGGACAGCCAATATCTGCCCACAAAGTGCAGCCAGAGATAGAAAGTGATTTTTTTTTTTTTTTTGCGGAGGGGGAAAAACTGGAGAACCCCGAAAATAATTCTTGTGGCACAGGAGAGAATCAAGGAGCATTTCACATGCAGCCTTGGCTGGTAATCAAACCGGATTGACAGTGACGAGAGGTGAGCGCTCCAAACAGTATAGTAGCCGCCCGTGACACCCAGGCATGCGATCTAAATTGAGACTGGAGGTCTTGTGTTGGTCTTGTTAGCTCTTGTGACGTTCTTAAATGGTTTTGACTACAACGCTGTACCCACCCCTACGCTCCTCTGTTATCCCCGTTTTCACCTCATGCCTAACTGGTTCACTGAGAGGTTACTGTTGAGCCCATAATTCATGGCTCTGTTCCTGACTGAATTCACAAGAATACATTCACAGGGTTTGCTCTGTCGGAACTCAAACCCACAACTCCCTGCTAAGTATTGCAGCCGTAACAACCAGAATTCCTCAGTCAAATTAATTCCTGGTGTTGTGTGTGGTGTCCAGAAGAATTGGTTACACTTAGCATGTTTTTCAGCAGGAGAATGGTTGACATCTTGTTTTGTAAATGTTTTGTAAAAGTAAAGTCCATCACAGTTCCAGTCCGAAGTTCTTTCACAAGTCTTGACACAGGTCCTGTCGCAAGGCAAGTCACAAGTCGCAGGATGAAGAGTGACGACACCTCTGCTATCGGTCATTTGAATAGCTTTTGACTTGGCTTAAAGACTGGATGACCTGTGATAGACTCAAACAGTGACCAGTGGTGGACACAACTGCAGCTCCAGAAATGAACTGACTCTACTTTTTCATACTTTTTTTTCGCATGTATTTTGATATTTGGAGTGGGACTTAGATTTAGTGAGAATTGACGTTTTTTGGGGGGATGACCGTGTTTTTCTGTTGGCAGAAGGTGTACTGCGAGTTTGACACCAAGAGCCAGGTGAGACCCAAGCAGCTGGCCTGGTGTGGCACGGGTGCAGTGGTGGGATACTGGGAGAATCTCCTCTTGGTCATCGGGCCTCACAAGGACTGGATCAAATATCCTTCACGAGGTCAAGCCTGGGTTGGCGGGTCTGGCTGTAGTGGTTAGGGTTCGAGACTCCCGGCCGGGGGGGGTCGGAGGTTCGAATGCGGCCGCTGTCGGTTGTGTCCTTGGACAGGCCAGTTCATTCCCTCTTGCCTCTCTCATCCCAAAAGCAGAAATGGGCACTGGCTTAATAAGCAGGGAAGTACTAAACCCACGCAGGATTTGCATCCCACCCAGGGGGAACAGAAATATTTGCAAGGGTTTCACCCTATTAACATCAGCGATAAGCGCTTGCCTGATGGGCCACCTTGGTTTGTGAAAGACTCAACTATTCATAATTTCAAGTAGAGAAAAAAAGAGAAATTAAATATTGTCTGAAGAAGTTAATTTGTTGAAACAGTCACAGAATGTCAAAGATTCTACCCACTTCTCCATGCTGTATTCTAATGTACATAAAGACATCATATGTCACTCAAGTTTGACTGGAACGACAGGTGTCTCAGTCTTTAGAACATGCATCGTGCTTAGGAGGGTTAGGAAATAGAAGTTAATGCTTATATTTCACCTTGAATCAAATGCTACCAATGGGGACAAGTTTCTGGCTTTCTGAGTTCAGACACATTCTACAGCTCTGAAAATTTCAAAATAGGTACAATGTATGTTCAAACCTCTCCAAAGATTCTGAACTAATTTGTTTACCTTCCAAAGCTTTAATTTAACACTTCCCATTAATGGTCAGGGTCTTAATAATTCCTGTCTGCAAGCTTATTGCATTATGGGAAGCAATAGGCCTACTCGTTTTTCTCAATTTAGTCCCATGTTTTCCATTTGCCATGATGTTTTTGTCAGTATGTTTGTTCATTGGAGTAGTATGTTTCTTAACTGACCAATCACGTTCAACATGGACAGTGATGCGTACTTAATTCCAGAAGTGGACGGTGTGCGGATCGTGGACACCTTCACTCACGAGTTGCTGCAGAGAGTTCCAGGTATAAAGGCCTCGTCCCCTTCCTCGGCTTCACAAAAAAAGTTGATGTATCAACTTGCAAAGCATTAGCCTGCATCCTAATGTAATGGCTGTGTCTTGACATAACACTACAGTACATGCAACAGCAAGCCGTAGCCCATTGATTTGGACACAGTCTCCGTTAACAGCTTAAATTGTAGCGCCATGTGATTATGTGAAATGTGTTCCTTGCACACGGAGATGCTAGAGTGCATTCTCACCCTCATGCAGAGTTTGTTCGCACTTGCCAAACGCCATGAGCAACTGATGCGCCGCTCCCCCAACCTGGGAGAAAATGTCCGTCTAAGAACTTTGAGTCAAACATTTAACATCATGAAAACTGATGCGTTGGGGCCCATTTTCACAGATGCAATGACTGAATGCCACACAGTATGAAGATAAAACATAGAACACACGGGTGTCCCAGGGGACTATGTGTTTTTACAATGAGAGCGGACAAGCCGCACTGTGGGATGATAAACAGCTGTGTTTAGAAACCTGAACGATATTTCCGAGACACTGGACTGAGACTGCACCTTCTTGCCAGTCGGAGTGATGCTACAGACTGACCGGCAAGGACGAGCTCTCCTTGTCATGCCTTCGGTTCTTCCTGTGGGTGCTGTCGCTCTTTTGGACTGTCACTAACATAATTTGCACACCAAGTGTATTTACACCTAATGTTTACATGTAGATGTCAAATATTGCTCTGTGGACTCCTTTCTGTCACTGCATGTCCGTGTGAATGGGCCCTCAAATTTCCTAGCTTTCTTGTTCCAAACCCCTGAAAGCATAGGCAAACGTGATAAAAATTACTGACCATTCCCAAGAAAAATCAACTTCGCCTTCGTAAGTGTGGCTGAATGTGTAATTTTTTTGAACCATATCTACAAAGCCTAAAGTCGTTTGTTTATTTATTTACTTTCTCTGTCTTTATTTGTCTCAGTTGTCGTGGAGGAGATCTTCAAGATTGGCTCCATGGCTCCGGGAGCGATGCTGTTTGAAGCATCAAAAGAGTTCCAGGTATGGTAGTTTTTTGTAGCTTTTTCCTGATCTTTTTTTCCCCTTTGTTTCATTTCAGCAAACAATAAAAAACTCTTCTGAGAGTGACTTCCAACGAAGGAGTCAAAAAGTCTTTTTGAATCGTTTGTCCCGCTGTTTTTTAGAAAGAAAGTCAGAGGGCAGACGAGTACATCCGCATGGTGAAGGACCAGCTGCCATTGGCTGTGGACCAGGCCATCGAGGCCGCTGGGTGTGAGTACGAACCCGCGACGCAGAGGATGCTCCTGAGGGTGGGTATTCTATTCAGGCCTTGACCCTTTTTTTCTCTTCCTCTGCACCCCTTACCCTCGCTTGGACCCTAAATACACCCTCTGTGGCCATAAAACTGTCTTTGAGAAAATTTGTACCAAAAAGTCAAAAGGCTTCCATCACTAGCTAGGTCTAAAAAGCAGGCTGTCTTTCGTTCATGACCTGTGTGGGTTTAATTAAACTTTTTTGTCCATTTCCGACAAAATCTTACTTAAACTCGAGCACTGCTTGAGTGCCTAATCTAACAGGTTCCCCAGTGCACATTTAATGTCATTATGCACTCTCTGCAGCAGCGTACATATATCGTCAGATGAAGTTCATCAAGAGACTAACAAATGCATGACAAGTCAACTTTTGATCTGCTATCACTGGTACTGGGGCTGTCACATGCAGGGTGTCGAAAACATTGATAGTGCAGACAAGTTAGTTACAACACAGCTGGTATTACACATAAGAAGTAGGTCGATGGTACTCAATTTAAATTTTTAATGTTTGTTTGTCGCACTATTTCACAGAGAACGTCCAGTGTCGGACAAAAAAAATCCTCCCAAACTCCCCAATGTCAGCTACTGTAACTACAACCAGCGCACCATGTTTTATCACTGTGTTGTTTTTCACTGGTTCCCCCACTGCCCCCTCCCTGCCCCTCACCACCCGTGACAGGCTGCGTCTTTTGGAAAGTGTTTCCTGACCAACATGGGCCCCGAGAAGTTCGTCAACATGTGCAAGCTACTCCGAGTTCTCAACTCGGTCCGGGAGTACCACGTGGGCATGCCGCTCAGTTATGAACAGTATCCTTGATTGACGTCGGGCAAAGGTTGTCGATCAGCCTGGGCTTATTTTGTACTTGTAGAGTAGCTGAACAGGAGGCATTCCCCTTTGCAAGGCACAACAAAGAGGGCATTTAGTTCAATCCTAGGTGACTTCCTTAACTGTTTGCCACAGACTCAAGAGACTGACATTGCCAGTGCTGATCGACAGGTAGCAGCACGCTTTATTTCAATTGTCTCCATTAATTAATTAACAAGTTGCCATTTTGGAAATGGATGCCGGTTTCAACTCACACCCTGTACCATGTATACCCATGTGATGAGTGTAGAATTTTACATACTAAGTCTGCATCATGGGTTTTTTCCTTCAGAATTTTCGTTTTCCATGCACATCTGTACATTGAGAAAGGTCATCATTCTAATTGCGCACATTGCCTTGGAGCTAAGATTGAAATGTCCGGGCCTCCGAGTTTTAGGCCCTGTATATTCTAAGTCACTTCAGTCAGTAAGCAAGGGCAGATCCAGATCCAAATTTCCTTGAAATCCCTTTGTGTAACCTTTTATGACCATTTTGGAGGGGGCGAAGCTAAATTCAGAGCCTTTTACATACTTCCTTTTTTTTTTTCAAAACCACCATTCTTTTGCTCCATTTTAGGGGCGATGGCACCTGTTACTCCCAACTCCAATCTGCCAGGATCAGTAAACTATCTCATGTACCTGTCCTTGTCTGTTAGGTTGATCCTACGTCGTCAGTGGTGCCTTGCCATGCACATTAGTCGCTTCCTCAAACTGCCTGAAGCCGACGGAGAGAGTAGAATACTGGGACACTGGGCTTGCTATAAGGTGGGTTAGTCTCTTGCATCTTAAAGGACCTATGTAGGGCAATTTTCAAATCAAGTCCTTGTTATGCTCCTTTGTACCCCCATTTAATCCTACTGGTTTTTTTTTTGTTTTCTGCTGTTTTCAAGGCTATTTATTTTGCTGTTTTCAAGGCTATTTATTAGCATTTGGGGGGGTATGCAAGTGTAAATTTGCATATTCACAAGCATGATGTCATTCCAGGAAGAAACTTCAACACTGCAGCTACATGTGCGTGTACTTCAGCCCCAGTATTGGCCAGAAGTTTGGATATTTCGCTGTCTTAGCTTTTCTTTGACCCTGAGTACATCTATCTGTGCGTTTTGACACACGGCTCATTTTCCAGGAAGCTCTTATCCCCAGTTCTATATTTTACTCAAATGATCAATGGTACCAATACCTGAGGCTTCCCTGTTGCATGCAAAGGTCTTGCAGAAACATATCGCCGACGAGAAGATTGCCCAAGACATCAAGAGCAAGTTGGACACCGCTCCGGGGATTGCGTACTCAGAGATAGCCAAGAAAGCTTCGGAATGCGGCCGCACCCAACTAGCTGTCAGGGTAGGAGACCTCATTTTGTTTGGACTCTGGAAATTCATCTTGTCACTTGAGGTTAAGCACGCGCCATTTTCCATGTGGAGCAACTGACCACATGTTGCTGTGTGTCTACTGTCAATAGAGTATTCAAGTTATCATGCATTCTTTTTTGTGCCAAGATATTCAGTATTTCTCCCCAGGGCAAGGGGAAATTAATAACCCTAAATGTGCTAGTTGCTGATACCGATTTCACACTTGTGGTTAATACTATTGAAGAACTGTGCTTACGTCCTTGAGCAAGATGCTGTATAGCATTGGCTTTGCACTCTGAAGAAGACATAAATCCTAAACGTTTGGCAATTTCTCACAAACCAACAATGATGGAAGCTCACTTAGATCATATTTGGAAATTTAGTCATTTGAAATATTAGTCTTCCATTGTTGGGAGAGATGAATAAGTGCCCCATTCAAGTTTCAATCCAGTGCATTTTTGAGAACATTTTTTTTGTCTTGCTTTGGATGCAGTTACTCGAATACGAGCCACGGGCAGCTGAACAAGTCCCACTCTTAATGACCATGAGGGATCAAAAAGTAGCCCTCACCAAAGCAATCGAGAGTGGGGATACGGACCTAGGTGAGAAACTGTGACTCTCAAGTATATTATGTTGATGGTATTGAGACGGCAGTTTAGTGGCCCTCATCAAAGCCGTTG
>NW_019091478.1:249059-366499 GCF_001949145.1 Acanthaster planci | reverse complement strand
CTTAACACATCCCCCCCAAGATGTCTGAAAGGAATTCCCCAGATTCCTGCGAGAAAATGACCAACACAAAGCTTGCTGCATATGTGATCAAAGCTCAGTGCGTGTAGTGTGACCCAAAACATTGGAGTCAGTGCCCCTGGAATCAGTGTATATGTAGAGGCAGATTATATAAATTTACTCATAAATACCTAAGACAGATAAGCCATTCCTATTGGTTGAGAGCCCGTCACGTGGCCAGTCTTAAGCAGCGAATGAAGCGCTGCCATAGCCACACATCAAAGGGCAATCTTCAATTGGTTAGTGCACCAGTGACGCCACATTTGAAGAGTCCCAGATGCACGGCACAGGCACGTCGCATTCTGCGCGACATCACGCAGTACAAGGCTTACGCAAGCAAATCAGCACGCGGGAGTTTGGTTATCGGGGTTCCCACTGTCACGGATAATGCTGGGGGAAAGTTCCAGTGGAAAGTCATGAAAAGTCACGTAAAATGGGTCAGAGAAAAAAGTCTTCAAGTCAGATCATGTAAGGCTTTATTTTGATGGCCGACTTTGATCGACTTAGTGCTAATTGTTGCAGTAACTTTCCAGACCATAGCACCTTTTCCCTGTGACAATGATGTTCGATGCCATGTACATGTATATTGTCATATTTTAGCCCTGGAAAAGTCATGGACTTTTGGTTTCCAGATTTCTATTGCAACCCTGCTTATGCAAGAGGCATATACATGTCAATCACGTAACACAAGTGGCGTTTGAACAATAAGTGAAATTGTTGAACGAAATCTTTGGAAATTTAAAGTTCAGTTTATTTGTTTTAACTTTTTCACTCAAAAGGTATTTATGAATGGGAATAAATGAAAATAAATGAATGAGCCGGTGCCGCAGGGCTAATCAAGACTGGTCAATGTGTATTTATTCTCTTAGTACATGTACATAGGCCTACTTTGTTGTGCACGTGTGAACAGATTTCAAAATGGACTTAAGTAAGGAATGATTTTTTTTTAATTTCCCAGCTTTTATGTGTATTTTTTTATCTGATGTGAAATATATTATGTGCTGTATTCTATTTTTGGACGGGGGGGCGGAGCTAATAAAGCCAATTTGAGCTCCAAAAAGCAAGGCATTGTGGGTTCACGTATGTGACACTTCCATTCGATTCGACTTGCAGAAATTACGCGTGATGCGGCGGTTACTTGACTATACCTTAAACTATACGAGAAAATAAGTCCTTAGCAACTTGCCCTCTCTCTTACTGATTGACTTGTGTCGCGTGGTCACTAGCAAGGCGATCAACTCCCTGTACAGTAGGTACAAGCCTGTCGGGTTGGGGCTGGTCCATCAGGTGGCGTAGCGGACGGATGGGCGATCTGTTGACATCCAGTACTGAGTCGGGGGAGGCCAAGAGGTCGGCGTCAGTCGTTTGGCGGGGACCTGTGGCAGCGAGCAGGATCTGCCGTGCTGGAACTTCGGGCAATGCGGCCGATGTGTCGAAGTCCCTTCCTCCAGATGATAGTACTTAGCGGGGGGGGGCAGCCCGTCTGTATACATCCTCATCGGTAATGAAGTGGTGCCATGATCTAGAGGAGGCTACGAAGGCAGGTCCAGTGATGGGCGTCGATTGACCTGGCTTGGGTTGCGATCATGGGCATTGAATCCCAGGGGATGGGCGTTTATATCCCCCATTTTTTGACCAGGTGGATGGGTTATTGAATCATCCTCCCCCACTATTTTTGTGGTATAAAAAATGATCGATTATGAAGAACTTTTGTTTACTTCCTAACAACCAAAATGTATTCAGTAACTCTCAAGAAATGGGAAGGCAATCAGAAAATGCCGTAAAGATGCCGTTTGATGTAAGATTTTCCAGGAATGTAATACATATTACACATGTATACGACTGTATAATGAACATCTCCTCTTACAGTATCATAATGCATCAGCATGCCCCCCCCCCTTTCGAATTTTAAGACACCGTCTGCGCATAGCTAACTACATATTGCTGCGTACCCGCAAGTCACCTCACTGGAATTTTGGCGTCCCCAAGTTTTACTCGTTCTCGTGCAATGCCTTGCATTTCCAGCGTTGCTTATCTAGCATTAGGCATTGTGACAAAGTCTAAACGAGAAGCAGATTTTCAAGTAATTTATAAATGCTGGGGTCTGGCGCAGTCGCGAGTCTCCCTTCCCCCCTTAATGTCCCCATTGTCTTTGCGAATCCTGTGCTTAATTTGGCACGAGGCTGGGTCCTTTCGATCTGCTATAATAGTCAGTAGCCTTTGATTTTCATTGTAACTGTTGGTCACTTTTCAAAATGATCGTGGAAGCTACCGGGCAACTCGGCCTGAAAAGCAATTTTGTTATATGTTGTACTTAAAAGTTCTCCAACCTCATTTAGGATAATTGCCCCAAACCTTTCTATATGAAACGTTAATACGCATGCACAATTCATGCTTTTGACTCAACCACCTACGGGAAAAAATTTGCGTGCGGCGAACCTATTGTTGTGCAGTCAATATCGTTCTAATGGTGAGGTTCGTAGATAACCATTTGAACGTTAGCTTGAAGCTGGTGTATGCGGTCTAAACTAGCCCAGGGTGCTAGTACTTGCAGTTGTAACTTCGTAGCAGCCCGGCACCGCTGCAACCCGACCGTCTGCCAACACATATACCGGTGTCATGCATCACACTAATTCCGCTGGCCCTTGTTCTTCCCGCCTACGTTCAGTCAATGCGGTGTCTCGGTCCAGTCATTGAGCTCACCACGTTCTAAGATTACTCCCCAAACAATCAATAGTGATGCTGCTACAAGCGAAACAGTATACTTTACATGCACAAACACTGCAAAAACTCTGGTGTTAAAACACACCAAAATGTGTTGCTTTAACACCGTCGGTGTTACTTTATACACCTACACGTTTTACAATACACTGGAGGGTGTTAAAAGTAACATCGACAGTTTCAAAAGAACACCAATAATTTTAACAATGATGAAAAGTATTGGAATAGTTCTCTGATAACACCGGTTTCTTTTTGCAGTGAACCGATGCAGCACTGCACGACTCTACCCCGCTAAACGATGGTGTTAAAAACAGCAGCTTTTGGTATTACCAGATGACCACACCAAACTCTGTTATTTTAACACCGCTGGTATTACGTTATGCACCGACAAGTGTTACAGTGTCTGGAGGATGTTAAAAGTAACACCAACAGTGTTGAAATTGTTGTTGCAGTGTATCATTAACGACCGCCGGACGGTGCGTAAACGTTGACAGGTATTCTTGCGCTTTTGCCGTTATTTTTGGCGTGTGAATCGTTATGCGTCCGAAACCTATCCTTTCATGTATGTTGTCAGTTCATAGAATTCCCTGACCCCCCCTCCCCCAAAAAACCAACTTCACAAACCAATATTGTTCATGATTCCCTAACAACAGCAGTGACCAGATTTATTTGACTTAAAATCACAACTTATAACATATAACGGTTTGATTATGATTTCGAGGGTAAACGTCATAAATCTAACAGGGTCTGGTCGTGGGTAGTCGATGCTATAACTCTCCGCGGGAAGTTCACAAGTTCCCAGGGCAACGCCGCGGCTGTGAATCACGGTAGTGATTTGCCAATGTCAATTACCATTTTGTCCACGCACATCTTCTGGCATTTTCTTCCTACGCGTATTGTAATCGACCATACATTTTCTGTTATTGCTGGCAATTGGGGTTTTCTCCCGAATAGAAGTTACGAGTCCTCTTTCAGGACACTTTTTTTCCTCTGTGTATCTTTTTCATTTGGATGTTTTGTAATTGCTTCTCGCCTTTTCATAATGCAACAAGGCCTCCTTAAATAATGTGCAATCCCATTGTATTTATCTATTAAACCGCATCTAATAAACTAGGTGATAACCTATCGAGTTAAGATCCAAGTTTTTATAGTATACATGTATAATGTCAATAGAAGAAGTTACACATGTCATGTTCAGAGATGTTCAAAGTCCACCGTTTATAAGTGGTGATTGACGGGAATAATTTCACTGAATTCAGAGCTCTACTCCCTTGTCTCGAGGAAGGCCTGGGTGGCCACTCCCAGCATATTAATCGTTCCTTGCAGCAGCAGCGGCAGAGCAGAAGGGGACAAGTCAGGTTGGAGGGAGCACCCCGTCGTGTACTCGGTTTCTTCGAAGCCCTGCCCGGAGGACCCCCTTCAGCTGAGTTCGAAAATGTTCGTACATGAAGCAGTAAATGATGGGATTCACAACCATGTTACAGGCCACCAACGCGCTAAATGCTTCGTACACCGACTCGCTGACAAAAATGCCAAACGTTGCGGCGACAAACTCGAACTCGGCAGGGGTCCAGCAGATGATGAACGCACTGTCGACAAGCAGGGCGATCTTCCGCACGTTCTCCTTTGCACTGCGAAAGAAATTCTGGCGGACGTTCGCTGGATGTACTGTCTTCTTTTTCAGTGTAACTAACATTTTGGAATATGTGTAGAGCAGAATTATGGCGGGTACCAAATATTCTACTGTCAGTACCGCGATGGAGCTGACCAGCTCCAGTGTACGGTCTATTGGTACTTTCCTACAGTACCCCCGGTGCGGCTCAAACAAAAAGAGGAAGTGAGAGCCATGGGCCAAGCCGATTCCCCACGGAATCGCTCCCGTGAGCTTCACTTTCTCCGATGAAATTATTTTGCGATGTTTGAGCGGATAGCAGCTGGCCAGGAACCTGTCTAGCGAGATGATGACGAGGTTACTAGTGGACGCCACGTACATAGCCCACAACAAGACGTCTACGTACAGAAAACGACAGATTAATTCGTCGTGGAAGTTGTTTTCAGTAGACACCACGGGAATTGGGTCCTTGACAACTCTGTGAAGGAAGAAGACCACCGCCGTAATGGCGTCAATGATGGACTGGTGTAGGATGAGGCGATTTACGGTTGAGCTGAACATGCGGTGTCTGGCAAGCCTGACGATTATCACCAGGCCGTTACCGAGGAAAGCCAGGCAGGCGATGCTGGTGTTGACGGCGATCTGTAGCGGACTGCGGGGCCCCGATGCCCAAAACTCTGTTTCGTTGTCAAAGCCTCCGGTCCACTGAACCTGCTCCCAGTGACTGGTGTCGGACATGGCGAATTTCTGTGAGATCAGAAGCCGATTCTTTGCCAAACGAATGTCAATCTTTCGATCAAAGTCCTGTGGTTTCAGCTGCGAAAGGGTGGGCGATAATTTTTATAGACTGCTCAACTCGCCATGGTTATCCCAGTTTGCTGGTCTACATAAGAAGTGCGGTGGCAAAAGGTGGGTAAACGGAGGCACGTCACGGTGGCCCTGTGTGACGTCATCATGACATGCAGGTTATGGATCCCAAAAGTGTCTACAGACTTCACTCACTATATTATCAGCTTGTCTACCACGTTGGCTTATTTGCTAGAAGTGTAGATATTGGCATCGTCGAAATTCTACCCAAGGATGGGGGTGAACAGACTCCGCGCGAAAGCGCTACTGAGACTAACATCCCACCCCTGCAATCAGTGATTTATCGAAACTTTCCAGGACCGAAAAATAGAATTGTCCGAGTAGAGCAGGTGTGGATTATTATGTCTCAAGGCCCACGGCAAGCTCATTTGTGAATCTCGTGTTCTTGAGCAGACATTTTTCTTCCGCCTCCCAATTATCTGGAAAATCTGCTCTCCCAACCGAATTTACTTTCATCAGTGATGCGGGGGCTGCATGCATGCTGTTCATAATGAAATCGTCTATTGAGTTAATTAAAATCCATAACCACACTGCACTGCTCATCAAACTTTCAAAATCTTAAAACTTCCCGACGCATACAGTTTTATTTAGCCTAAAGGTGCCTAGGCTCTATAATCCTACACTTTTGTTTTACAGTTTCAAGCCGCCTCATGTAAATATCTGTATAAGGCCGAGCTGAAAGCAAGAACCTAATTAAAAACTTAACACGTGTTTCATGGTAGTCCGAACCTTACGACGTATAGCTTTCCCTGTCGCTCTTTAAATTTTCCCTGTGGTTCTGCCACCTGAAGACAAAGGTTCTGAAAGATGGATCCGAGTATTGTATCCCGCCTGGTCATCTCGATTTTAAGACAAACACATGTTCTTTTCCACGTCCAAATTCCTCACACGAGGTCGCCAAAACATCTTTTAAACCCACATTTTAAGTGAGGGCGCTCGGCTTGTTCAAGTTGTTGGTTGTCCTGAATCGTCTTTTCCTACTTGACAGTTTGCAGTGTATAGGCATTTTGCATAGTTGCCATCTTGCAGGCCAGTGTTTTTGTTCCACAGCGTATGCACAAAGGAAGATTCCCCATGGGACACTTAAGAACTGCTCTGTAAGGTGGCTGCCACGCAAAACCTCTACAAAGATACTTGACAAGATCTGAGGTGACAATTAAGTATTCCTTCCTCGTAGGCGAACTCGTTCTCCTCCGTTGAAACTAAAGCATTGTTCAAGAGGCACGATTTCTCAATGTGTATATCATAAACCAGTTCAAAAACAGACTGCACCAGCGCCTCGCTTTTAGCAGTCATTTGCGATATCAACTGCTACGCAAAATGGACCTCAGGCAATAATGGAAGTTTAACACGGGCGATTCACAATAGTGCGCCTCCAAGAGTTTGCAACACGTTGACCATTCACAATGCGCGAAATCTGTCGATCAAAATGCGTGTTTGGAAAGGGTCGACAGATTTCGCGTGTTGTGCTTGGCCAATGCGTTGCAAACTCTTCAAGGCGCACTATTGTGGATCGCCCGTATTTTTGTCCCCAAAATTGGTTGCCTCCTTTATAAAGGAAAGAGTTTTGAGATGGAGTGACGTGTACTCATGATCAACTGGGACCTAGAAAAAGAAATGTACAGGTAGTTTTTGTAGTGTGCTGATGAGATCGAGTTGGCGGGGGTTATTCCAAAAGGTAGAATCTGTGCATAAAATGACAAGGAACCTATGACGCAAGCTAATTCGCAAACCGGTGTGACTCATCGCGTGTAATAGTCCTCCATCTTAACGTTTCCCAAGATGAGTTTCAGCCCCTGGGGTGGTTTCTTCTTTTTTGCGGGTTTCTTCCTGAGAGAATCTTGTTGGACTCGCTCCAAACATCTCAGGCAATTGCATGCCAGTTTGTGGTCAGCAAAGTACGAGAAAGAGAACGCGCGCGTGGTTCGCGTGCCGAGTGCCCTGAAGTCGTCGGGCAGCCGGCGGGAGCGAGCCACGGCCAAAGCACGGACGTAGGCGTCCCGGTGCGAATCCAGGCTGGTGGACGGGTCCTTCAACTCCATGAAATTCCGTCCATTCCTGTGTCTGTTCTGTAAGGAATGATGGGGCAGCCTCCCTCGGTTCATTGCTATGTCGCTGTTGGATTCGCCCTCACCACCCCACATGTCTTGCTTCATTCTGCGACTAGTTCTACCTGACGAAGTCCTCAGACAATCCGTGCTCCCAGCCCCTCCTTGTCGGCTACTGTTACTAGACTGGCCTAGATTACCGTCGCATTCATTCGCACCACCAGATAAGAGGAAGTTCGAGTTCAACTCACGTGCCAAACTCAGGAGGTCAGAACCTTCCACAGAGCCTAAGCTAGCGGGAGATGCGGATGGAGTTTGTGGGTAGAAGGGTCGGTACAGATCTTCTGGGGAATCCGAGTACACACTCCAGTCATATGAGCTCACAGCTGCATTGCTCCGTTCCGGTTCTGGTTGACCTGGTTGCACTGAGAGATCCACTCCTAGTCCCTTGTTGGCATGGTTGTACCTTAGCAGCGGTTTCCCACTAACGGAGGTGTGACGGTGGCCCTCCAGGCCTGTCGGGGAGTTGTCCGTTTGGACAAAGTCTACTATCCCCGGAAGGCTGGGTTTAGCCAGTCTTGGTAAACGGAAGTCCACAAAGCTTCCATAATTCGATAACCTATCAGACAAGTCCAGCGATTGGAGCTCACTTGATTTTTCAGTTAGCTTCTTACCAATGACATCATTCGTTTGCTTATCGTTTCGGATCCGCTTCCGTGTCAGTATCTCTCGTGCTGCTTGACCGGGAGACCACCCGTCCACTCCATCAGGATCCTCAAACAGCCGTTTGTCTCCACCGATTTTCTTAGTGCGGAACTGATGTCGCTTTGAGAAGCTTTCCCGTTTTTCTCTGACCTCCCGCAGATGTTTCCATCCTTCCTTGGTAGACCTTAAAGACAAAACAGCCGTCGGCTTTTTTGCTTTGTCGCGCATCCAGACGCCGTCTGTTTCTTTCCCCTGTCTTTTCGGTTCGTGTTCCATATGTGGTAATGAAACAGCCGTCTGTTGAGTTCCTGTAATGCACACCTGCCTAAATCCAGCCTGAACCTGTTGGTAGTAGCTACTCTTATACAGATGTTCGAGAGGGATGCCATCTTGTCGACCCTAAGACGAGACCAAAAATTCGGAAAAAATTGTTAAAATATAATATTGTAACAATATTATAATATTAATTGTCAGATCCAAATATTATTAGTGTATCAATACGCCCCCAAACAAAAATTTCTTGTCAAAAAAGTTACATGGCGTGACGTTTTGATCCCAGCAGAATCTTTCTCAAGGACATTTTTTTGTTTCAGACTTTATTTTAAGGTCTCCTGTGTAGATAAATTGCAACAAATATCCCATACAAAATTTCAAGATAGCCACTTGAACTGACATCAAACTTTTGTTTTTCACTGATTTGAATCAGACATCCTGTGTTTGTTTCAGGAGCAGGCCTACACGTATATGATTATAAATGTCTACGTTTTGGCAACCTTTGATCTTGTTGTAGAATAATTGGTTTATGTTATTCCAACTTCATTGGTTGTAATTCACCCATGCCTCATGTTCTAAAAATTCAAATGTCGGTGTGTAATTGTGCGGTATGCATGTACATACGGGTATGACCAGCCCTAGCTGCTTGGAGGCGTCGAGCAGGGCCGCTATCCGTCTCTGCTCCCGGCGTATCGCCGTCAGGCTCAGTGACTCAGCCATATTGGTGGCTGGGACAGAATTAGGGCCCTCTCCGGGTGTTGGGAGCGGTGTCTGGTGAGAGATTTGGGAAAACGAAATGGTGTTATAGACTAATCCGATTAGACGCCATAACTGCGGTGGCACGGCACTCACACGCAAATTTTTCAGCTTGACGCGCGCGTGCATTTGGCAAATCATGACACCCTATTGGTCGAAGAGGCATGTAACGCGCGCGTAACACCTGTCCACTAGCGTTGTGCCACCGCAGTAATGGCTTCTAATTCTGCTGGTCGAATTATGCCCGATTTTTTTTCGGAAAACAACATGAAAAATCACAGTACTTCGGTTGTTGCTGACTGTCACAAACCGCAAACAATTTTCGTATTATATTGAAATATTATTGTTTCGGTTGTTCGAAGGTCTACCCGAACTCAGTGATCTGAATCTACGTTATTGTTTTTTTACACAAACAGAAAGCGGAATTGAGTAACGAAAGATGGGAATTTGCTGATTTGGGCTGATTCAGCTGCCCTGCTCGTCCGGGTTAAAGTTAACCAACCGCGGTTTTGGGCGCGTCTCGCTACGTTTACGCATAGATCATTCTAGGACATTTAAAATCGAGTTCTCAGAAGGGACCTACCGACGCAGTGTTGCTGTCTTGTTTCGCGGTGACTTGGTTTGCTCCTGTGATACAAAGTGCGAGTCCCTCTTTCATTTTCAAATGCTCTAGACTAGATCAGGAGCTTTCAACTAAAAGGGGATGGATGAGCAGAGAGTTAAAAGTTACAGTAGCATAACGAAGGTCCCGGCACTGGTAAGCGGTAGGCCTAGACTGTTTGCTGATGAAGACCTCACAAACTACACCATAGCAGAATTTTCAGTATTTCAAGCGGAAAACAACAGGTGCTCCCGGAAACAGTAAAATGTAATCAGCGGGAATTGGCTGTACAACATCTGCTCCTTGTTTGTGGAACCCGTGGTCAAACAGACGGTAGGTAGTTTTCTCATTACGGACGCATCATCTTTTGACTTGAAGATTATTTCCGTAAATAGTAAATAGTATCTGCCGATGGATGAGCAGGAAGGCCACAACGGAAGATACGATGTCGACATACGCATACGTGCACTGATCCCTATGTTATTACTAGATCTTATCAATTACATATCGACAAAGAGGCAAGAGGGCTGCAGTCCAGCGAAACAGCTATGCTTCGTGGTCATACGCCCTGAGGTTTGAAGATTAAGAAAAGAAGGACGCATACAACTGGATAAACCCGTTTGCGAACAAAGCATCCAAGAATGATGCCCGTCTGAAGTTGCGTTAACTCAGACGGCTGCAGTCCACTGTCACACTGATACGACTATTAAAGTGGAGCACACGGCGCCGCAGTTGTTACAAATCAATGGTCATTAAAGCCCGTAATGACGCAATAATAAAACTAGCATCTTCTTTTGTTGTTGGCAACAGAGCGTCTGGAAAGAAGGATCGATTAAGAGTGCTCGAGGAGGATTTGATATTTTCTTGTCCACAAATATCAAACAACGGTCATAACTGCATGTTTGAAATTGCTCTCGGCATGTGAGCTTAACACAAAAGCCATCATCCAGTGCTGCGTTGGCACAATGCAGGCAAGCGCACATTACACAGCGTGAAAATTAGTCTTACTGCCTGGTTATTCCTCCATGCTACGACGCACGCAGTTGCTAACCAGGTACTTCGACACCATTTGATATAACCATAGAGCTACAACCCAGCTCTATGATATAACCTAATAAAAATGACATGTCAGCAGGCATGATGTACCGCGTGTTGCTCAGTTCTGATTGTCTGTAATCACGGCCTCAAGGCCTACAGCCAGCTCTATTGTCCTCTGCTATTTCTCATGTGTTTGCCTGCAAACATGGAATCACTTAACACGTACCCTGCATTCTCTGTCCAAAGCTGGATCAATATTGTATCTTGCCGACTAAGACACTGTGTAATTGGTGTTGTGACATCACGGAGACTCTTGTAATATGGTCTGAGCATTGTAAGTAGCTGTCTCTTCAAACTTCGATCAGGCTTTCGTTTCGTCCAGGTGGTGCTTAGTGGATCAGAATTTGATTCAGTTCGTGTCAATAGCAGTTTGTTGACGCCTATCAAACCATCAGTTAGTGACGTGGTCATAGTTATTGAGGAACCGGTAAATTGTACGCTGAATAAAATTCTCTTATCAAGCAAGCGGATGCAAAAGAAAACTTATTTCAGTCTTTTTTCCCCTTTTTCTTCTTTTTTTGACATTTTATGGGGCCCCATTGTTTTCAGACGGTTTTGAGGACTTATGTTTTAAGATTTGGCCCCGATCATGTTTTTGAAAAATGGAGACAACTCATCTTGTCTGTGAACAGAACTGTTAGAGTGTGTTTCGAAATTACTTGCTCTAATGGAGAGGGGTTTTCTGTAGTTTCTACGAGCGTGCAACCCGTATGCAAGAGAGGAGGTTCAGGGTTGCGTTCACATTTCCACAAAAACAAATAAAAAACGATGATGACATGCAGGTCAGCGCATCAAGGTGCAGTTTCCTTCACCGAAATGCACCTTGAGAGGGGATCAGTAAACGACTACTAAATGTACACTGATCATTTGGAGGGACACTTCTTGTGTACGGTGTAGCATGCACGAAATTCACCGAGAATGCGTTTGGGGAGTCATAGTCATTAGTCATAAAATACAAGTAACTTGAAGAAAATACCTCCCCGATTTCGTTGGCCGAACATGGTAAAATGGCCCTCAAAACGCAGCCGTTTAAACTTGCGTGAAGGGTGTCCATATGGACGTTATTGCTGGTGTAACGTGAATTTTGGGGGGACCTGTCTTTGGCGGAGTGCTTGCAATTCGAGTTTAAATCAACACGGTATACCAAAATAAATAGGTATCCATGGTGTCCCCTGCGGAGCATGACAATACATATTATGACAATTTGATGCTTCCTAGCAGTGGCGTAGCCACAGGGGGGGGGCACGTTCCCCCCACGTACAAATTCCCGGTGCCCCCCCACACACACACGTGCCCCCCATTGAAAAAAAAAACGGAGGAATGGATATTGAACAAGGCTAACAAAAACATGCCCCCCAAAACACACCACTGAAAGCTGGTGCTCCCATAAGATGCTGGTGCCCCTTTGTGCCCCCCACCAGTAAAATCCTAGCGACGCCACTGCTCCCTAGGTTTATAACTCCTAAAACGAACATAATTGTTTTCACAATCATGTTAACTATCTACAAACCAGGCCAGAAACACGCCTTAATGCAACGTGGCCAAACCATTTCAGATGAAATGCAGGGTAACAAAGTTTGCTTCATATAAACAAAATGCACAGGTTGTACTTACCTCTTCTAAGGGTCACTCAAGATTTACAAACACGCTGGACCCTCTGGTCGAATGTCGTCAGTCTGTAAGGGTGTCGATAGCTTGTCATTTTGTTTCACAGTTGCCATGCACGAGGTGACGGTTTGTAGCCATCTGATCTCTAGACCTGGCCAACGTGTATTTACATAACCCCAGGGCAACACTGGTCTGTTCCCAGTCTCCCAGAAGTATCACTTCTACTGGGTTCAAGCCTTTGCTTTTTTTATGACAGTTAGGCCTATTATTAATCGCTCTCAACCGCTTCATTCCTGTTTGCCGACGAGGATTCTTTTTGTCCGTGTTAACAAGATGTGAACTTTAGAACATGCCGCAAACACGTCGCATCTTTAAACGGTCTAACAACGAACACAAGGTAATCACAACCTTATCATCATCAAATAATCATTTTGTTCTGCAACGCTCAAGCACTTTGAAACCGTTTACCGTCCATTGAGTTAAGTTTTGATACAAGAGCTAATTGCATTGGCGACTATGAAATGCACGCGGTACGGTCGCGTGGCTACCAACAAAATGGACGCTCCCCACCAACATGGCTCTTTTCAACCGATGAGGGGGTGTTTTTGCGTTAGGTGGATAGGGACCAAATGGACTTAGTGATCAGAATAGGAACTACATTTGCTCAATATTTGGCGCCAAGAATTCAACCGCGATTTTCAAAAATGTATGTACCTCTTACGTTTGCCTGCCCGTTCTAGAGCACAAAATTAATGCGAAAAAAATGCGCTGTTAATCATAGGCCTTTAGTGAGCACACCAGGCTACGGAAGCGTATAATGGCCACATGAATTTTTAAAAGTGAAATCTATTTACTCATTGTGGCTGGATACCACTTTGAAAAATAGGCATGTGGCTCGTATACGCTTCCGTGCGTGGGGTGCGTTCCATAGTACAATCCAATACCGTCAAATGACAGTTGAACGCACAGAATTGGCATAAATGCGTTGCTAGCGACTCCTTGGTGTCTCGGAGGCCGTTTTTCTTATTTTAATTCAGTAAAAACGAATCTATAAAAGATCTACTCTTGCCAAGGCGAGTTTCTAGAGCCAATGCTTCTTCCTTTTTTTAGGAGGCGGGAGGCTAGACCCTTTGCACTTGACGTCACCCTTTAACTTTCGTTACTGCTCTTTCCTTTGGGAGTCGGAAACACCTAAATACATGTACAGTGCCTCTTGCAACTATTTGGCACGTGATAGTAGCTAATGTAGTATTTTCATTTGCAGGGGGGTGGCTGGACAAAGATAGGGGAGCTAAAGCCCCCCCCCGTCCGCCCCATCGAACTGCGCCAAGCGTTAACGCATAACCTCTATGTGGACGGCATGACAAGCATCCTTCCTACCTCGGAGAAACAATCCGCCTTGAGCAGAAGAACCCCTCATCGGTCGAAAAGAGCCATGCTGGTCGGGAGCGTTCGTTTTGTTGACAGCGACGCGCACATAACGCATTCATTTCATCACTTAGATCAGTGGGGCTGATCTAAGTGCAGTTGTAAGCAAAGGTTAGATCAGTCTTTGGCATTTATGTAAATGGTGATTTTTTTGGGGGGGTGTTTTAATTGTACATTTTGGTCTCCTACCTTTCTTTTTTTGTTTTATTCCAGGCAGATCAGGCAATTTTTCAGAGTCTGTAGATGAATTTGCTAGTAAATTAATATTTAACTATTGCCAGTTTACTGGGGTGATTCTTTTAAAAAGCAAATAAACGAAAAATGAATGCGTTTCTAAAAGGCTTAAGGTCCCGTATAATATGCACGAAAAATGCTTGAAACCCTGAGAGCCAGGTTATTTCGGACCATCACAGGTTTGGCTTGGTTTTGGTTTGGTACGTTGGGTTTGGGTTCGGTTTGGTTTGGTTTGCATCCATCACAACAAATGGAAAAGATGCAGATAAATAGCACAAAATAAACAGTGTGATGTATGGAGACTGTCTGGCAGATGAGAAAGCTTATTCGAGGCCATGTCCCTTAACAAATAATAAAATTTTACTTCCTAATTTCGCTTAGAATGCTACATAAGAGGAATACAACAAGAAGAAATAGAAATGAAATACACTTGCCGTTAATAAATGATTGATTACATATGTGATTATTTACTCTATCTCCCTAGAAATAGCTGCTTTATTTTTTTAAACAGTGTATATTTCTCAGGTATAAGGGCATTTGAATTATTTTATTCCATAGGAGAAGGCATTTGAGTCCTTTCTGTCTTTTAAAGTGATTCTTGTCTTAATATGACATCACGACGGGACGCCACGACAGCACGACGTAAAGCATTAGGGTAAACACAGCATAAAAATAATGAGAAAGGAGGCGACGCCACGACGCGACGCCACAATGCGACAGAGCATGAACAGTAATGTGATTAACAATAAGAAAAGCTCAACATCTTGATCAAGATTATTTTGAACATTGCGATAATGGCGTTCAAAATGTTTCGAACTGTTAAATAACAGCATGTATTATAGTAACGTACCAGCTAGTAGTTCTACTGTTGACTTCGCGTTACATGTTTTTTGACGTGTCCATTATCGATGCAGCGGACAGCAAGGCACATATACTGATGGCCATCTGGCATTGGTCTATAATTGTGATAAATGGAAATTATTTATTGGTCCAGAATAGATCACATCATATGCCACAAACTCGCATATACACGTACATATATACACATGTATGTACTGGGATCAAGAGAATATTACACTGATCTTAATCAAGGCTGAGAGTATAACGTTTCCACCGCGTTCTGGGCGTAGTCCGCTTATTTCAAACCCCGTTAAAAACAGTGTAAATCAACATTCTTCAGGGCTCAGTAACATGCAAGCCAACATCCCTGAGGTTTGTCAAACAAAAGTGAAATTATTCTTTGGTCCCTAAACTTTTAATTTCTTTTCAATTTGAGGGGGGTTAACCGGTGAAATTTTAAATTATTCACACACCAAAACACAACCTCCCAAAAGGAAAAGTTCCGAAGTCTGTGTTCAGCCATTTTTCAAGTGCCAACCCTTAACTTTCTCAGGCGCCAAGGACAGTTTTCAACCGTATTTTTCAGTCATTCTGCGCAAAGATGGAAGCCCAAACACCCATGAACTTGATCCTGGCAAGAACTTACGCAATCTCACCCTTCGGGGGCCAAACAATCTCCTTGCCATGCGTTCGGCTGTCAGGCGAACGGAAGCAAGCATCCTTTTGTGTCTCCCCGAAAAGGTACGTGTGGAATTTACGCGCGTTTTCAAAACCTCTAAAAGACTCGGTGGCCATTGGCTTCGCTCTCAGTCAGTGCTTCTGTGCTTTTAACATGTGCGTCCCAGGATAGCCTGCGTTGGGTCAGCACCTCCGTGTGGTCTTCCCCTCTTCATCGCCGGACCGTGGCCGAAACTGACACCGCTGTGGGATCGTGGACCCTGATCGTGTCGTGGCTCCATGCACAAGCCGAATCTCGGGGATCGACGCCCACCTACCTGTCTGGGCTGGGCTGTCCTGGCGCGGGGTGTGGCGCTGCTTGGCCCGACGACTGTGCTCTTTTGGCCATGGCACTGACTGGGCGGGGGCCTCAGTTTTCCTTTCTTGTGTTGGCTCCATAAGGTAATTATGCTCGGCCGAATATAATTGGCCTCTTCGTGCATTAACATGTTTTTGCCGGCATGCCAATTTTCTTTGTATAATTGTGCTTGGCTGTGCTAATGTAAATATGTTTGGTTTTATGCTTTTGCTTGTCCAAATTCACGGTGTTTTTGCATGAGAAGTTACAGTTTCCCAACCAAAAGATTTACTTTATTTGCTTTAACTTATTGCTTTGCTAGTTTAAGTTTATAATTAAACATTATTCTGAATTAGTTCCTTGGTTGTCCTTTGCCCGTATTTTAGAGTCCTTGTTCCCGTCTTTTGATTTTCTTCTGCCGTGAGTTCTCCGCACGTAACAACACAGAAAACAGGTAATCGCGATCGATGATTGGCTTACGGCTGTACAAGTACAGTACGCAACCAAGCAAGCTCTATTAGGAATAACTCTAAATTCCCTGCTTGGGCAAGTAATAACAAACAAAAATTCACTGATGACCTTAACCATTTTTTGTTAATTAATATAGGAGATGACTTCGCTCCCACCCTCGAGGATAACGCCTCGTTTAATCACTCTTCTAACGAGGTGAACAACAGCGATTTCTTTAGATTTTCTCCTGTTTCAACTAGCTTTGTGGAAAAACAAATCCAGCAACTGGATCCCTCTACAGGCTTTGACTGGAAATCAAGCAAATTTTTTTTAAATAAGCAAGTCCCGCCATTTGTACCTCCTTAACTTACCTTACAAATAACTCCCTTTCACAGGTGCTTTGCGAGGGTACTGGAAGACCGCCAAGTCATTAACTCCAGTATCCCAAATCCTCCAATTTTAATACGACTTTACATACACCCTTGGGGGTTAGGGTTAAGGGTGGTGATCGCGACGAACTTTCTAATTATAGATCTATCTCAGTCCTCCCACTGGTTTCAAAAAACTTGAAAGAGTTATAAATGATCAGTTGTTTACGTTTCTCAACGGGAGGAACTTCTTACTTCAGGTAGCAGACAGCATCATTCTACCCAAATAGCAGTCCTTGATGTTTAAATACCGACCACACTCTAACCATATGGATAATGGTAAGGTAAAAGGAGCCACTTATTTTTTGAGGGGGGGGGCTGAAGAAAGCATTCGCTCCTGTTCACCATAGAATTCTTCTCCCTAAGCTATACGATAATTGAGTCAAGGATCTGGAATTAAGATGGTTCGAATCATTAAATGGTGAGGAAATCGAGAGAGCTCTTTTAAAAGTATCTTGGACATATCCTGGATGAACATATATCTTGGTCCGATCACATTGATGCCACAGTTAAGAAAATCTCCATGAGGATGAAATTTCTACGACGATCCTCTAAACCTTGCCTTCATAAGTCATTGTTTAAAACGATAAACAGTGCCATGATCTTGCCTTTATTCGACTATTGTGACGTTGCCTGGTCAGGACGTGCACGTTCCTACGACGATAAGCTTCTTAAACTATACAAACGTCTTGCCAGATTAATTCTTGATGCATGCTCACCCTAGAACACATATTCACACAATCACAACGGGCAGCTTCGCGGTCATCATTGCCAGCTCGTTGGGAGATGCGTATAGTAAGGTTGAAGTGTACAACTGCCAGAATAATCTAAGCCCAGCATATCTCCAGTTCCGCTTTCAGAAACTACATCATTCTGCAAATACCCGTGCCAAGTCTGACGGATCATTACATCTGTCCGTTAATCCCGAGACTAATGTTGCTATACGTACTTTTCAGTACCTTGGGACTCTGGAATCAAACAAACTTTTCACGGCCCAAAGACAAGCGAAGTTACTTTCTCATATGAAATCCCGTATAAGCTGATTATGTACATTTATTTGATCCAAAAGCCAGTTTTAGTTTTAGTGCCCTGTATTTTAATAACTTTTTGATTCCAACAATTTACATACCCTTTTTAGTTTTACGGTATATGTTTTGCTTCAATACAAGTTTAATGCTGCTTGCTTTATAACTTTTAATTCTAAACTGTTCTTAGCGGTAGGATTCTTAACATTTTACATTTTAAGGTGTAGGAAAATCAATTGCCACATAGTTTGTACACAGGTTTGACATAATATCGTCTATATGTTTTGGTGCAAAGAAAGAAGATCATTTGATGTTGTTAATATTCAAATGATTGAGCACAGTGGTCAGTGGAAAGTTGCAATGGACATGAGAATTAAGTGCTTATTATTAAAATCCATCGCTTTGAAGGGAAACATTTCACGAGTTGCTTAAATGTTCTGTCACATTTTTGTGATGCAAAAAATAAACGACTGAGCGCGCACGCTTGTGTGTAGGCCATATGGAAGTGGGCTAAAAACACACACAAAGAAAAAGGCAATTTTTGGCAGTTCGTACTGTAAAGTCTGCTCATTGTACACACTCAGCCGTAATATCTTTTATTAAGACAGATCACTTCCAATAATGTTTATACATGCACTGAAATAAACCAACAGCAATAAGTCTGAACTGTACACGGTACATGCATTCATTATCGCTCAAAAAATGCCAATCTGAATACATATTTTGGATATACATCAATATTATGAACATCGACCTCTTCGTAGAATCATACGGTTTCACCCCTCTCCCCGCTTTTTCAAATTTTCTTGGCAGGGCAAGTCACCCCCCCCCGCTTTCCCCATTCCCCCTCCAACTTCAGGCACAAAATTACGCCACTGAAACTGTAAGATATCGGACAACAATCAGCGACATCCTCGGTATTTTCCCTTTCCTGTTGGACATGACATTCGGTACGGTAGGTATTTACCATCAAACAAAAAACACAAGATAACGATGTTTTATTCCACTGCACTTGCTACTCTAATTTTACAAATTATTTACACTCTTTGATTACTCCTAGGATATTTTGGTAAATTCTACTAATTGACAACTCAATTAACAAGCACACAAACAGTGGCTGTTTTTTTTTCAAGCATATCGTTGATACAGGGCGATGGTTGGTTTGCTGCACGGAGCCAAGCTTGTCCTGGTCTCATGAGGGTTTCTTGTGGCTCACTGCAGCGGACGTAAACCACGGGGTTACTATTTGGCCTACCAAGGCCTCTCCACAGCAACGCCATGCCCTTCCAACGGTATTCCATAGCTCACTAGGGAAGAGTCCCGCCATTATCTGGCATCACTCGGTTCCCAGAACCAGGTATAATGTAGAAAACCTGGTTCTTGAAATCGGCAGGCTCCGAAAAATGGTTTCTGACGTCGTTGTTTCTGGCAGTGGATGGGGCTTAACTTATCAGCAATTGCCTTTACCGATGTCGCTCATAAAATTTGTAACATTGACTTTAAACAACCTTTCAGATCTAAGTAGACGGCAAATCTCCAGATGTATCATCAAAAATCATCGAGGCCGGCAAAGCAGGAGAAACTCTGACACCAGTGTTTCGCAACGACGTGCTCTTCCTGTTTTCACCAACGAAACACCTTCCTGCGAAGTTATGTTATCTAATTTACATGAAATTACTGCATGGGTACCAGCAGGCGCAATGCCCACATTCTGCTGCTAATAGACGTACATACTTATTTTTCTTAGCAATGTGCTGCAAATCTACTTTTATCTCATTAATTTCACTCTGTAACAGATTGTATCTTTTGATGTTGGGGCAAATTCAAAAGTAAATGCACGTTTGGGCTCATTCAACATGATAATGGGGGAGAAAAATATATCCTATTTGATAAATATACCGATTACTTTATTTCCTACTTACATAATTATGAAGTATTCTCAGTTGAAAGAAATATATCGGGAGAAATCCCCCCCCCAGCTGGATACGCCACTAGGAGGGAAAGGTCCGGCCAGACCGCCATTTCTTTATATGGGGGACAGTTTACTGGGGAATCTTCATTAACAGCGGCAACGACCACGACTTTTGGACTTCGTGTAAGCCACACCAGCATGAAAGCAACGCTGGTTTTGCGTGGTTTTCTATCAAGAGGATTATCTTTCACTTGCAACTGCAAATGTCAATAAAAAGTTGTCATAAACATATCACCTGCCAGATCAGTTTCGACTAATCGCTATAGATCTGGCGGTTCTGCAGTTTACATAGGATTATAATTGTGTTTGCTCTCCCTGTGTCTCTTATTTTTAACTCTTCCGGGGAGTAAACTGACAGATGCTTTGAAAAAGCGGATAATGTTTGTCATAAATAAATCAACTGTCAGATCATTTTGGGAAAATGACCAAAATNCCGGCCAGATTAAAATTATTCATGGATAATCTCAGCTCATCGTATCTCTTTCAATTTTTTCAAAGAAGAAAAATGGCAGATGCTTTGAAAAGCAGTTGATCTAAACCAGCACGGCTAAGAAATCTTTCAGACTACTACCTCCCTTGTAAGAATTCCCAAACCTTTCATTACAATGCACGGTAATGGAAAGAAAACGAGAGTCTGATATGCATAAAAACAAATCGCTAAATTGAACGGCCACTTAAAAAAGGATATAACATCAAAGAAAAATGTGTAAGCCTTGGGATTCTAAAGGATTTTTAGTGAAGCAAAATGTGAAGGCTTTTTCCGAATATGACATTCATTACGTGAAGCCGACATTATTAGTTGCAAATATTTAGGTATCTTTTTTACGAAATGACATCTTCATTGCAAAGGTCGCGTAAAAGTCAAACGGTTTCAAACCACATGTATGCCGAATGCTAGACAACAATACTGACGCAAAAACAGCACTCTGAGAACAGCCTAGTGAATTGACGAGAATAGACAATCTGAAACAATCACATATTGTGATAAGTTAAAGATAACTAACTAATGCACGTACACATCCCGTGGGTCTCAAAGAAAAGACACGAACCTTCCATAACAACACAGCCAGTTTAAGTGAACGGTCATCAAATATCATCAGGATTTACTACGGATTCGAGCCGCCTTTGTGCTGATCAGAATGTTATTAATTTTTCAGCAGAGGGATTAGAGTTGATTCCGCTACTGCGTCCTGCGGACTTCAGTAACAGGTCGTTGCCGCGACGTCCCGAGAAGTTACTCAACAGGTTCGTTGTCGTAGCGTCTGGCTCAGACTTTCAGGTACACATCCAGCAAGGATGAATGGGTGAGATCGTCGGATGGAACTGTGGTTTGTCTGGCTTTGGAAAGCAGGAGCCCTTCCAAGGGCAGGGGTGCATTGTTCGTAAATGGGGTAAAGATGGCGCAACGGTTGTTGAATGCTTATTCTTTGCAAGTCCCTCGTTTTTAAAGGTTGACTTGCTTGAATGCATCCTACTGTCGACCATTTTCTGCGTTAGCTGCTCTCAAAGCGTCACGGGGAAGATGTTGCCCGACGTGTACTCGATTTTGTCGAAGTCCTTTCCAGAGAACCTCCTTCAACTGAGCTCGGAAATGTTCGTACATAAAGCAGTAAATGATTGGGTTTATGAACATGTTGCAGGATACCAACGCAGCAAATACAGTGTACACCGATTCGCTTGAATAAATGCTGAACAGTGTGCGGATATAGTGGAATTCGGCAGGGAACCAGCAGATTATGAACGCGCTGCCAGCTACGAGGACAGTTTTCAGTATGTTCTCCTTAGCTTTGCGGAAAAAATTCTCGCGGTTGTTAGAAGGAACGAAGACCCTCCTGTGTAGTCTGATCAGTATTTTTGTGTACGTGTAGATTAGAATTGTGACGGGTACCAGATATTCCACTATGATCACTAATGCACCTTGGAAGAGTTCCAGTCCTTTTCCCTTCGGCACAGGTTGGCATTGCCCCTGAAACGGCTCGAAAAGACTCAAAAGATTTGAGCCATGGGCCAAGCCGATTCCCCAAGGAACCACTACGACGTATTTGATTTTCTCGGATGAGATTATTTGGCGATGTTTGAGGGGATAACAGGTCGCCATGAACCTGTCCAGCGAGATGATGACCAGGTTGTACGTGGACGTCACATACGCACACCACATGAAGACGTCGGCGAACAAGAAACGGCAGACAAAGTCAGCATAGAGAGTGTTTTGGCTGGAAAACACAGGTTTGGAGCTCACAACAACCCTGTGAAGGAAGAAAACCACTGCGGCAACTGAATCGATGATGGACTGGTGAAGGATGAGACGATTCGTGAGGGAGCTGAACACGCGGCGTCTGGCCAGCATGACGGTTATCACAAGGCCGTTACCTAGCAAAGCCAGGCAGGCGATGCCGGTGTTGACTGCAATCTGGAGAGGGCTGCGGGGCCCGAGTAGATCGTAAAAATTGGTCTTGTTAGGAAAGCCACCACTCAGCCATCCTTGCTCCTGATCACTCGTGTCGGACATCGTGAATTTCTTATAGGATTTGGATGACTGATTCTATCTACTCAGAAAGACTTCAGTTTGTAGATTTCAGAAATCTCATGGATCTCGCAAGATGTACCGTCCAACTGTGAAATTTGCGCATTTCTTCCAGTGTGGGCAAATACGTGCAATACATAGGGTTTTTGGTGAAGCACCGCCTTGTTTACGTCATGATGACGTGTTATTTTCACGTTGCCAAAATCTTGGGAGCAACGTGTCAGAACAGTAATGCAACTTTTCTCCGAGTACATGTAGTTCTAATCTCAGAGTATATCACTTTTAAAACAACCTAGTCAAATTTTTGACTAGTTTTCCTAGTTTTTGCAACTTGACTGGAAAATTAGCCACTGTGTTGAAACGTAATGCCAAACAAAAGTTGTTTTTACTAGGCTCTTTACTGAACAATGAGCCGTAACTAATATTCTATTCGCGCGCGATCTACGTCATACGTATGGGTTTCCCACACTGTTCAAAAGGACACTATTTTTCGAGCAGACGTTATTCCCGCGCACATGCATGCATGGCCTATATGTATATGTACAGTGTATGCACTGTCCTGTACTGTACATACATGTAATACCTAATAGAGGTGTTTCAAGGTAATATTTCTAGAATACTTCTGCTTTTCAAAGAAGGGCTATATTGGACAAAAAGTATGTTTTACAAGAAATCTAGTAATAATGACTGGGATATGTAGTAGGACTTGACCCATATTGGAAAAAGTGTGGTTGACAAGAAATCTAGTCATGTTAACTGGGACACATGGTAGGGTATGACAAATATTTCAATTAATCCATGTGACTAGATTTGGTAGTCAATAATTCTGACTAGACATATCTGGTCACATTGACTAATTTCTAGTTGCACCCAGCTGACCCTAAATGGCTAGTCCAAGTTGACTATTTTCTAGTCAAATTTGACTATAGGTTTTAAGAGTATATGTAGCTGCCAATGGTCAGACTTTCATTATTCAATTTGTGACTTTCAAGTTATAGGTAATACATATACATGTAAATTAAAATGCGACTAATGGCGGAGTTGAAGCAAAGACTCCTCCCTTTGTGCTTACTACCCTTTAGGACATTTTAATTACTTGAACTCTTTTATATAAAATTTAATGTTGGTGTACTGTACATGTACTGATTAATTTCATTCTTTTAAGTTGCTGACTTGATACAATGCAGTCGGTACGATTACCACATCATGTCTCTAATGAAATAAATTATTTATCTATCTTTCTATCTATGTATAAATCGATGTGTATGATGTCCTTGGTGGTTTTATTTTCACATTTCTGTTTAATTATGAATTTGATAATGATTTTACTTGTTAATTATGAATTTGATATTCTAATGCCTGATACTCACAAAAGGGCTAATCCAAACTTGCTGGTGATTTCCAGTGTAAAAGAGACCGTTAAATTTTGGTGAGATTATGACATGTCAATGTCGAAATTTTTTTTTTAAATTTTGTCTGCGGAGTGGCTTCAGCCTGATTTCGTAAACGCCACAATTACAAGTGAACGTTCATTCATAGTTGAAACAGGCTGACTTCTGAAGTCGGTGTATCATTCAGTTTTAAAAGGCAATCTCAGAATCGTTCGACCAGACGACTTAGAGTGTAGTCTGACTCCAGTGTCACTGCCACTGCTTAGGAGTTACCAAGTTCAGTCAGGCAGTGTCTGTGCTCCTGACTCGCGTACAGCCACTCTCCTCCTGGTTCGGCTTTCCATTGAGTGCATGCGCTTGTGTGTGAGAGTTACGGTTGTGAAACATACACGCTGCGACAGTTTGAAGTAGATGTATTACGACTTTGGACTTCAGCGTGGACTCCCTGCAGAAATAGCAGATGTAGTTTGTTGATGATATTTCATAGACATCTTTTAGATATATTGAAGGACAGGTAAACCCAAATCACACATGAGAAAAGCCAACGAAACAAAACCGAAACAAAGAAATCCCAATGTCTGACGATTAAAACACGTAATAAATTTCAAATCTGATCTGAAACGGATTAGTCGAAACGTTTGATGGAACCCTAAAGCGCTTGCTCCATAGATATGTCCAACGAACATCCTAAAGACTTGGGCATCTTTAGGAAATCAATCATTATTTGCCAGCACTTTTTTTTGCACATATTGAATCACGCAAGAGAGCTTAGGTTATTCACCAATCTAACTCATGTACGGTTGAATGGTCAGAGGTCCGCCAGCGATACTCAAAGAATTATGGACCGGTAACGCACCCAGAGAGTGGAAGTGATGAATATTTCACTGATCCGCAGCACAGACTCGGAAGTGCGTGCAAATAGCTCCACAGAAGCAGCGTACTTTCCATGCAAGCTTGCTGGAAAAGTACATAGCACTCCTAGAGTCCGCTGAGCAAGCAGCGTGTTGAGAGACTATTAGATGCACCGCGCACATACCAGGAATGCGCGCAGGCCTGTTGGCACCCGCGTGATGGACGATGATGACGTAAGGGGAATTGTGAATTTCAATTTCCTACCAGTTAAAGAAGCAGAAACTTGCATCAACGTTCAAGTGTGTCCAGCGAAAACTGCATATCTTTAGGAATTCACAGATGTGCTCAAAGATATTCATGGTCACAGTGACTTGATGAGGCACACAGTGTAACGCTCACTACGGATGATTCCATTCTTTTCGAAGCTTACCCATTGCCATTTGATACACGAAGGACTACCAAAACAAAGAAATCGAAACCATGCTCAAGCTAGGCGTAATTGAGATCAAATCCAAACTTCTGCTTAGTTACATAAAGAGACGCCTCGCACCAATACACTGTTTTCAATGGATAAGAAAGGCACAAAGGAACCAGTCCATTCCAGAGATAGTGGTCGCAATGCAATAGCTTGCCCCGAACCACGAGGTATAGCAACAGTGGTTTTAGTCTCGGAAATTCAAATTGTTATGTTTATGTGCAATCAGATAACTTACCGTACTATGTTTTATTCTAATCAACTGAACCTGGCGAACATGGCGTTGAGGAGGTAAACGCATTCCTGAACACATTTCACACGAAGAGAACACGACATGTTCTGAGTTTGCTTTTCTGTGCCGTGGTTTAAGTTCTTCATGTTATGCCTACTGACTGTGACACATCAACCCTTCAAACATGCTCAGTATGAAATATCTGCAGCTGAAAATCTGACAGCAAAATCATGACCAACGCTACACAAGATAACATACTATTACATGTTCGAGAAAGCCACACTGTTTGCTGGGTGATTTTGGTATTTAGAAATTTGTCTTTATTCAATTTCAACTCAACATCATTCATGTCCTTGTTATAAATTTGAAGACTAAGCGGCAGCACAAAGACATGAAAATTACTGTAGCAGAATTATTCCCGACGACTTTCTGGGTCGGTCTCGACCAGCATCGGTGAGCGGTCTAACCTCTGCGCCCTGAGACGCAGATCCGTTATGGAGGAAGTCTACTGCCGGACCAGCAGCACACTAACAAGAGAACACCCTCACACGCACCCACACTCCCCACAAACGGGAAAAGAATGAAGAATGCTGGGCACAGGTCTTCGTCTACCCTTCGTATTGGGTTATTCGCTTTTAGGTGTACATCAGTATCTCGCCTACGTGATCTTTTATAAAGTCACACAATTGTGACACAAATCAATGGGTAATTACAACTCCCACAAGCATGAGGCTCCCTTACTGCAATTGCTGGACTATATGTGTTTAATTAATCAGAATAAATGATGCTTTACAATAAACTTCACTGAGAAAGAGGGAGCACGTGGCCACTTACGTGTGCATGTACATGCCCTAGCGCTGTAGGCTGGCGCCCAAAAATAGCATGCTTCTAGCAATCACACGACGGCTAGGCACTAGCCTGGGACGCGTTACCCAGCAACCAATACTTTAACGCGCACTAATCGATTCTATTGGTTAATGCATTACGTTACACTATTTAACTCTAATAGTGTTACAGATTTTTGCACTTCAAGGGTACCATTATAAACTGTGCAACAGCAAACACGTGTCTTTCATGTATTTTGTACAGGACTCAGGTTGCCACGGTAGTTCTTTCCTCGCCTTCCACCTCTGTGGTCCCGGGTTCGATTCCCAGCCCCGGTCCACATGGTTTTCAGTCCCTACCTGACTCCTTGGGTTTTACCCAGAGTATTCCTCTGGGGTTTTCCTCCCACCTCTAAAACTGTAACTCCTTCTTACTGTCTCCCCTTTACTGATGTTGGTGAGTGTGAGTCGTTTGTCGGCTGCTCGAGGCGCCTTGTATGCCATCGGCTCAACCACGATTAAATGTATTCATCGTTCCACAATTAATGTCTTCATTGTTCCGCGTATTTGAACACATCTATATGACATTTGCGCTTGAATAAATTATTATTATTTTTAGGACTCAAATTCCAATGTTTTGAAGGCTCAGCTTAAAAGAAATTTGAAATGAGATTTTTATTATCTTGTTTCACCGTCAAACAAAAAAATTCTGATCTAAAGAATGATATAAAGTGTCTTGATTATTTGTTTCCTAGGTGATTAGGAGAAAAAAACTTGACAGCCGTTCCCCGTGGAATTTTACCTTCATTAACAAAATTCTTTGCGAGGGGTATGACTTACACAAAGGCGACAGCTTGCCAGCTGCGAAGGGGGATGCGGTCCAGCTGGGCATGCTGTATTAGGTACGTTTACGTACGTATGCAATTGCAAACGTCATGCGATATTGTCGCCAGAGCTCTGATAAAAAAACACGATTTTTCGGCCACGCCGATGAGATGGGTTGCTGTTGGGGCGCAGCAAAACTACCAGTGATGGTGACAACTTGCACATGTTTGGCACTGACCGGAAAATTCCAGAGAATTTGGACTGCTATAAAGTCAAGACTACCAGAGCGAAGTGGTTTGGTCACTTTACAGCGACCACTCCCAGCCGCCGGGCTTCAGATCTAGATAATGCGGCGTCATTTGGCATGACAAGAAAAAAATTCCGCTGAAGATTGATGTCATTCCTATCTAATTCCCATCTGCAAGAAAAGGAAATTTAGGAGCTGGATAAGCTACCAAACGCCCAAGCACAAGCGGAAAAACGCAACAATCCTTGGAAATACATAGGAACAATCGCTAAACGATGTAAATATACACTTTAAACAGTCGGTACTGATATATGGATTCTTAATAGACCGATTGCGACTACTAAGTCACGTGACTTTGCTATTGAAGGACGCCAAGTTTGTTGAGGTTTGATACCTACTTTAAGTCACGTGACGTAGCTGGCGCAATCGGTCTATTCGCCGGCATAGACGTGACGTCACTCCGAGGTCACCGGCTCGTTGCCCTAGCGACTGGCTCACGCCTTTTCACACAGAGCCATCATGGCTGTTTCAATGTACGGTATCATTATGCGATTTTTACATCTCCATGATTAAACGGCCGCTGTGATTCGTCAGTTATGCTCTGTTTACCTTGTGTTGACCAATCACATTCACGCTAACACATTCGTTCGGAAAGCTCTCACGGCGTTCATGCATGATCACGAATGCACGACTGGTAGAGCATGAGCATTGCCCATTTTCTGGGTCAAAATTACAAGTAAATAATCATATTCAATAACTAAAACCTCTCTAATTTCAAACAATAACATCTTATCTGCGACAAAATTTCGCCTCAGGCATAAGAAATGTGTGAAACCTTACTTTCATGCCGTTAAGTTCGTATTTACGGATTTTACATACAAAGCAATGGTGATTCTCATACCTGCTCATCGAAACCCACGTTCGGAATTCTGTCAAATGTGAAGCCAGGAAGCAAAAGAACTTGCAATGATGGATCTCACTTGTGTGACTACATCCTGCTGCATAGCAGCTGCCGATGTTTCCTTTCAAAATGTGAGTTTGAATGGTTGAATTTGTACGTTAAATATTGAGTTATTCGTGCCATACGTTAAGTACAGGAAGGATCAGGTTGCTTTGCATGAGGCGTGAGCCAGTGCTAAGGAAGTTGCTGTGACCTCGACAGGAAGTGACGTTGGTCTACGCTGGCACATTGATTGATTTGGCTCAATCTAGTCACCTATTTGATGTTGTACAACTCCATCTCTGTCCTCGTCTTCCTCTTCTTAATAACAATTTCCGGCTCTTTATTCAACACAGTACAACATAAATGTTTGATCCTCGGATTGTCTACAAAGGTGCCGTCACGATGACGACAGGTGTGAAATTACAAACAAGTAAACTAGAGATACCCCATCTTTCTTTTTACGGCGATTTGTAAAGTAAATTCAGGTCTCCAATTATCGTCTTGTGTGCAAAACCACGTGACCCTTGATTCCGGTCAGAGCCGGAAGCGCCTTATTATTTCAAATTGGTTACATATATGTTTTCAATGGTGTTATTCTCCAATGAGAAAGCACTGTTCACAATCGGACTGGTGACGTCTTATAGTCAAGCATCCTCTAAGAGTATGTTGAAAAGTGTAAGAAATGCATTTTCCGCAGATTTTTGCGAAATTTGCTATTGTCGCTTGTAAATAATTGGTATAATGACCTTTCCGTAGCTAACAACAAAAGGTCTGAAGATGTAATCTGATGACGTCATGAGATCGGAGGTTACAGGAATAATCTGTTGTAAGAGATATTCTCTTGACTTGCTAATCAAATTATAGAATAAACATAGGTTTCCAATTTTCTTCAAGTGACCCCCGTGATGACATCATTAGATATCAATAACAACCAATTAAACATTTATCCTGTTACTCTCGAAAATCTACAAAGAGATTCTTTCTTTTTTCAGTATTATCTCAGAGTAGATCTACGTTTTTTTTACACTGTGGTGATTTTGATTCGACCCTTTCTTCTAGTGGGAACTGGAAGTGCCTTAATGTTTGAAATTCATAGAAGATAGAACCTTCTTTCAACAATGTTAGTCTGCAGTAAGAAAATACTGCTCAAACTGGTGACGTCACGAAATAGTCAAGCACCCTCTAGCTGAAAATTTCAGAAATGCATATTCAGTTGCGTGCAGTCATATATGGTGACCTTCATGCAGACAACAATGCCTGAAGACTCATGTTGATGAAATCAACAGACCAAAAGGTTATTATTGGAACATCTTTAATTTCTAGATGTTTGAAAACTGGTACGAAGTCAACTGTAAGAGACATCAACCAACCAGTTAATCAGTCAGTCAGTCCGTCAGTCCGTCAATCATCAAACAATCAGTAAATCAATAAAAACTTCATTTTTACCAACACGTAGATGGACAAATTATCTAGCATTTGAAATTTTTTATAAATTCAGTTGCGTCTCCACTCGACAAGTAACACCTACAGTTGCAAGGACGACGATTGAAGGTAAATACCAACGTAAAGGTTGGTACAGAGCTAGTAACATACATCTTAAATATGACCGTTAGCGTTATAAAAGGGGCTTATTTTACCTGAGTACATTGTTAAAATAATTGGATTTGAAATTTACATTTGAATAAATATATTTGCTTTATTTTTCAGAGGAGGATGAAAAGAGTTCCACAGTTTGGGTCTGCATGTTTGACAGTTTTTTAGTTAAAGTGGTACGAGTCCTAGTCAGTGAATGCCATGACAACGCCTAGTGAAATGATGGTGAACATCCTGACCTGTACACAACATTGAACAAATGGTTTTGGTAGGTTATTGTGCATGAAATTCCCAAGCTTTGGCAGGTGTAAAGACAGTGACCTTTAGTGTTCTGGGTTAATTAAAGGATTGCTTTGATCCCGAAAGTTACTATGGTCAATTGCTCTCAGAGCTCTGAAGCCGAAACATCATAGCTAATCTACAACAAAGGTGAAATTGTGGCATTGTAGGAGGTAAATAATACTTCCAAGGGAGAAAGGCTTTAATTTTATTGTTAATACCAATATGTCTAGACTTAGGTTACGTATTGTCTTTTTTCAGGACAGAGATCGGTCGATTACAGTCCCAAAAGTTTTTTAAATCTGTGCTATTATGGTTTTAGGCATATCTTGTAAATGGATGTTTTGCTAATTAATAAAACATCAAGTTTGTTGTCTTAATATTTGGGGACAATTGTTGGCTTCAGTGGCTTATCCAGTATTTGGTGTGGGGGGGCAAATTCAAAAGCGAATGCGGCTACGGACTCATTCAACATGATGTTGAGGGAGCAGAATATCAAACGTCTCACTCACGGTCCCGACATTTTTGCCTTTATTTCAGGGTGTGGTTCTCTGAGGGTTTAGTTCTACTTTGAGAGTGCTAAAGAACACAACGGGGATCGGGCTGTGTGAAATAGATCACTATCAACAGTCAAAAGGATAAATGAGAAAATCTCTAAGGATTTCTCAAACTCAATCATAAATGGAAAATAGGAGGGGCCAAATTACAGTATTAACCCTTCATTAAATTCCCTTAAGAGAAGGCAAAATGGCATTAATAGTAACAAATTGATGCTTATTTGTAAGTACATGTACTTACTTGCTGAACCACTCCAAAGCAACCACTCTAATACCTTAATGGTCAAGTTTAGATACAGAATATCGTGATTGATTGTGTCGAAGCCTCGGAGACGTCCAGGTTATGCCAACTGTATTCTAGTGTCCTTCCACACTGCTATTGGCTTTACCTTATAACTGTATGACGCTATGGATACAAAACTGTTTTCAAGAAATTCAAATAAATGAGATAATATATTTGTGCTTATCGAGGAAATGCGTCATTCTTGCATATTTAATATGCTGTAATATTCTAGTGAATGCATTACAAAGGGGCCTGTAATTGTTAATAAGTTGTGAATCACCATTTTAAACTATTAGAGTAACCACTGGAAATTTTCATGGTGCTTGGTACATATCCACTGTAGATTGGCATGTTCATAATAAAAGCTCCAGGGTTGGAAATTGCCGAGGATCACTTCGTCATTAATGGTACGACCAATGTAATCTCTTTCTTATCGGGAAAGTTTATTACTGTATTTTGAATTTCACGTTCTGAAACTGGATTTAAAATATGGATTCAGCCCTTTAACTCCATTTCTAAATTCCTTCACAAATTTTATGGAATGCTTAATCATTTGCCGTACTAAACAGTACTCATATTCTTGAGCTTTGGTACAGTTTGTCTATAATCAACTCTCCACTGGGATACCTCTGCTAAACGATTCCGCTGTTACTGTATTGTATAATCTTTTTATAACCAGGTTTTGGTCAGAAATGGACGGATCTTGTTCTTCAGAAGAAATAGCTGTGGCCAAATGAGTGTTTTTATGTGGCCTTTGGTTGAGACTTTTCATCAGTTACCTGCCACGTTTTCTTCCCGGTGACGGTATAGCTTTAAAGTGGTACATCACCCATATCCAATATTTTAGATATCAGTATAGGCATCCGAGGCTGAGCGTCAGGGGCAGAGGTCGAAGTTATTGAGAGTAACCGAGTTTTGTATGGTCTCCAACATCATCCTGGTGAAACGAATGATCAACAATGCCAAGAGCGACCAGACTCTTGCTAACTCCTTTCAGCATATCAAAATTGCAAATATCTGCACAAGCATCGTAGATCAAGGAATTCAGATGGGCGGTGTTAATGTTAGGTCATCTGATTGTCTTTCTTACGACATGAATTCCTTCGATATATCCACGGTTGTCCAAGGCCGTTTTCCAATACTCAATTTCGGCTCCGTCTCAGGCTTCAACTGTTTTTTACTAGCTGACTTTGAAGCTGTAAGCGCAGTAATCAGTCTAATAGTGCCACAAAACAGCAAATAGGGGCCCTAAGATGCAAGAGAGCCAGAACATAGAGTAATCCAATTTAATTAAAACGCTTCAGGCCCGCAATTGGGGATTGATTTTGGAAACGAAGCCTGAGACGGAGCCCAAGTCGAGTACTGGAAAAGGGCCCAGGTTGAAAAGACCATAACAACCGCTCCTTCAAAACATTGCGAGCTTCATCCCACGCCCTTGTATCAAGATCTGCATTGACGATCTTGCTCCATTAATTACAGGTCTGGTTAACAAGTCCCTCTAATCTGAATATTTTCTGAACACTCTTAAAATTTGCACACATCAGACTGTTGTTAAAATGCAATTCTTGGTAGGGAGGAATTGAAAAACTATCGGCCTGTGGCTAACTTGAAATTCATTAGTAAAGTTATTGAAAGAACTATTTCCATTCAAATTATGCCAGTCATTTCCATAGCGTTGCCCTGCAAGATGCGTTCTTCAGTCTGCCCACTGAATTAACCACAGCGTCAAGACAGCACTGCTTGGCGTTGGAAGCGACATCCTGAAAGCTTTGGAGGAAGGAAATATTGTCCGGGAGCCCCCAGTAGAGCATTAATGATCGGTGTATTACGCAATCACCGATAATAATTATCAAGTGACAGTTGTACGTCGGGCTCATCGCCTGTCAGTCAGCGTCGTGAATCATTAGCCATTGAATTGAACGACATCCCCCCCGGTTATTTTTACATTATTTACATTTTGGCCATGCGACGTATCAGGGAGCGTCATAACATTCAGGATCACTTTTATGAAAACGATGTGCCAGTTACACCCGCCTTTTAAAAAAACCTTTTCAGAGATAACCTTGCCCGCCTGGAACCATGTACAAGTGAGATGAAAGTAATTTACTAAAGTTAAATGATGAGTTTTTTACCATTCGTTTGCATACATGCAATATGGTCACTTCAATTGTGCTCTGCCAAGAGTTTGCAACGTAGTGGCCCCTGTATTCGCTTGTCGCCCAGCGCCCGAACGGGGCGCTGGGCCGGGAAGGGCTGACGGCTTTGCGAAGTGATTGGCTTCCATTTGTACAACCTGCAACTGCGGGGTTATTACTGCCTGTTGGCGATACGTTTTTTAATTTTTTTGGTTCGCCAATGGCAATGCTTGGGCAAAGTGTCGGCCATATGATAAAAACATGGCCTTGGGACTATCACAGTGTGGTAATTCATCTTCTGATTAAGTATCACAGATCACGTGTCTTTTGGTGAATCTTTTTTTTTCACCATCAGCCCTTCCCAGCGTTCTGTTCGGACGCTGGGTAACAAACGAAGCCAATATAAACAATGCGCGTTTGAAGGGGTTGACATGTCTGGGCGTGTCGACCGGCAATGTGCATTTAGAAAGGGTCGACACATTTTGCACATTGTGACTGGCCAACGCTTTGCAAACTCTTGGTAGCGCACTATTGTGAAACGCTCCCATTCAACGCCTCCGGCGTTGCGAAGAAAACAGCGCCCTCTCTTGATCCAGATCACGGCCCATTACACGCACCAAACATTCTTTGAGCGTCACTGCCCATTCTTCAACACCTTCACTGGCTTCCTGTGAAATACAGAATCATGTTACAAACTCACGCTTCTTATATAGAGTTCACTCCACAGCATTTCTCCCCATATTTGTCCACGCGACTTGCTCTGTACCATTCTGGTCGGTAAGGTCCCAAGTCTGCCCGGTACAACCAGCATCTGCTGGCTGTATCAAGATCTCCTCGATCCTAGGATACAGATCTCTCCATATTGCTACCCCACGTATGTGGAATAGTTTCCTTTGAGCATACGGTCCAGCACATCACTCAGTTTATTTAAAACGCATCTCAAAACTTATCTTTATAATCTTGATTATAATATTAGATTTCTGATAGGACTTGTTATGGTGCCCGTTGGCATTGTTTCACGTTCTGGATTAAAGTCGAGGCAATTGGCTAAAACATCTTGATGTTATGTTTTGAAAAAATGTGTACAATCATCCACGCTGGGCGACATCCGCCGTCTAAATCTTACTGCTTTCAAACTGACGTACAATAAGTAACGATCTACAAAACATTCAAGATATAAAACAAAAGGAAAAAATGATGAATAAGATAAACTTATCAATAAATATGGTGTAGGTGTTACAATAAAGTAAATTTATAGCGATGCATTTTAGCTATTTCGGCACTGAATATTAGAAGCCATTACTGTAGTGGCACGATGCCCCGTGGACAGGTGGAATGCAAGCGTGACATGCCTCTTCGACCAATGGGGTGTAGTGATTAGCCAAACGCAAAGAAAAGAAAAAGGGGCAATGTTTGCTCCTTTTTCCTTCCGACAATGCCTTTCAACCATGTTGTGCAAAATCACCCGTGTAGTATTTGTAATAAGGCTTATGTACTGTAGCAAAACTTAGGTTTGCACTTTTTAGACTGACTGGAAACACGTGAGGACTGCATGGGCTTTTGTCGCAACAACTACTTCATCAGATGCAAAGAGTAGGGAGGCTGAGTTTATATACCAGACACGAAATGGGACAGATCCCCCCCCCCCCCACAAGGCCAATCCCTATGCACACTCCAGCCTATTGTTACCTATAACACATTCCCCCCATGTCTCAAAAGAATTCCCGAGATACCAGCGTAACAATGACCAACGCAAAAGCGGGGGTGGGAGGGTGCTCTCTGTCCCATAGTTTATTCATTGAAGTACGGCCTTGCAGTGGTATACAAATGCAATGGAGATGGCTGATAGGTAACCTGGTCGTGAGAAAGAAAGCCTCAGTATCAGTCCCAGATTAATGCAGTTCAGCTTCTTGATAACCCATTGTTCAGCAGCTTCACTGTGAAGTGTGGACTTGAATGCCCCATGTACCCTGAAAATGGCTCTTTAGAGGAGACTAGTCTTTGTGCCTCCTGAAATCTTCCCCTATTGGAATGTCGGACTTTACTTCCCTTTAAAAAAACTCCAGAGCCACGACTAGTGGGCTGGGTTTGGGCGGCTTGTTCTCGTATGTTCACAAACAGCTCGATTTTGTTGTTTGTGGGTGGGCCGCTCGAACGCACAGCCGGTTATTGCTTGTAGTTAATGACAAGCAACACGCAATATGGCGGCGTCCATGTACAATATTCGAGAATTAATGTTTGGATAACTGGACTGAATTCTTTTCTATTTCAAAAACAAACATTCATTTCTGTGTTATGGAAAATAATGAATGATATTTTTTTCAAAAGTCCCATTGTCTGTGGCTTTGTAAGCAATCTCTACTTTTGGCAGCTGTTCAAAAATCAACTCTCACGAGTTTTACTGTGTGGTCCTATAAAACCCTAACGAGAAGGTGGTGTGTGATCCTTTTCCAAGAACAGTATCGTTGAGTCGTGTTCCCGCGGTTCGAGAGCGAGAACAAGAAACTCGTGTCAGGTACAGGCCGCCCGATCTCGACCTTTTGACGTATGGCGGACTCAGTAGAAGGGTGCTATTTGGTTTGGGTAAAATCTTGCGTGTTTACTCCAAATTTACCCCCTTCAAAATAGCACCTCGCCCCCAGTTTGTCCGTCATGCTTCGAAAAGCATACAAGACAACAGCCTGTGCATTGAGCCATTCAGTCGAAACAGTATGTATTTTGCACTGTCACGGAAACAAAATGCACATGGCGTAAGAACCAGTTAGATTTTCACAAAATGGGTATCAAATAGAACCGTAAGAATTTACTTCTAAATTTCTTAAAGCTTGGTGCGTGAAAAAATGCATTGTGAGCTGTGGCTATACTGCAGGAACCCAGCCGAGGAGTTACTCAACGGCTTGGGACAGGAATAAAGCATTTATGTAGATGCAAATGTCAGAGCTGGCCAACGCTGGACAAATAATGATTCATCTCACGGCTCTCAAAGCGCCAGTGAAGCCTTTTTTATCCTTGGTACTATATGGAAATAATGGTGAGTGGTTTAAGTCGGAGAAACGACAAAAAGTCTTTGATTCGAATGGGCGAGGACACTTCTCCTAAAATTGAATGGACAGTTCAGACCTGCAATCGTATAAAGCGTGTTATTTTGTATTCATGCAAATAAACACTATGGCGAATTGCGTGAGCCGTGTGGAAAATCTCTATTGTAAGTAGCAGCGACACCTAAAACAACCGCAAAAGGGAAGGTCCGGAATAGTGTGGAGAAGATTCCTGTCTCGTTAGGAATCTAGAGAGAGTTAGATCTGAATAGACTCGTGAATAAAAGGTTTATCATGGGTCACATCGTGACAAAAAAGGGAGCGTAGGAACACTCCCAGGTGCATCTCACAGCTGGAGCGAATGCTTACGTTACGTCATCTCAACGCAAGTTATATGTTTTTTCTCATGACCGATTAAAGAAAGGTAGTATCGTCCAATTTCCGCGGTCGCGGACAACATGGCCTGGCCCAGACGGTCGTATCCTTGGCGATGGATGATCTTACTGGCGCGTTTCGCCGGGCTCCTCGTCTGTGTCGGCACATTTCTGTCGTTAGGGATCTTCATACCACATTTGGTGGAGAGCTTCTCCACCACCACTGCAGCTGCTGGGCTGATCTGCAGTGGATCCTGGGCGTTTGGTATGATCATTGGTGGTAAGAAATTGTCATACGAACTGAGGCCTTCTATCTACTGAATAAGATGATCATTGACAACTGATTGTCATGCCAATTTTAATTGCAGGTTTTTTCCCTTACCCAACGTATTTATTTTTATAAATACTGTGTACTCAGTGCTTGTCCGATAACTTGCGAAAAAAATCCACAAAATATTTACGTCAGGTAAAGGGCAAAACCTGTAATTAAAATTAACATGACCCACACGGAAAGTACATCTTGAAATAAGTTTGCGGTACCCGCTGCTACATCTGATTCCGCCGATCCCTGCAAGCTCGGTGGTTATGACGTCTGCACTATAGTAAGCAGGAGGTCGTGGGTTCGACTCCCACTCGAGTAAGCTTGTGAATTTTTTTCGCAAGTCCTTAGACAAGCAGTGGGTACATGTATACATGTACAGTTTTTATTAAAAAAAATATACACGTCGGGTAAGGGCAAAGCCTGTAATTAAAAGTATACCTTGAAATAATTCTCATGCTTCAACGTAGAGAAACTTTGACCGGTAAGAATTTTTATAGTTAGACAAACGAACGTAGGTCGTTCGATAATGGCTGGAATAGTTTGTGGACGTTGCCATAACGTGTCATCACTGATCGTTTGCAGTGGGCCCTGCCAGTCGCGGTGAGTATTGTTCGGAGCTTCCGTTCCGTGACATTCGCATTTTTTTAAAGATAGAACTTTCCGCCATAGAGGGACATGGGAAATGTCGAGAGCAGCGTTGCTGTATTTGTCTGCAGAGTTTTTGGTGTGGTATTAATTCGGACTCCATGCACGAAAGACCAATCTTTGATCTCGTTACGCATGACGCCAATACCTTGGCGACGGGGAGTCAAATTGAAAAATGAGACCTGGGGCAAATTTAATAGAGCTGCTCAAGCACAAAATTTGCTTAAGCGTGAAAAAACCTTGCTTAAAAAACAAAGGTTACCAGCTCAGCTCAAACTCTATCTGATTGTTATGCTAACCAAAAGACAGCTAATTAAGATCCCAAAACAATGTACATCGCATGGAGTTTTGGCTGGCTACCTGATTTATCAAGTACGGTTTTTCGGGCTTAAGCAGATTTTGTGCTTTAAGCAGCTCCATGAAATTGGGCCATGATGATCTCACAGGAGGCAAAATTTCATGTGACTCCTGAACCCGTTTGCAACAACACAGCAACCAGGTTGAGATTGTGCTTAGGTACCGGTAACAACGTACGACAGTTCAGTTACGGAATACGGTGCAGCTGTGTAATTATGATGTAATTTGCCTCAAAACAGGTCCTTTCGTGGGTGCCTTGCTTAACTCATGTGACCCAAGAAAGGTGACCATGATTGGAGGGATGCTATCAGCGATTACTAACACGGCAGCAGCCGCCTCCTCATCGATAACACAGCTGGCAGTGTGGTTCGCGGTTTCGAGTACGTATTTCAAGTTCAATCTATTGAAGTTCACAGTAACTTGTTCAAGTTAGATTTAAATAATGTGAGTAAGAACCAATTTGTTTCATTTGCAGGTGGGGGTCTGCTCTTTGTACAAATCGCTACAGTTAAAGCTGTCGCAGAATACTTTCCCGATAATTTTGCTGTTGCCAACGGCGTCTCTCTAGCTGGAGGTATGGTCGGCATGATGGTGTTCCCTCCCGTTATGGAATTTCTGATATCTTTGTACGGATGGAGAGGTGCTTTGGCAATCATGGGAGCCGTTACCTTTCACTACGTCGTTTGTGGAGCACTTCTAAGACCTTTGCACCATAAACGGGCGGAAAAATACAGTCTGGTGCCAAGCAGAGGTGATTCCGAAGATGTGAATTCAAAGTCAGGACAACAGGCAGATGGAAAATCCAGAAGTTGTCAGGTACCAACCGCCTCCCAAAACCTGACGGAGAGTGTGACTGAGTATCTCGACACACAGCTACTAACAGAACCCTTGTTCATTGTTTATCAAGTGGTTGTAGTACTTTGTGGCATTGTTTACACCATGTGGCATTTATTTCTAGTTCAACGAGGCATAGAACTCGGCATCATGGAGTTTCAAGCGGCGTTCCTTGCAACTTTTGGGGGCTTGGGGTCCCTAGCAGGTCGCCTGGGACACGGTCCTCTAGTGGACAGTGGTCTCGTCAAGGCGTCCACCCTCTTTGCCATTGCATCGCTGGTCTTTGCGGTATCTTGCCTGATTAATATCCTGGTCGCTTCCTGGTACTCGGCTTTGGCAGTCAACTACTTTGTCTCGGGAATGGCAAGTGGGGTGACCTATTCCTTGGCTTACGTGATGGTGCGAGAAGTCACTGGGGACCATCACATGTCTGCCTTCGGATGGCTGTTCACGTCCTTGGGAACAGGAGAAATACTCGGTGGATTTATTGCGGGTGAGTACCTTAAATTCCCCACACTCTGCGGCCCAGGTTCGCGAAGAAATGCTAGGTTTTAAAAATTGAAGACTTTGACCTTAATCCGACAAATCCAGCATGAATATTAAAACCAGACTTTTATTTATGGAATTATTGCCTAAATAGCCCCCATCAATTAAAATTCACGCAGATAGGCCACTGCCAGAAATTTTTTGGTCGGTTTTTGTGTAGATTTTGGTGGATTCAGACAGATGTCTGACGAAAGAACGGAGAGGCTCTTGAGTCGGTGCTCAGAAAGAGTTTTGTTCCCCTTAAACAACTATTAATTTTGCAGGGTGGATCCACGATACAACTGGAGACTATGGGATCGTTGTTCTGGCAATTGGAGGCTTGGCATTCATCATGGGTGTCACTGTAACATTGACTCGATGTTTGATATCTTGGTCTGGAGGCAGTGATGAGTGATGTCCCTGATGTACGATTAGCAGATGCTACGGTACCAATATCCAGCGGATTTCTTTGTTGAGGTTACAAAAGATTAATCACATGGAACTTTGCCCAGAAATTCCAACGCACGCTAATTTCCAATTGTGAGATGGCATTTGTTGATAATCATAAATGTCCATGTATACCATAAAGTGAAATTAATTACCAACTTCTAGGTCCTTTCATTATTAATATCGCATTTGTACACACGATATTCAGAAAAGTGAATTTTCCATTAGCTAAATTATATACAATCACTTTAGAATGCATATCGTTTCAGAACCAGAGTCGAACAAGGACACCTGTAAATAAACAAACTACTCTTGAAATCTGACATTACATTTGAACAGGAAGTTGACGTTCTCCATTACTTAATTGCTTTGCAAGGGCCGCTTCTTGAGACCTTGGTTTTTCTCACTATCTGACGGTGGCCTCCTAAATATTTGAAAAACAAAATCCAGTGTTCAATTGAGGTGTCCGTAAACCAAAGCTTGGCTATGTAAATTGCGGTTTTATTTATAGCATTTTGTATTTTGTCACGCATACCGGTACAAGAGCTAAAATCAAGTGGGAACGAACATAAGAAAAATTGATACGGGTTTTGTTTGGTTTTTGTGGGGGGGTTGGTTTGCTAACTGGAATGAACGGTAATTGTAGTGCAATATAGAATTTGATCAATTTGCCTTATAAGTTCCAATATTGGTTTGAAATTTTGAATTAAAGTTATGTAATGTTATTTAGGAACGAAAAAAGCTGGTACTGTAAGAGCAGTATTTATACATAATGTTTCTGGAGTTTTGAAACGAGAGACTCAGCAGATTTTTGTCTCGTTTCGTTCTCCAAATTAATTGATTGCTCTTATAAGCGCACCAGTGTCCGCACCGTCAATTTGTGACTTGTATAAAACGGCAGCTTTTATTTTACGGCAGCATAACTACAGTCGTATACCTTAGCTGCAATGCATTCATGAAACACATGTTCCTGAGTTTTGTACATGTACATTTATTTGCAAAATGTACAGGCAGTAGGGGTAAGAGGGCAGCCAAATCCATTGTCTTTAACTGAAAGAACTGATTTAAGGCCTGGTGAACGTGGAAAATTAAAAAGCTCATTTTCTAGAGAAAAAAAAAACATTTGACGAGGCAATACGTGCGAAGTGTCCCTGCTGTGAAAAGAGGTCGGGTCGGGTAGCGCAGCACGAGAATTGACACTTGTTCCTCACCTTTTATTTCTTCAGCATGATTACCAATTATGACATATATATACAGTAAACTTTGGGCTCTATACAAGATATCTCAAATAATCCTTCCTCCATGGTTCCATAGACCTTTTTCCAGTGACATCAAAGGTTCCTTCCTCCATGATAGAACAGTGCGACTTGTGGTCAATTTTCTAATACCAACGAAGCCGGCTCTTCGGGGGGGGGGTGTTCTTAGAGGGGAAGTCCTCCCCCACCGGATACGTCCCCGCTCCGGGTACAGTATTAGTGCAAAGCTTTTCGCCATTGAAGTGAGGGATAGCAAAATCGTAGTTACTGAGTAGAAGTTCGTCGACAGAATATTCCTATCCTGAGCTGAATACTTTGGTAATTCCTTTTAAATACAGTGGCCACCTAGTTTTTATACAAGGCACCTGTGTGCACATGAGATGAACGCATTGGGGCTGCATCATTTCTGGTGATAGGCCTATCCATTTTGTGACCAGTATGGGGGGTAGGGATGGCGCACCGGTGCTTTCCTCGCCTTCCATAACGGCCCGGGTTCGAATCCCCTCCAGGCCAACATGTGGATTGGGTTCTCAGTTCCCAACTGATTACTAATATTGTTATTAATTATTTCTAGTGATGACACCACTGATCCTCAAAGCGCTCTTGTCACGGCTCGTAAGCCTGAAAAAAAAAACTGTAGGGAGGAGACAATGAGAAGCAGTCACAGCTTTTGAGGTGAGAGGAAATTCCCAGAAGAATGTTCTGGGTAAAACCCACGGAATCAGGTGGGGACTGAAAACCCAACCCACATGTTGACCGAGCCAGGAATCGAACCTGGGCCGCAGAGGTGGGAGGCAAGGAAAGCAGCTCTTGGTCAATTCTGACTCGCCTGGATTCCGTGGGTTCTCCCTGGAATATCTGTCGGGGTTTTCCTCCCACCTCTAAAACTGAGTTGTGTTCATTGTCTTCTCCCACACCCACTGGGAGGTGGGAAGAATACTTTTTAACTGATAGCGCTTTACCCTGGTTAAATAAAGAATAAAGCAAATGGCGCAAAAGCTGCTGTTCTACAATGCTATTGATTCAAATAACGTGCTAGCTATGAACTAAGTCCACGTGTTAAAGGGATTCCTGTAGTGGATGGCAAGGCGTTGCACAAGAACACAGTCACCTTTGTAAATTGGATGCAGTCTATCCAGGACTTTAAAATACACAAACTCTCCCAACACCAGACAGTTCCCAGACAGAATGTCCATTATTTTGCAATGCATTGTTTATTAAAATTTTTCTAGAATGCAATACATGGCAGGACCGAAACCATACCATTCAGCTTGTCCCCCCCCCCACGTGGATTACGCAAATACAACTGTTCCCTATAAAATAGTGTGTAGATATTGATGGGGAAACACATACAGACCTTTCGGGTCACTCACCACTTGCCTCGTTAAAATCACTCTCGCCGTTACTCCCGTTGCCATACTGAGACGCTAATTTTTGATTAACTTCATCGTTGGAGATCACAGTGTTAAGAATAGCTTGGGGCTCAACATGAAACAAGTTCTATGTGACTCGTGGAAAGAATAACAGTTGAAAAATAAGCCGTATATAATACGTCTTCGCCGATATCACTTATCTTTATGGGATTTAGAATCGCGTTTTTATACAATTACCATTGCCGCCATTATTGCTTTTTTTTCAATGTACACGAACAGGATAATCACCAGTATCATCTCTGCCATCCATTGATAAGATCTCCACAAGGTCACCGCGGCCACCCACCAGATTTCATGCTCTTCACTGACACGTGTCCTCGTCACCATGTGACAGTGTAGTCTAACATCATCCATTACCAGCAGCGTAGCTCTTGTCACAGGCATAATCTTAGATTCCCATGGTTACACAGAGTGCTTAAACTTATCCTCATCGACATCACGCTACCATCGTCATTATCATCACCATCAGCACTGATTGTCACTGTCAGGATCACCTTCGTCGGCATACATATAATCCCAGTTTTCACCATAATGAACATCACGATCGTCACCAATGTTGTCACATCCTTTTATCACTATTATCAATCAGACATTCACTTTTCATAATTTATCCATGTGTCTTAGAATCTCCGAACATCCCACGAAACTTGAAAAGCTTAAACTTCGTTTTTTTGTAAACATCGATTAAATCTAATTAAACAAGAGAATAAATAACTTATACATGCGAACTAAGTTAAGATTGCAAAAGGTTTAATGGTATCTTTCGGAAGAAAGATTTACAAAACTGGCAGTATGATTATATCAGCCAGGTTATTTACAAAAAAAAGAAATAGCTTCGATGGAAATTCATTACGTTGCCACCACATCCACTTTTATTTTTGGACAACACAAGAGGCAGAGTGTTTTGATAGGGAAAATGATTGTACTCTCATTTATTGTTTCGAAAATACATTTAAAATATCGTAAGTGCGTGGTCTGAGTAGAACAAGTTAAGATGTTCATATCGTAGTGCACTTGGTGATGACTGCGTTAAGATGTGATGCTCTGCAAGTGTTTGTTACGAAGTTCCTTTGATAGTAATAATGATACAAGTGAAGGGTTTGACCTTTTTTGTAAAATGCTTCGCTCTTGTGTGAAACAAATCCTTTGGGATGCTAAAATAATTTGATATTAGTGTAAGTTCACAAATGCACCACGCAGGTTTGTGCTTTATGCACTTTAGTGCCTCCCTGTTGGCAGCTCAATTAAGTAGATTGACGCTTGTCATCATTTAAAAAAATTAATGATTTGCCCCAACCAACAAGACACTGATTCATTTGAGTCTCCAAATGACCAAACGCCTTCCAAAAATATGAAGTGTAATTGAAGTTGGTTCGAGTTAAATCAAACGTCCTCCCGGAGTCCAGTCACATATCCAGCAAGATATGGGACGGAAGTTACCTCCCCCTACATGTCCAATCCCTAAGCACACCCTAGAGTATTGATACCTAACATACCCCCCCCATGTCTGTAGAGAATTCCTGAGATTCCGATCAAACATTGACCAACACAAAGGTGGGGGTACTCTGCATCTCATATCTTGCTTTATATGCGGTCATAAGTCCCCTTCACAAGTCCTTCTTCACAGGACGAACAGTGACGAAGAATGCTTCTGTCACATTTCAGTTAAATGGCTTGCAACTGAGGCTTAAGATTTATTACTTGCGAAGGACATGTGACGTAACTTAATGGACTTAAGGCCCATATTAATAAATAGACGAGCGGTAACATACGTCCTCAGGTAAGAGGCAAAGTGGTTTCCTGCGCAACTGTTAACAAGGTCACCATATGAGCGAACGCACACCGCGGGATAGACAGATTAACCTCTGTTAAACCCTGAGCGACTCTTCCAGGAAACCAGCACGGAGACAGCGGTCTCGTTAGGAGCTGACTTCGTTAAACGATTCCTCAGGGCATCAGTTGGACCAAGAGGGGGCGCTATCCTCAGCAACGGATACTCGTTTGGTTACTACGCATCGCTGGTTCACGAACGACTAAGAAATGCGAGCGTTGCATTCGCATTGCTACCAACGAAATGATTACCCCCAGACCAAAGCGTCTCTTTGCAACCGATGAGGGTTTGCTTCTGCTTGAAGCGGTGCCTTGGATTGTTCCATTGCGGCGCTATCACTATTGTGGAAAGTCCGTAAGTCACATGAGGATTTTCGCAAATTGGGCAGGTTTCTGCCTAAAAGCTGGTTCAGATACTACAGGTGAATGCAAAAGCGACACAAATTTGACGTCAAGAAAGATCTGCAGCAAATTTTTGGTCGGGGAGAAATTGTGTTCAACTTCCGCGAATTCACAGTGCGACTGATTTGATCAAACACCAAGTGTGAACGGGCCTTGATGCACAAACGCAAAATTTCGCGGGGCGTGCCGATTTCCGTTAGAATAGGCCGTTTGCGACCACTAGGTCACGTGACCTGCGGTGGGTATAAAAAATCAACAAACATCGCGTCGTCTGGGGCGGGGGGGGAGATTCGGACTGTCAGAGGGGACGAACAGTCTAGAAGTTTTCCTTGTGGAAGTGGAACTTGAACTTTTCGCACATGGCCTTGATCGTCTTGCCAAGGATGGGCGAGCCGCAGAAAAACACTTGAACTTTACCCTTCCTCTGTCCCGCAATGTCGGCAAAAAGCTGTGGAAATAGCAAGGAACACCAAAACAAAAGTGAACTGTGTCAGAATTTGGAACAAGCGTTGGGGTCGTCAGTTCATCATTAACATTTTTAAGAAACGCACTTTAACGGTTTTCATGGGCTGTCTTGATGAACCGTTTGATGAGAACTTTCCGAAATATGCAGGGGGTTCAACGGTTCACTGTTTCGGCCTCTGTAGTCCAGCTGTCTGGTCCAATTCAGTTTTTTGTCTGAATGCAGTTGGGCTTCAATCTCTGTCTGGTGTCCTTACAGGAATTCCCCAGTCGAGTCGTATACCCAATGCCAGTCAGCCAATTCTCTTTTCTAGTAAGGCAAGGGCTGATCTGTAAACAACTTTCCGGGGGTGATTTTTTTCCTTGGGTACGTGGAGCCAAGAAAATTTCGAATAGTTTTATGTGACCTTTTCTGGCCTTTCTGTGAGTTGAGGGAAAGTTCTTGATCTCTTGGGGCTTCTTAAACACTTCTGGAAGGAAGGGAAATGACATAATGAAAAAATTCCCAAACTCTGCTCTTTAAGGTTGGAGCACGATTATCAATTCCCATTTCCCCCCGTTCAGTATTACCTTATCCCAGTCGGGTCTCCCCGGCTGCGTGCGAGTCTTCAGCCCCGTTATCATGTCCTTGTTGCCCTTGCTGTGCATGATGTCCAGCGCCATCTGGAGGCCGACCCCCTTCATGTCCGTCTTGCCCAGGGCCGCCGTCATGAACATGTGCATGTCCAGGAAACGCTCGGACATGCCGGCCTGCTGCAGCTCCAGCTGGGTCAGCAGCCGGACAAACCACTCGAAGGCTTTCTGGTTACGGTTAATCCAGATGAAGTCGACCTGTCAACAGACAGCCAATACCCCAAATCGATAATAGTATTTTCAGGTAATAAAACCACGACCCGTTACAAAGAAAATCGCCCACGGATATTCAGCTCGCAAGCGCAAAGAAATTTGTAGAGAAGATGATTAAGTCTTCAGTTTAGAGGAGGTGGGAGACATTACTCTACGAAAAGCAAGGCCCGGTGGAGATACGTATACTCTGGACCCGGTCAGATTGGTTGGGAGTCGATCCAGTCTCGTGGGTGAAAGAGCAAAGTACCGCTTCACCAACCTGACTTCTTCAGCTATATACATTTCAACTGAGGCCGACAGCCTATTGGCCGCACTTCTGAGAACTTGGCTCAAGTCCCAAAAAGGGCTCCGTAGCCTGAGTCCCTCTTGAAGCGATCGAACAGGTTTATTTCTCGGCATGTCTCTAACAACCGTCATGCTGATGAAGCTTGATGGCGAGTTTTTTAAAAATGACAATATTGACGAGGTTCAATGTGACAATAAATGGGTACTTTCGAGTGGCCAGTATGTCTTTGTCCTTGAAGAGAGACACGGTATATTATTTTGTTTTGGACTTTTCGCAATGGGTGTATCTTGTCGATGATACATGAAAGCACAGTTTTGTTGTCCAGGAGCTTCGAGCTGGACCAAGAGAGGGCGCAATTTCCTAGCAACGCAAGCTCCTTAGGTAGGAGTTAGGTAGGCTGGTTCACGAACGACTATGAAATTCACGCGTTGTGGGCGCGTCGCAACCAACAAAATGAGTACTGCCGACCATATGGCTCTATTCAACCGATGAGGGGGTGCTTCTGCTCGAGGTGGAAAAGAGTCGGATTTTTTCTCTCTCCTAATTAGGTTGTAGTATAGAGCACAGTTGTATCGCCGAGTGCAGCAGTTGTTTGAAGGAAAAACCGGTCTATTATACTTACCTTTTTGATGCGCATGACGTGCTCCGGTACACTCCCGATCCATTCGTGGTGGCAGTTGGGACACGTCTGCTGGTTGGTGCGGCACCGCAGCATGATTGACTGAAGGATGGAGGCGAAGGGGGTCACGCCGATGCCTGCCCCGATGAGTACAGCGTGCTCGGCCCGGAAGATCGCCCGGGTGGCTGTGCCATACGGCCCGTTAATGAAAACCTGCAGGGTGTGGATAGTTTGGGCCAGATTCCCCAGTTACATCATCATGGTTTTAACGAAAGCAACTCACCGGTTGGTACCATTTTCGCACAAGCACGCTTTCCCAAGTTTTGGCTGGGCATATATGGCTTCAGGATGACCACAGACATTTCAGCCTACTTTTGGAAACATTCCAAATGAAGGAAAAATCCCAAACCTTTTATTCAGTTTGATGTTTTCTGGGACCGAAAATGGAACTGCACTAAGCTTAATGATAAAGAATTTTTTTAAAGAAGAGAGTGTGCCAAAAATTGAGCAGTAAGTCATAACCCATCTTACTACTCTTCTGGTGTCTGTCTTAAAATTAAGGTGGGTTCGAATCCCATCTTAGCCTGGTCTAACCTCAATCCTTTCCTCCGCCGGGTGCCTCTTCAGCTTCCTGTGTTTGCCGTTGGAATGCTTTTTTCCTGTTGAAACCTCCACGTACGTCGCAGTCTTCCCGTTCTTGTCGCTCTGCAAGCAAGAGATGTGCAAAGCAAGTTATGATGCGCAAAGCACAGGGCCCAATGCCTAAAGTGACCTTTTGGGCAGAATTCAGAGATAAGATTTAAAGTCTACAAAGACTGCTGATGGGTCGACTAGGGTTCATAACACGAGGAAAAGCATGGATCCATGGTACGTTTGTGAAGTGTCGTGACGGTAAGGTCTGTTGTGTCAGAATTTAATGAAGTGTTGATACTCGCGTGACCGTGCCCTTGAAGATTTTGTCGATATGAAATGTAGAAAGTGGCTGTGAGAGCAGAACTTGTCTTGTGTTTCAATCAACCTAATGGTAAAACTTCTGTATTATGAGCCCCGAGCTGGACCAAGAGAGGACGCAATTTTTTTGTCAGCAGCGGAGGCTCCTTTGGTCAAAATTGAACTTCGCTGGTACACGAACGAGTAGGAAATGCACACGTTACGTTCGCATAGCTATCAACAAAATGAATACTCCCGACCAACATGGCTCTTTTCAGCCGATAAGGAGGTGCTTCTGCTCAAGGCAGACAGCTGAGGCCATGCACACGCTAAGATTGGCTAAAAGTCGTAGCCCATCTACAGAGCAGGGAGGTATGGCGACTTGATACTTCATAAAGAAGGCGCGCGAACAAAGTCATATTTCACCCCCTCGAAAGTGTTTTCTGGTATCACCACATTTTACACTGATGAGGAGTGTCTTTATATGGATGCCAAGCTTTAAAACAATATCCAACATTGGACAACCAAGTTCTTGGGGGGACAGACTCCTCCCCCAAGCTGTGGGATGGTCGGAAATAACCCGAATCTTATAGGGGTAGCATTTATCTTATTAAAGTATTTATATTCAATGACTTAATTTTCAAATTGAAGTATTGGACTTCATTCATTGTCTCTCTGGATAGATTACTTAACTCCCTGAAGAGAACAACAGAAACCTTTGCAAAGATTATCGGTACTTCACTGAAAGTCAATGGAAACACACCATACATTATTTGTTAGTTACAGTGTTACTTAAAAAATACAAATTCTACTGTTTCCCAGGAATTGTGGCGGGATGTTTGATCAGCCACCTGCAATTTCATCAGTGTCTCCTGGTATTGTTTAGTCATTAATTGCTGCTGTGTTGATTGGTAAAAACAAAACTAAATTAAAAAAAAACAGTGGTGTGTTTTCATTGCTGTCAGTTTATTGTTCCCAGGGGATATATCGCCCCAAACTGACCCAACTCATGCTCTTGGTCACCGGCTGCCGGCTCATCACCTTCTCCCCGCCCGGGCGGTACCGGTAGGAATCCGAGGGTGGGCTGGGGGGCACATCCAGGCACACCGAGTCGTCCTCGCCGGCCTTCTCCGTCGACGTGCTGCCGTTGGCCCGCCGAGACCTGTTGCGGATGGACTGCTGGCGGTTGCGCTTGTGCCGCTCTTCGAAGAAGCTGTACAGCTTGTTCGTCCAGTTGCCGGCCGATCGGATGTGTAGCGATAAGGTGTCTGCGCGCGAAGAAAAATTGTGAGGTAGTGTTTTAGTTAGGCTGTAGGTGTTTGTGAAGTCTGGGATGGGCAGAAGCAAAAGAGACGGTGTCATGATTTTTTGTCACCCACTTGGTCACACCGGTGGTGTGGGGCTATCATTCCCTTCTTCCTGAGGGGGCCCGGGTTCAAATCCAATCTGGTGCATTGTTATAAAACCCTCAATCTTCCACATTATTGTCTTCTTTTCTTACACTAATTTCTTGATAATTCTTCAAACTTACGCCTCTAAGTCCTTGTCTCGTAAGTCAGCCTATAAAAGCTGCCACGGGCACTTGCAAAAATTTAATGTGATTAAACCTGACAGTGCAGCTAAGCTGAAAAATGTTGCTTAACTCGCTAGCAACAATCATCTGAGAGCAAAATGTTTTAGTTTTTTTTATTTTATTATTATTTATTATTATTATTATTACTATTATTTTGCTTATTAAGCTATTTATGTCTCCGAGCTAAGTAAGCTTTTGTAGATTCACAATACCTACCGGGCTGTTCTGGAGCGCTGCTGATTGTAAACGGGTGCCACTCGTGCTTAGCAATTTCGGGAATGTTCAGAAACAAGTAGTCTCCGGGCGAGTAGTCGAAATGAGGCGGCCTCGTTATCATGAGATGCGTGACCTGCGAGAGCAGAGGGGAAAAAGCTGACTACATTATTGGAACGGTTGGTGGCAGCAGACACATTATGATACTGCCCATCTATGTGCTAGTCCGATAACAACCAGTCGTGGCATGTGCTGCACAACATGAACGTCCGGGTTAGACCAGGTCAGACATAGTCATCATAAAAATTATCATAGATTCATTGGTGGCGGGACTTTTTGAGATGCATACATATTTATAGACGAACTTCTGATCTTATTTCCCGAACCGGAATTTCAACATGAAAATCTGTTAGTTTCCTAAAAGGTCACTCTCTTTAATTTGTGCATTATTTACGCAGTTCTTTAAAATGAACAAATTCTGTAGCAATAGAAATGAACATCTGCTACAGCAACCGTAGTGTATGCTCACAGAAGATGAAGACCCCAAGTTTTTTCGGCTCCTTGTCGTCTTCCTCAGTGTCTTGTCATTAGTCGATCAGTTACCATTACGAATGAAAAAGGTGCATTCAAGGTAAATATTCACCGGGACACAATTGGTTTCAGACGGCAGGGTTCTCCTTGCCTTCTGCGTGTCTTGCTGATGGCCTCACGATCAGCGGTTCAACCAAATCATTTACATCAGTATAAATGACTGGTGAGAGCAAATTGGGCAATAAGTCAATGTCCAGTTAGGCCCTGACTGGTGGATTCATAGAGAAAGGAAGCTATGGTCGATTTACGCTTAAATGACCAGTGGAGAACGTCCAGTTGGTTGTGGCGGTCAACAGCGAACGAATTAGTTATTTTCAAGCGAAGCAGCCCCATGTGAACTGTTTTGCAGATTCATTGGCGTGTGATAAAGACCGCGATATATAGGATTACTTGTTTTAATCGATTTTGATTTTTCTTTCATACAGAAAATCCCTATTAGTTTCCCAACACCGTGTATTGTACTACTCTGGGGGTCAATGAAAACTGTCCCCCAATACAGTATTTTGAGTGAACTTCACCAACAATCACAATATGTGACATTCCGATCACTGGTTGTATGTTTTGAAAGTATGCCCTGGTAGGCTATTTCATTCTTCAATCCTGGTTGGATAATTTCGTATGAATGGAAACAAAATTGTCAAGGTTTTATTTTCGGATACTTTACAGCCAACCGACCCTGCCAAATCCGATGAATAGAAAGACAGCCTGAACGTGAAATGTTTCTTCTGTGCCCAGAAGTGTGGCACTGGTCCTTCCCAAAGTCAGCTCAATATCTCAATAGCCAGATGGATGGCACACAGTACCATACTGCTACCAGAATAAATCAACAGAAATGCACAGATGCATATCGTATTTGTGGTTTGACTTTACTGGAGACAAGAGTCTAGTGGTCCACATTTCGGCCTTTTTATGCCCCGTTGGAGTGCCAGCTATGCTGGTTTCCCTGAGGGGAAGCGTCGTGAGAAGATTCTGCGTCTTAATTCGATGACTGCCACAATGCTGATTTAGCCTATTTTTCCCCTTCAGATTGAGAGGGACGGACGACAAATTTCTTGTCCCAATGGAATACTTTCCGCGCGCAAAGTTTCTTTTGTTCTTTTTAACGTATTACCTTAAAGTATTTTTTTTCATTTACAAAGTCGGCCCAACCCAAAAGAAAGAACACCTATCAACTACAGTTACTTTGACATGCCTGAAATGGACATGACTAGTTCTCTTAAAATAAAATAAGCACTACTGAGCTTATCAAATCAAATTTTTAAGAATGACAAATAATTTGTAAGTTTTTTCGATGGAGCGAATCAGTCGCAAGGCCCTTGCTGAATCATTTCTCGCAAAAACTGTTGACAACGTCAAGCAGAATGCAAGCAGAATGTTTGAAGATTGGTATTTCAATGTCCTCAGCACCAAAAGATATATATACGTTACATTACTGGAGTGGTTTGTTTCCGTCGGAATTGCTGAATGATTATAGGAACTATACTAAACACATTACTTTGTTTAATGAACTCATGAGACCGAGGATATTTTAAGTTTCAGAGCGTCAAGCCCTTTAATTCCATGGTGCCAATTCGCGTTATTTACATTTCAGTTTTATTTTCCTTTATTTTGTGATTTTTTTGTATTTGTGTATATTTATGGCACCAGGCAATATGAAATCAGTTTACTTGGAAGAATACTTCAGGTTTGTGCCGTAAGTTACAGTCAAAAACAGCTACGGTCATAATTCAATGATTAAAAAGGCCCCAGGAAGAAAAGTACCCGATTCCGACAGCACAAATTTGATAACAAACCCCTGGGTGGTCGACAATTGGGGACAGTAAGGGAAACTCAGACCCCCGAGCACTAACCTTTAAAGACCACTAATTCGGTCCACGGTGTGCCGGGATGGGCGGTCAATTGACGGGGGGATTACAGGGCGAAGACCGGTAGGCCTGTAAAGTATGTTTCGAGAATAGTTTTAAGATCTCCCTGTGCATAAGTTACCGTAACTTGCCCACTTTACCCGATAGCTTTGGCCGTTCATCTCTCAAAGCATTTGGCATTTCGCGTCCCAGGAGAATTTCACGACTTCGAGACAACATCTCTTCACTTTCTACATGTAAGTTTTCAGATTTTGTTTTTCACGATATCTATACCGTGTTACCTCTTACGGCTTACTGTAGGAGCAATTTTAAGTCATAATAAAATCATCTTTTTAATGTTCACAGGTCAATTGGTTCTGTACTTTTTGTTTACTTCGAAATTATTCCAATTCAAACATTGGAATGCGGTTAGGTATGAAATCCTGTTAAAACCGAGTCCACGTTCTCGTCTAACTAGCATGTGTAAGAAGTAAGAATGTGTAAGAAGTTAAAATAGGGATTGTCAGAAATAAAACATCATACAATAACAAATCATTGACTTGCTACAGAGGCCGATTTAGAGGGGGGCTTTGGAGGGTTCAGCTGCACACTAAATTGAACTACCAGAGAAATGACGGTAAATTAGTAGGCCTACCCCCAAAAAAGGATAAAAACAATCCTGGACGAGGATTGCGACGTCCATCTATCCATCTATAGTTAAACAATTACATCGATTTCCGGTGGATTCCCTTAGACGGACATCCCTTCAGTACACCCATCACCACCACCCCGTTTCCTGCCAGCTTGATCCGTCCCCGCGATAAGAGGCTCGCGCTTGGATGAACAGATTTGGTTTCAGAATGACGTTATTCGAAACTGCATTGCCCACGCTTGCTGCATGTAGTTTACAAGTCAAACTGTATTCGAAGTTGTTGGAAGAAATTTCCCGGAGAGGATACGTTTCACCCGTCTATGACGTCACAGCAGGGATTGGAGTAATCGGCGCGTTTACCTGACGATAATGTATAGGTCCTAGGTCTCAACCTTCGTCATGAATCACCGTTGATTATTTTGTGCTCGTTGACGTGAGTGACGTCATGCAGCTCCATAGTTTGTGATTAATTGTTGCATTAAGCCTCGAGCTGACGCCGCAGTGTAATTAACCTAAGACCGTGCATGTCTTGAAGGAATTCACTGTATATGATGCGTGTGCTATGTGCATATTACATCGATGAATGAGGCATTTTAATTCGGTTTTGGAGTTTGGGAAATTTTAATGTTTGTGACTTGTGACATAATTTTATTCAAAAAGTTAAGGTGAAAACTTTAAACGGCACCTTGTTTTTAAATTTCAGTATAAATACCTAAATTTGTGGGGTGTTTTGTTGTCAGTCAGCTAAAAATTAGTATTTAGGAATATTCTGGGACTTATGATGGCCAAAACGCTCCTACCAAGACATGAAGAATTCAAAACTCAGTATCAACGTAGCGGGCGTTAATCCCCCCCACACACACACACACCTTTCCCTATCCCCCAAATCCCAGCACAGATTTACTCCACTGGTCAACGCGTACAGAAGTCAACGTTTACGGAAGTAAATAGTAAACATAAATCATTTCTCGAGTGGTCAGGGGTTTTCGCAACACGCATAAACACTGCAAGACAGCAAAATTAGCTGATGACAGCGTTGAGGTTTCGTAATACGCATACGTGGATTGGTTTGTGGATCTCGCCCTCGCGACTGAGCGACTGGTCAGCCTGGAATCGTCAGCGGAATGATGTTATTGATCTTGTCATCACGCTGTCCGAGGTCAACACGAACTGGTCAGTCAAGCTAACGAAGTCTACGAGATAGCTCCCGACGGTCTTGCCGGAGGAGCAAACACAACACAGCGGAAGAAGGGTGAGAGAACTATGAGCATCGTTTTTTATCTCTCTCTCTCTCTTACCCCAGAGGGCATCAGCTCGGCTTTCTCCACGTACATCTTGCCGAACTGGGCCTGCCTCACCAGCCGCAGCTGGCTGATCCGCTCCAGAATGAAGATGATGCCGGGTATGATGAACCAGTACCAGAACCTTGGGCCGTGCATCAGGAGCAAGACCCAGAAGAAGATGTACATGAGGTGTGTCCAGTAAAACACCTGCAGCCAAGAGACCAAATTAATGACATCAAGTTCATCTTTTGATGGTCAGCATTCAATGCAGGCGTTTCACAATAGTGCGCCTCCAAGAGTTTGCAACGCGTTGGCCAATCACAATGCCCGAAATCTGTTGACTCAATGCACACTAGGAAGGGGTCGACAGATTTCGCGCGTTGTGATTGGTCAATACTTTGCAAACTCTTGGAGGCGCACTATTGTGAATCGCCCGTATTTACACGTGCGCGGAAACGCACGCGCCTTCGAAGTCTCTCACCATTAGGCTAGGTTACATGAAACTGCCAATAGAAATACACAAACTAGACAATGCACGCTCCTCCAGGGACACGGTACGCTTCCTGAAATGCTTTTGCCCGTCATGTTACGTCACGTGAAAAAAAAAAACTCAGGAACGTCCATCCGATTCGTAAGTGACTTCGTCAAAGGGTGGATGCGCCACGATTTGCAGGCTCCCATTGGACGATTGCTGAAGTTGAGTGTTAACTTCTGGTTCCATGGTTCCATGCAACGGTGAGAAATGCGTGTAACTCTATGTGCAGTACATGTGCAGTGGGCGTGGTTTAAACTGAAGTGACGTCACACTTACGAACCGGATAGAGACCATAAGTAGAACTAGAGGTGACATAACGCAGGAACAACTTGGAACCTCGTGGACGCCTTTGCGTACGCGTGATCTCTTAAGCGCGTGCGCGTTACATGGCAGCGTAATAGAACATCATGTCGCCCCGTTCTTGGTCAAACTTGGCGTATTGTACAAGAATGGGCCTGACACCTTTATTTTTACCATGATATTTCTGGGAACGTTGCAAAGGATTGTAGCACAACGCCCTCTTTCGGCAGGAAATTACCTTGAACTTTGAACCCCGTTAATGCATCTCTCAATTGTCTGAATCGAAATGACTTTTTAATCAATATCGAGGAAGCGTACCCGAATAGCTTGTTTAGGTCAGATCAAAGGCACACCTGGTTGGCACTGAAGGTCGGAAATCGCCTCCGATAACAGCGCGGGATCTTACGGATCATCGCTGGCAAAAACCAGACGTCGATTGAGAAGGGGGGTGGTCTTCATTTCCTGCCGCAGTTCCCCCGTCATAATTCGTCTTTGTCAGGCCATTTAGACGAGGACAATGGACCTAACGAGGGGCGTCTAGATAGTGACTCTGACATAAACCCAACGCAAGGCACAAAGCCACAGTGCAACCAGATTTCACTCATTGGCCCAGATTGGTCTAAATTTTCAAATTGATCACGTGACACAGATTCACACTAGAACATATGTGGTAATTTTCTGAAATGAATTGTGTTTTACAAATCCGTAAATGAATCTTCGAATCGTCTCAGAACTATGCATCAGAAACATATGTGACAAATTCTTGACGTTTTACGTGCAAGCAATTCTTTAGCATATGCCTCACGTGCCTGTATCATGAGAGAATTCAACACAAAATGCAATGTTTATTTTTACATAATGAATCTGAAGGGCGCTGCAAATTATTTATTCTTTTCAAGACCTACACAATTTCCTTCACTTTCATAATTACATCGTATGATGTATCACGCATATCGCGCGTCATACATGTTATGAGCACATGGTATAAATTCACCGATGAGTATTCACTGAAAAATTAATTATTGTGTAGTCACGATCGCTTGCTTAGGCTTGATAATGTTTGCCATACGGTAACCCCAACAAATGCCGTCATTTAGTATTTTGCTGCTACGAAATATTAACGCAGAGCGGACAATAGTTTGCTCTACAGCGGCTGAGAATGCGTCTTTGCCATATGAGACACCTTCTTAGATGATTTCGACGCTGGTAAAGCAAGGCTTCATGTGTTCACAGGGGTCTCGGGGAAAACATTCAATTTGGCCAGTGTTGATCAAGCCGAACGGCTTAATCAACACCCAGGTCACAAGGGGGTGATTCCCCAGGACTTGTTCATGGCTAACTGCTATCAGCTCAAGCACGAATCGGCGAGCCACGAGAGGCCCTCGCTAATAATGCAGTCTTGTGAGAATTGGAATATTCACAGCAAGCGCGAGAGAGGGAAAATGCCACGCACTAAAGATGCGTAGGACGACCTTGGGACGACCGACTCCTTGGTTTGGTTGGATGTAATTGCCGATGCTAGATAATTTTGAGAACAAACACTTTGCAGATTCAATTTTTGTCTATATGGAATTATATATAGGAATATAGGAATAAAACATGGAATTTCTAGTCTCTGACTCTAGTTTAATCACGGCTATCCAATATTTATCCACAAGATAAAGTTTTTGCTCATTTGTTCGTGCTCAAATCTTAAGAATCTCGAACAAATTCCGTCAAGATTTACTTAAGAATTAAGCTGCTTCGTTAAATCAGCACCGTGCACTATATATTTTGAAGTAATCATCCAAAATACTCTAAGGAAAGCCTTCTTCAACTGATATTGGTGACTACAACACGAAAAAAACACCTTCACCGTCAAATAAAAGACTGGAAAAGTGGGTGCCGTGGTAAAGTACGTTCCTGGGGGACGCAAACGATATGGATAGAACTGCCTAAAGTACATTAGCCCTGCTCGACCAATCATTCCCCTGGAATGCGCAGTCACTGTCCACTCACCTGAAAGTTACCGGACCTCCGGACAAAGGGTAAGGAGCAGATGACCATGACGACAAGAATGATGTCCAGCAGCCAGCCAGTCAAAAAGGCGCTGTGCTTGACCAGTCCCAGAGGGGTCAGGTGGGGTTGAGTGAAGAGTACCTCCCAGGCGGTGTTGTTTGGGAGAGGACCCGATGGGCTGGTGATGATTACTGGTTCGACAACAGGTACAAAACTAATCAAATTTCAGACCCTAGTCCCTTTACTGAAGATAGTTTCAAATCGGAGTCACTTCGTTCGTGGTGAATTTTTACAGAATTAAAAAAAAAATTAACAGTGACAAGTTTTGTTCCTCAGTAATCATTACTGAAATTTAGCACCATTTTTCTACAGAGACTGAAGAAATGCTAAGGTTAAATATTTTTATAAAACTACATCCTATAATTGACAAATAGTTTTACCGTAATCTCTGCTTGAGCCTGAGGTCCCACTGAGGTCATAATTCCAGAAAATTCCAACTAATTCCTTAAGTGGGTGTACTTATATGCGCCTGTCGACCGGTGTAATATCCCGTTATAATTTAGGATCCAGCAGGGGAACGAGTTTGTACATTGCACCCAAAGGGCACCAGCCGACAGATATTTTGTAGACACGAATCGTGAGAAAGTCAGACGAGAATTGGCACCACCCAGATACTTTGGGTTGATCTTTTTTCTGCGATGTTTTACGCCATTCGAAACACGCACACTGCCGTAAATGAATGCGTGGGAAGAACAAAGGTCACACTTGGTTAGAGTTTAACCTTTAGTGGAATGGGTGCCACAGGGTGTATCTTGACGACAATAATGTTGCCTTTAATTCTCTACAATTATTCAGGGTTTTACGTGGGCTGCTTTCAGGCACAAACCACTGAGAAATGGGGTCATTAGAGCAACTCCATGGAGGGGGGGGAGTTTGTGGAGTTTGCTCGCGCAGCTTAGTATTGGAAACTGAGAAGTTGGAGATTGAGAATTCAAGACTGGATGTGAAGCAAGTGATGCAAAGGCATTTCTTTGAACGCGTTCTCAAAGACTGGTTGCGTTCAGTACATTTCAAACTTTTTGGCATTGAAATGATTTCGTCTGCATTCCCAGAGGTAGGACTTATTAACCCGAACCCTCCTCAATCCTTCACCTGTTGGAGGACTGAGGGGTGTTAGGGTTAAAAAAAACATCTTGGGTTTGAGTGTTCTTAGGGATGGAAAGCGCAAATTCCAGTGTTGTATGACGCCCAACTCTAATCAATGCCCAAGGTAAAACTCGATAGTGGTCCGTGGTAAAATGTCAAGATGTGTCCACCTGACTGAACGTTCACTGGTAGTTCAATATCGGTACTTCTTTAAGAAACGTGCACGTTTGAATAATGAAGAGGAGTAACCAACGGATGGGATGAATGAAGGAAAACTCATTTTGCCCTCTTCCAAAATGGCGCCTTCCAAACTGTGTGATCTCACCTGCATTCCCCACGTGAGCGAGAGAGTGGACGAGGCTGAGCGCCGCGATGATCAGCCCCACCGTCTTGTGGAAGATGATGTGCTGGTCAATGGGCAGGAAGCGGGCCAGGCGGGTGGAGCGGACGTATGTCAACGTCTGCCGCAACATCAGGACCAGGATCAGGGAACCGTTGAGATTCAGACACTGACCACAGCCGCGGGCTGGTCGGGAACAGAGAAAAAAGAGATAATTAGTCCTTTAAAAGGAGTCTGCTTCTTCGTTGAGGCAGGATTGCCTTTAAACTGTGCCTGTCAACCTGAACTTTCTCACAATTTGTCACTGTCTGCAGTGTCTTTTGAAGCGCCGTCTAAGTGACAAGGACGCCTTTCTTGTGAAGAGAGAAGGGACTCCTAAAATACCCTGTCGCTCTGTTGAGTCGCGGACCAGACACATTTTATTCGTTCACTGGGCTAAACAAGGTACACGTGTCGCGACAGGGTACACTGCATCTTTTTTTAATTTGTGGCGATTTCTCCGTTTTTGTTAAATTAGAGCGGCCTCCTACAAGTACAACACCCTCCAAAACTTCAAACATGGAAGCCGCCCTTTCCTTAGGAGACTTTCAAACCCTGCAGGTGGAGTCTGTTAAAGGTATAAAAAAAACAGAAACAATAACAAGAAAGACCCCACCACACCCCCGGCCCGGCCAGGAACAGACACCTACCGATGACGATGCACCAGTTGGCCCCGTTGGAGGCAAACCTGTGCGCCGCTTCCGTGAATAGAGCGGCGTTGAGCAGGCAGTAGGCTATAACGAAGATGACTTTGCGCAGGTTGTTGTTGATGTAGCGGAGGGTCAGGTAGCGGGGCATACGCATGCGCGTCTTGGGCTGGTCCTCGGGTGGTTTCAACCAGCCAGCAGCACTGTAATTCACGAAGAACAATACAGTCAGTACTGACTAATTTGGCGACCAGAATCAGAGGTCATTACTGCTATGGTACCACGCTTGTGAACAAGCGGCGTGAGCGCAATATATTGCTCTTCGACCAATAGGGTGTTGTGGCTTATATTTGAACGTATACGTCAAGTTTAAACATGCGCATATGAGTATGTATCATCGTAGTAATGGCGTTCATATGGAGTTGGACAGTCAAAGAGGGCTCCAATATTTGATTAGAAGCCCCCTCTCAATTTCAAAGCTCTAGTTTTGCAAAACAAGACTGCTCATCACAAAGAGTCAGTCATAAGTCATGAAGTTCTTATAAACCAAATTAAAGACACATTTCTACCCGATTGTCATGTTCTCCATCACGTCCGGGTACTTTTCCAGCTCTCTTCGGAGCTCATCGAAGGAGATGGCACCGCTGCCATCTTCATCGGCGGCTTCGAACAAGGCATCTGTCAGCTCATCCAAGACGCTGGAACTCAGCTGTAAGGCACTTTCTTCCATGCAAGACTCTAGGACGGTCCGTAACTCCTCGTGATCGATCTGACCGCTGCCTACAGGCCAAAGAACAGGCACAGCCCAGCACAATAAACTTTATCTCGGCGCAGACGTACACAATCTGTATTCTGTAATTACCTTTTTGGGAACGTTGATTTGTAAGGCTGGAGATTTTTCGTAATGTCTCGTTTTTCCAAACAAGCAGAAACGATGATGAAACATTACATGACAAACAAGTACATTTTTTTACAATAGTATTTTGGTGCATTTACCTCTGTACACTTTTTTGATGGGGAGGTTATTCTCGTATAACTTTGGTTACTTTTTATTATTTTCCCCATTTTTCACATTTTTGTCGCAGAGCAGAGGGGGATTTCGACCCCCGCTCTCCTGAATCCGCACCTGCACCTGCCCTAGGACATCTGACATAATATTGAGGCGGGATTATCTGATAGGTAGAGTAAGTTCTGTGCCTATGGACTACATATACTGTAAATCAAGGGACTGCGAAAAAGCCATGAAATGTAAACATACAAAAATTATGAATTGCCGATTCAGAGAAAATCTTCAAACTGGCTCGTACATAGTAAGCTTAGAATCAACGCGACATGCGGAGCTCCGGGGCGCTTATCAAGCACTATGAAATGGTGTTTAATTAAAGCCGAGTAGGGCCCACCAAATACTGATACCCGGGGCCCCTCACAGAGCACTTTATCTGACCCTGCAAAGCATCTTCCTGGACAACTCCATGGAGTGTGACCTCTAGAAACCCGTGAGGCACTGCATGGAAATCTCCAAGATGACCCGGTATCATCAGTTCCCCCTCCTCCCGCCATGTGGCCAGGTACGACTACATGAAAGATCACGTGAGGGCCTTTGTCGACAAAGACATCGAGTTCGTGTCGCAAACTCCTTCCGCGCAAATCATCGCCTCAAAAAGGGATTAATTGATTGAATAAAAAGCCTGGAAGGCAATTTTCACGCTCGACCATACGGTATTTGTATTGTCAAATAATGAGTATTGTCTCCAGTATAGCTTGTACGAAACGTGTGGTTCAACATAAACACGAGGGTATGCAAAACCACAACGTGTAAGGTAATTCGGCAATGGATATAAGCTACTCAGACAATATCCATCTCTTGCTAAACACAGCTGAACACACAGAGCTTAATGAATTTCACGAAACTAAGTAGAAAATGGCGCCGAAAAGACGCAGTGAGTAAACATCATCCGGTATAGGTACTCATCATTAAGCAGTATATTTTTCGCTCGCCTGTCTCTACTTCAGAAATTTTGGGAATGTGCCACTTTTTCGTTGAGCTAGTTCTCAATTCATTTTTGCCGACAAAGCCAATTAATTTGGGATTTAAATATAATTTTATTGAGCGGTATTCAATAATAATGGCTCAAATATTTGTGGAAAAATTCCAACAGATGTCGAATCGCTATGGAGCACTTGTGTTTCCATTTGAACATTTTGTATGATAAAATTGCTATTGGGGAAGAGAATAGCGAAAAAACATGTAAATCTCATGAGTATCGAGATGGAAAGGAAATGAAGAGCATGACGGGTAACGTGAAAGGTGAGGGCAAGGTTGAACTTTGACCCACCATCGACATCATACACGTTGAACAGGAAGCGGAGCTTCTCCGCCGGTTCACCGTGTGTAAGCATGCGCAGCCCGTCCATTAACTCGTCTAGGCTAATCGTACCGCTGTTGTCTGCATCGAAGAGCGCGAAAAAGCGCTTGGCGAAAAATTCCTGTCAAGAAAAAAGCGACCATGTTAATGGAGAGAAACTAATAGAGATACCACTTATGAGTTAAGAGTTTTATAATTTCTGACCCTGTTCTGCTGACAAAAAGGAAGGATTCGGAATAAGCTGCTTAATATTAAATTGCTTATTCTTTAGAAAGCGAAATGCCACCTAACACTGAAAACAATTGTGCTTCGCTGATGTACCATCTTTGGAGAAGGCTTTGTCCAAAAGTGTTAGCAAAGGAAAAGTTTAATCAGGAAGTTGGACATGAATGAGAGAAACATTTGCACTTGAGAAGAGCTTAACTTTACCGTATGCCAACTTCCGATCAAGGATGCTGTGGAAATACCTTTTGCTCTGTGCAAATTCTTGTATTGGGAATGGCAGAATATTCAAATTGGCTAAATAGAATAAACCACTTGCGAGTTAAATTTAAATAAAATCTGGTACCCTGTGTTATCTGATTGCATAGAAACGTAACAATTTGAAATCCCCAGACTAAAGACACTGTTGCTATACCTCGCGATTCGGGGCAAGCTTTTGCATAGCGACCACCATCTCTGGAATGGACTCAATCAATCAATCAATCAATCAATCACACACACATTTATTTCCTCCCGTGGCAGAAATAATAATAATAAGACAAGTCTAAAAGACATGTATATGCCAGAAGAGGTGGCAACACCTTAAAAGCAAAGCTTGTGTTAGGCATGCCCTTAAACAAAACATACATACATATTAATATAAGAAACAACAAATCATTGTAGCTCTAAGCAATTATAGAGTAATTGTTGAAGATGGACTATGAAAAGAAAAGGATAAGTTAATTTTCATGGCTACGAATATGATCAGAAGTAGTCAGTTTGGCAATGAAAATTATATTGCTTTACATGAGAAAGATCTTTAGTTGCCGCTTAAAGATGGTATATGATCTTGAAAATCTTAGTGAGGATGGTAGAGTATTCCAAAGTTTGGGACCAGCGTATTTAATGTTAAATTGATAGGCAGAAGTTCTGTGTTGCGGTATCTGAAAATGAAGTTTGGTTGACGAACGAGTGTTGTATTTATGCAAGCCAAGGTTAAATACAAACATGTTTGGATCTGTTACGGACATCAAATTATTTTTAAACTTGTACATAAATAACGCTTGTTGATATTTGTTTAAGTTTGTAATACTTAAATATTTGAGCTCACGTAGCAGGGGTTGCCTGTGGGCCCTACAAGGCGAATTTGTGATAATTCGAACGGCTTTTTTCTGCAGATTTATTAGTTTAGATAGATTTGTAGGGAACTGGTTCCTTTGTGCCGTTCTTATCCATTGAGAACAGTGCAAGGCGTCTCTTATGTAACTAAGGAAAAGCTTGCCTGAATCACGAAGTATAGCAACAGTGGCTTTAGTATGCAGAATTCCAATTGTTATGTTCACGTGAATTTAAAGAACTCAGTGTACCAGATTTTATTCAAATTTAACTCGCAAAAGGCTTATTGTCTACACTCAGTCGCTCCCGATTGTGCCTTTCAGTAACTGAATTAATTGACCCCAAAGGAATCATAAATAGCTAAATTTGATGTTTGAGCCCTTCAAAAAACAACACAAATAATACCAACGGCTAACTTCGAAAATCAATCAACGAAAGGCTTATAGGAGCACCATGTGGTATGATAATTGAACCTAATCGGTACGGGGGAGAGAGCTAGAAACCCTCGTAATTTGGTTTGTAAGTCACACCGGGAATGAAAGCTTGACAATTACGGTGTGTCTGTTTCCTGGCTCGTGGCGATCAGCGCGACGCAGATCGAGTCGAGCGAGTCGTTACCGAAACGACTTCCCCGGGCGTTAGTACTCGTCCTCCCCGGGTGGCACCATCAGCGCGCTCGGCGGTCTCCGGACGATACTCTTGGCAAAAGAACAACCTTGAGGCCGCATGGGCAATATTATGAAAACGGCACTCGGGGCCGTTACGGGTGATCTTGTAAAAGGGCCTTAAAAAATCGCCGTAGAGGAAAGCATGTGGTGTGTTCTAAAAAGACAGGCATTAACTGTTCAGGGGCGCTGTAAAGCTAACATCCAATACAGAGTAAAGCCGATAAAAATGAGTAATTAATCCCCCAAGTAAGAAATCCGCCAATCCTTTCGAAGAAAATGCTCCAGTCAAAATGATACTAGTTAAACTCACAAGGGTGTGTAATACAACACTCCAAAGATATAAATAAATGTTGTAAAAAACAGAAATTACCACGCGTGATCATACCGCATTTTTACGCGAAACTTAATCATGTCCATTTTTGTTTAACACCTTTTGAAGACTTTGATACCCTCCCTGTTGCTTTGCTTTGAAAGATATCTAATTTTCTACTTGATTCTTTGCTCTCTTTTCTTTAACATGATTTTTTACGATTCCCCTGGCAGAAAATACACATTTTGAAGACAACAAAAATCGATAAGTTTAAGACTGAGCTCCCCTTCCTTCCCGCTTTGTCTCATGACATTCTAAACTTCCCGGTGTCTCTCCTTTATCCGTCTCGAGCAGAAGCACCCCCTCGTCGGGTGAAAACAGCCATGTTTGTTGGGAGTGTTGACTTTTATTGGAGGCGATACGACCGTAACGCGTGCATTTCATAGTTTTTGGTGAACCAGCGAAGTTCAGTTCCGACCAAAGGAGCCTCCGTTGCTAGAAAATTGCGCCCTCTCTTGGTCCAGCTCGAGGCTTATTGCTCCACAAACCTCACCTTTTTGACTTTGAGGGCAGATTTGAACTCTTGCCAGTCGATGAGCCGGTCGTTACCAGCAATGGCAGCGAATTGTCTCTGCGCCCACTCTAACCACTTGGCGTCATCCTCCACCGTCAAGCGGAACTCCTCCCCCTTCTCCATGGAAACCACGCGCCCTGTCCTCTTTGGACACTCCGTAAGTTATCTAATCGGCAAAACGAAACAATAAAGTTAGTAGAGTTCATTAGTCTTCGGTGTTATTTCCGGTGCACAAGCTTGATATTTACGAATTCGTGATAACGATTTAGCTTTTCCGATAGTTTGATGAATTGCACTGGAAGTAAAGGCGTCGGTTGAAGCACTTTAGTGCGATTGAGAGCAGCTGCAAAACAAGTCAACACGACAACCTCGCGTTTATTTCCCGAATGGAAACAATTATAGTTTGTCACAAGTCGTCCCAAATCCATGCAAGTCAGTCAGAAGTACGGAAGCGAATTTAGGACATGACTGAAAAATACCTTTGGCTGACTAATTCTCCCAGGCGGATTACTTTTTCGTCCAGATGGAATAACATTCTGCCCTGGCGGATTACTAATCCGACCAGCCGGAATAGTATAAATCCACTCGGGTGAAATAGTAGGTCAAACCTTTTTAGTCATGTTCTTACTATGCTTCCGTAGAGAAGTCATCCAAAACTCTTTGAGCGAAGAAGCAAGTTATTCAAATAAATCGCGACAAAGTTCTTTTAGTCATTGTCGACTGTGCTGCTGATTTATCTTGCATCCACACAACGGACTCTACTACAGGCCAAAAAAGTGGAACATTGGTAGATCTTTTAGCCTTCAGCGTGACATTAGCAACTAGAAAATTATGATTATATTATTGAACTTCAAATGTTGCCTTCTGCACTTCACATCAGAAAAAAAGCATTCTAAAAATATGATATTTAGCAACTTCCCACCATAAATCCTAATATTTAAATGCATAATTGTTCTGACAATGCCGGCTAACTAGCATATTCATTCTTCATGTAGCTACACAACATCTGGTCAATATGTGACCTGAAACAACTAGTCAATCCAGCACGCATATTAAGGGGTCATTTGTGATAGTGAATACCTACAGCGCCTCATAATGGCGTCGCATGTGCTCTCTCTATATTGATGGCAATAAAAACACCAGCTGCTTCCAAATCGAACGTTAATGTGTTTTTGTTGTCTGCTTCACGTTGACAATCGGCACAATAAAAACCGGATACAAAATTTTCCACTTAACCTTAAAAAGCTACTTGCGAAACGCAGCAGGCCTAAACAGCGAGAGACGATTTTTTTCAATGAAATCTATGCGGTGTATGCCTGTTGCTAGTGATGGACTCATGATAAACAATTTCATCAAGTCTTTTTTGGTCAATACTGAAAAAATGTTTTCAGGCTAATAGAGAAAAGGGATAGGCCTACAAATACATAAATCCAGCCAGAAATGCGACAAGTTTTGTGAATTTTCAGCTATGTTCCTAAAGCAACGTTGATCAAAATATCTATACATGAACTTCTGAAACGCAGGAAAAATTGTACCCATGGCAACCACATTTGAGTTAATTTTATACATTTTTCAATTGACTTAACATGAGCTCACTAGCACGTATGTAAAAACATAGGACTGAAGACTATTAGGGCAAACAAAGCCTGACATTTTAAACTTCTGTTTTGTACAGTGTTAATTCATATGCTCCTAGTTCCAAGACTAATACAGAGAGAACGACCGATACGCTTTCGAAATGCTTAGTTAGTCAACAGCAACTCTGATGTTTGCGGCCTTCTCCAGTACCGCCAAGAAGCTAGGGTGAAAACCAGAATCATCCTCTCTACACATGGTTTCTGTTAAACCCAGATTTACCAGAAATAGATGGGGCAAATCAGCGCCTAGCAAAGTGCAAGGGTTCCTCCAGAACTGACAGACAAACGAAAGCTTTTAAGCCGCCACCAGAATGAGTTGAAGTTCATTTCGTATGGGAAAGCCAAAAACCAAAGTCTGCCTTTTTTTCTTGAGTCACTCGCTTCAAATCAGACTTTGATAGATTGTATGTTCCATTCAGCGCGACTCAACGTCGCCAACACGACAAAATGTCCTTCATTTTAATTGGTAGTGACATCAGTGATAGCCATTATCGTCATCACTACATTCTTGGAGCACTGAGTGCTGTTTTTCCAATGCATTTCTGTGAGTTAAATGCACCTAGTCAACTCAGTAAAACGATACGAGAAGGCGAAGTAAGACTGATCCGCCATTTCACGGTGACATATGTTTTCACCACACTGGTAACGATTCACCGTGCCAGATGCTGAGATAGCACGCCTAATGACGCTGAAATGTGTGGTAGGCTGGCTGACCATATGGCGCGTGCAAATGATACGGGGTCCTCTGGGGTGAGATGGTGTCTACCATTATTCACCTGGACGCAGCGGGGTGGCAAGCTTGCACCTCGGCCAGCAACCATGGAAGGACTTCCGGCGTTATGACTTTGACGCGTCGTCACTTCGTTTCCCCGGGGGGACATTTTTCTCGGGGGGAGCATAATCTGTCAGACAACCCAGCTAGACTCTGCGAATTAGTCACACAGGGTTGTGACACGAAACCAACGCGCAGACTGATTAAGTTTACTTATATTGGGTCCCTGTTTACGCACACGGGTGTTGACCAAAATATAATATTTGCCTATTAATACCGCACTGACAGCATAAAACCGATCCAGCGATGACGCAAAGCGTAAACCAGGGTATCACCAGGTGGGTTTATATACACACCATGTACCCTTAGAGGCAATCACAGTTATAACTGTATACAACCGCTCGCTCGATGAAAGCCGATATGGCGTGAATGGACACACGTTTGGGTCATAGTAAAGAACACCGACTTTGTGCTAAATTTAAAATGGGGCTCTTATTTGAAAAGTGTCTACAAAAGGTGGTGCAGTCTGGTTTTGTTGAGACATTTAAATGACACTCATGTGGTCCAAGGTATCTTGCCATTCGACGTCTTTTGCTTACTGCATTAAGTTTGCAAATAATGGAAAGATTTGTATATAGAAATACCTAAAGCTCGACCAAGTCTTTAAACAAAGTTACTTGTAAAAAAAAATTGAAGCACGTGAAAATTATTATGGCCTTTAGGAAACCTGTTTTTAGGAAGATGATTGTATCTACAGAAGTTTTCTCCAAGGGTTTAACAAACTAGGACTGCGTCAATTACGCAAACTCGAAAAACAGTCTCTAAAATACATGTTCATCGAAAGGTGGTCGACGAATAAAACAGCAAAGTGTGTACCGGTTGAAATCGCACTGCCTAATATTGTAACTATTAAACTAATGTTTCTGCTGTGTATGAGTTTACCAAATGTTTTAGTCCAAGAATAAGTGTTTCTCCATATTTTTATAATTATTCTCAAGACACACCTCACGAACTCTTTTCCTTGGTTGATGTCAATTACTATATGCGCGAAAGCCCGCATCCGAGAGCAAAATGCAATGTAATGACTGGGCCCCGGCTGGCTTCATTAACTATAATTCCACATCGAAATAAGTTCAGCAATTAACCTCTGCCTTTATATGTTCTTTCAAACATATGCACAAAGTTGGAGATTTATGGCTACGCAGATAAAACCGAAAAATGGAAGCATCAGTGTCCATCACCCACCCTTTAAACTTTGTTCAAGGCGCCTCAGCCAGCCAACGAAGACGAATCTCCATGCAGTCGTAATCCCTTTCGTGTGCCCTGATGTTAGAACAATCATGGAAGCACTCGACAACATGAGTTAGTTATTTTTTCAGGGCTGGTGACCGAGTTCCAGGACATCAGCCTCGCCAGCTCGCTGTAGTAGTATGTAATGTCTGCACCATCTGGTAACAATCACCTCCTGCAGTCGACTCTGTGTGATTCGTTCGTCTGATTCTCACACTACGGGTTTTGAACTGAAGAAGTAGTTGACCTAGTTGGATTTCATGTTCATGCCCTAAAAACTGCTGAGCCATTTACCCCCTCCCCGAAAAAAGGGGGGCAAATTGAGATGAACAGAATAATATGATTTGATTTAATCTCCTTTCCTCCTCGTACTCACAGGTTTACACAACGCAAGAAGTATTTATCCGTCGATGTTGTTAGATACTTGGGTTTGCTACTTCCTGGGTGTCTTCTAAGATCCCATATCCACATTTTACAGGGCTAACACCGGGCGGAACAGCGGCGTATCCAGCTTTTGGTGGGGGGGCAAATTCAAAAGTGAATGCGGCTTCGGGCTTATTCAAAATGATGTTGGTCAATGATGATCAATATCAAAAATGATCAATAGCCTCATTCACGGTCCTAACATCTTTTTTTATTTCGTGGTGTTGTGTTCTTATGGGTTTGGTGCTAATATTCGATTTAATAAATATCACTGGGGCAAGCTGCCCCCCCCCCCGATACGCAACTGGGGCGAAATTCTAACTCTATACTTCCTTCTTTTTTAATTAATTGTCAGACCAACTGTTGGCCTGTAGACTTGAAAATAAAAGGACAGAATAATTATGAAAGATATAATAGGTCTCTTTAAATTGCATCAGTGTCTTCATCAAAATCACTGTTCACCGATTTCAGTTTCCACTTAAAGATTACATTTATTGCCTTTAATGCAAACCGACCACAGTTAAAATTTATAACCCATCGATGCAAAATGGCACTGAAGATGTTGAAGGCATTGGACGAGCCGAGCGCACGCACTCGTGCAATTAAAATGGCGCTATTAGCACTTATGACACACAAAAGCCGATCACAACCCGACAAAGGTTTCGTGCTAATTTCCTGATGAGTATCGAGTACATTAACGGTAATTACGCACCTCGTTAACGACTTGAAAAGACTTTGTGGTCCATGATGCAGAAAGTCACTCCGTGATAGAACCAGCCCAGCTCTTTATTATGAGACAAGGCCGCTAAAAAAAAAATTTTTAGGTTTGAATCAAGTCCGCAGGAGAGAGATTTCGCCTTGCTCTTTAAGTTTAAAATTTAGACTCGAATCAGAATCTGAAGGCCGGCTCATACTTGGTGCCAAATTGAACACAAACGCTATTTTGTGACGTCAGATCAGAATAGTCACGCTTTGAATTCGCAAAAGTTGAGCAGATTTAATTCTAGCGAAAATTCAGTGTAGACGTCTCGTGAATTTTAATTTTTGTATATGCCTGAAAAACAAACTTGCCCTTTACACTTCCACTCGCTTCGGCTTCTCCTCATACAATAATACGCTTCATTCGTCACGGAATAGGAAGTATTCTTTTGCTCAAACGGGAAGCATTCACAATGTGTTTGAGACAACACTTGAATAAATTCCCCAACTTACGAATTCATCTTGAATAAACCCCAAATAAATAAATCCTCCACTTTGGATTTCCTGTGACTGTTGAATGGAGATTCCTTGAAACCAAACCTTCATTTGACGTTGGGGCCCTGTCTTGTGTTGGGATGAATCAATCTACTGCACGTGATCAGTGACCCACAAATCAGTTGACGGGGATTTCTTTGGGCGTTGTATCAAAGCTACCTTAAGATGAAGAAAGGGAGATGCTTTGAAGCGAGTGAAAGCACTTTACAGGCATATTTGTTTGGGTTTCTTTTATTAGACAAATTGATGGCAGGTAACTGCTGCCAACGAGACAGATTTTACGGTCGAAAAAGGTCACTAGTCCTGCAGTACGTCTCCAAGAGTCCCGTGGGTCGACTGCTGATAGTGCGTAACGCAAACACAACACACAATGCTCGATTTCATTGCGTTTATAATTATTCATATCATGACACAAAAGGGACAGCAAATTATGGTGATCGCTGCGAATGGATCAAAGTAAAAAAAAGTCAACTAACTCTGGGCAAAATACTTTTATAAAAAACAACCGATTTTCTGTTTATTTATTTACTGCAAAGTGATACCTATGAGCGTCATAGGTACTTAGCTAAAGTAACTATAAGTCCATCTTTCATTCGACAAAATAGGTGTTAATTTCTGGACCAATAACATTCACTATCAGTATGGAGGTGTCAGTGAAGTTGGTTTGTCATATGTTGCATTTGTGTCCATGTGTCAGTCCAGAAGAGGACCTGTACAATAGGAATGCATCTTTGCTAAGATATAGAAAATCCACAAAACTCCAAACCAAAAAGTCGGAATTTTTATGGTCAGGTTCCACAACAGTTAACGGCGACACTGACTGTATAGCATTGAACATGAAACAGAATTCTCACGTAGGATACCAGGGTCCAATTACCCATGCCGAAGTGTCCTTAATCTTTCCCCGCGTATAAATAAATAGAAGACGGCTGTGAGATGTGTTATGAACACTAAGTTATGTATCGATACTGTTATCGATATTGATCGTTCATGACCATCAGCTCGGACAATGAAGTAATAACGTGGCAAGATAAGTTGTATTCAAGACGAATATATAAAGCCAAGGGTTTGAAATTAAATTGCCTAAACTTGGATCAACTGATATTTAATCGTTTAAGCCATGCATGGTGGTTAATATCATTGAAATGTCCGTTTTCCATCATTTGGAAAAAAAAGATGATAATATATTGTGTTTATAATAGAAAGCCAACCCTTGCGAACTGAGAATTGGAAGTTGGGTTTCTGGAAGGGTTTCTGGTCAGCCCTGTTATCTCTGTTGTGACACAGACATAGAATATCCACACATCTAGGTTTTTGGATCGCAGGTCATCAATTTTGAATTAGGAGAGCGCGAGGTGCTAAGGCTATTATATACTTCCTAACATTTTAAACGGGAAGAGGAAGTTACAATCTGTCAATGTGATCCAAGAAATCACGTCACGTACGGCATTCAGTGAACCGTGGGCGTATAGGTTCAGGGTATTCAGTTTTTCCTGCGGATTCATTAGTCTTATCTATCTTAGAGGTGTGGTTTTCGTCAACCGATATGAGTGTGGGCAATGTTTCATGCAGCGGTAATTTGAGCCTGGGTTTTAAAAATTAAAATGCTTTCTTAAATCTCCCCCACGTGCACCGCTCCGCCCTTGTGTCAGATGGTATTCTTGTTAAAGGTACCGGTAAAAGTCACCTCTGTGCCTTGTGAAGAAAATGAGTCCCCCGGGGGGGGTTACCACCCTGGCAGTCAGTTCTGCCCCACCCCTGTCCCACGAAGGATTGGGTGAAACAGGTACATACTGGTTATAAAAGGTATGCATGGTTGCCATCTTGCAGGTGGGTGCTTTTGTTTCACCGGGCTGGAAGGCACAAACGAGAATTCTCTGTGGAACAAAAGAATTGCCTTTGCTACTACGCAAAGCCTCTATTGCTAGCTATAGGCTGACTATTTCCTGTTGTAAATTTTACTTGCTGTATGACAAATTTACATTTTCTGCATCCTTAAAATCCTTGGGCGAGGACGGCCAGACCCGTTCCCAGGTCATAGGCCCCTGCAAAGACACAAATCAATGGCGTACCCATAAACGTTCTTGCACCCACTGGTGTCAAGGCTGAGTTGTAGACTTTTTCTTCCAGATTCCCTGATTTGACTGAGTACCTTATCTGTAACCGTCGTGTCTACCGGCAGGTCACACATTACAGACAGATACTCATTGAAGGCGCTTTAAAGATTTCCCCCAAGCAAACAAGGTGGACCTGTGAGAGTTCATCCGTCTCTTGGCCTTCGAGTCAGAGATATTCCCAGCCGGAGAAACGGACAGCCGATTGGGAACATCGTTATCTGGCATCGAAGGATGAAGCAATTACATCTGAATAGCTGCATCCACGTGATAGCGCCCGAGCGCGTTAAGTCATTCAGAAATAATAGGAAGTCGCGACGAGCGATTAGAAAATACTTGATTCCAGGACAATTCTGCCCCGATGCCCTTAAAGATCGCATCGCTTCCAATCATTCGGCTCTTTAAAAACCGAAATTGGTTTCGCTGGAATTTTGAAAAATTCATGAAGCACACGGGACTGGAAGCCAGGTGTGCAGTGAGGTAATTGCCATATTGATAATTATTAAGTTTAATGCAGCGCAGCCATGCAAAGTTGATTTCTACAATCCCCGTATAGTGTCATTAATTTAAGGGCGTAACTGGGATACAAATTTCTATGGGAAGGGGCACCTGAAGGGTATCCACATCTTCTTCAGGGGGGAACCAAAAGCGATGCATTGCAATGTGTATTACAGATTGTACATTTCATAAATTCACAGACCTCTTCTTAGGGGAGGGGGGCACATGCCTTGCGAAGGTACGCCACTGTCTTAATTCGATCATGTACAGTGCTATACTACCGTGTACATCCCAGAGTGCCACTGGTAACCGCTGATGATGCCGTTATCGAGCTATTGACGTCTGGAGCGGCCGCTGGCCCGTCAGGATATCATAACTCAATACATTTTTCCATTTAGTCTCACATTAACATTTCTCCCGGCAGTACCAAGACTAAGAATTTGTTATAAAGAAAAAAAATATACAAAACGTATGTAATAATATTTCAAGCAATTTGAAAGATTAATATAAACATCAGTGACGTCACACAACATAGAGAGAGAGAAAAGGGGAAGCGATGCTTTTGCACCTATGTCCGGTAAAGGACAAGAAGCTCAAACCCGAGTGTGTGGAGGAAGACGACTCGATACAAGTGAATTGCACCAAAGACACCTTGCAAAGGCCACCGAAACCTATAAGTTTGAATGTGGTTGTCTTTGCTTGTGTTGAGAAGCAAGACATTCACGTTATTTTCTGTGCTTTAGAATTGTACACTTAATTCTGTTTGGAATATTATGAATAATTACGTGATGGAAGGAAACGAAGACCTCGCTGCGAGGAAGCAATGTCCTTGTTCGAAGTTTAGGCCCCGCCTCAAACTTCGCAGCAAGTTCAAAGTTTGAAGTACTTCCACGTGGAAACACTTCAAATTTTGGTCTAATGATAGACAAATTTTCAGCAGCTGGTCCGGAGAGCACATCTAACGTACACCTTAGTTTAAGTTTGTTTGTTTGTTTGTTTGTTTTTTTTGGGGGGGGGACTCCACTTTCCCCCCTTTTTGTATCTTTTGGTCTAACTGTAAAAAAATTATCACTCGAAAGAACTTATCATTCAAAATATGGCCTGCTCGTATGTCCGGATCCACCTCAAATTGTGATGCCCACGGATGTAAATACCAGCCCCTCCCTTTCTAAGTAGAGTCAAGAAATGTTTGCAGGGGGAAGACCTGTCGAATTTTTTAAGTCCGATTGTTACTGTTGCCGAGTGACGGGCACACAGGTAATGTACATGTCGTATTACACCGTACCGTCATTATGCACTTACCCTCATAAATGTTAAGTTCACAAAAATCATATGCGCAATATGCTGTATAGCCAGTCCTCAATTCATAACAATCACCATATCAAATAGTAATACACTTATAGGTTGTGATTTATAAAGTAATACCTTACTTGTTATTCATTTATTCATGTACTTATTTTTATTTATTGATTTTTTTTTATTTATTTTTTTGTGTCAGAGCAGAGGGTTGACTCCAATACCCCGCCTTTATCCACGCCTGCCTCTTTTGTAAATACTGGATTCGCCACTTGTATTTGATGTGTCTATAAACCTTTAGCATGGAGCAGCCATCTTGGTTTTTTCCCGTCAAACCAATGTAACCAGACTGATAAGGCCGTGTCCGAAACGGGCTTCCAGAGCTACGGCTAGGTCTATTGTCTGCGCGTCTCCACGCATTTCCATTGGAGCAAAGACCTAGACCTAGCTCTAGACAAGAGATTCGGATGCAGCCTACGGCTGGAAGGGAAAGTAATCTGTTTCCTTTATCAGTATGTGAAGTTGCATTACCATTGGCAATGGATCTACAGGGGACAAGACAAACATGGCAGCATCATGACAAAGATGTGTAGACCTTACTATTTCCTACATCACAACTTCACGAGCGCAGTTTTTCCAAACCAGGTTTTGGCAAAACTGTGGCTGGTAGTGAGTACAACCAACAAGACAAAATGTTCACAAAAGTCTGATGTAAATATTAAAGCACTAAAGTATGAGTATGTTTAGATGTACAAATTTAGACATAAAATACTGCTCAAATTACCAGCGATGAACCATGCATAAGTGCATTATGAGGCAAAACTTCTTGCCAACCGAATTTAAACTTTCTGCAAACTGTAGCCGTCTATCCAAATGGCAGTCAATGTTTGTAAACGAACTATTGAAGAAAATTGAAGAAGCTGCATGGATTCAGAGTATTCTTACTAAAGAGACCGAATTCATGAAAAGGAAGCCTAAAGCCGAAGAGGAAAGCGATATTCAGTGAAATGTTCAAGAGCACCCGGACTCAACCACGGACCAACACTAAAACAGTGCACCATCATCGAATGTTAATGTATGACGTCATGCATACTTCGCCTTTTGCCTTTGCGTCAGTTCATCACGACCACGGACGTGTATAATAAAATCTGGACTCGCAATGCCCTTAATCAGCTTATAGAGTCATGAATCCACTCGCGGCCATTTTACCCAGCCGAATACAAAGCTTTTCTGGCAATGCCCGCCTTTGTTCTTCCTGACGTCAATAGAAGGGAGCCGACCCACGCATTTGTATTCGGCTCGATAAAATGGCCGCTGGTTGGCTTCTTCTTCATACAAAGGCGTTGCAAGTCCAGGTTTTTTATATACGTCCGTGAGCACGACCCAAGCAAATACCTGCTGTTTTTATATAAGGTTTTGGATAGAAAGTTGGTGTACGGACGCCTATGTTAGTGGTCAGTGTTGAGATCTTTGAGAAAGAACAATACATTCGGGCTTCAGAAGATACAGTCGTAAAATGTCCTTTGTTTCATTTACGGGCACATCTGCACGCATTACCTACTAACCAGATCCCGGTTTAGAAAATGTTTGAAGATTACGTTTTGTGAGTAATCGTCGTCAATGGCTTCTATTTGAATTTAACCGCGATAGGGTTAGGCCTAGTTGAACCAGGGTATTAAGGTCAGATTGCGCTATGTACGCTTTGCGTTGACAAAACGGAAGCCGTGAGCTCTATACCGAATTCAGGCCTCAGTGGCGTTGGAATTGACTTACAGAGGTTTACAAGCTTTCTCTTCATCAAACACGACAGCTTTTACTCGCTGTGGCTTTTTCAAGCAAAAAAAGGACATGTGGTGACACTGCATCCGATTAATATCGTCACTTCCAATGCGCTGCCGACACGTGTGGCCTTGCAAAATGTTACATTCTGCGTATCTCTTATGTACACACGCGTGGCGAATTTACCGAAGGAAATCATTTTTATTTGACGAGAGGCGAGTGAGTGATGACTTGAGACCGGGAGGACGGGTCCAAATAAACAGGCGGCATTCCGGCACGAGCACGGCAGATAATAGGCCAAACACTCGGGCAGCTTGCAGTGATCCGCGGTAATTTAGGTCCGACTCGGGCCGCCATCTCCCCGTGTCTTCCTCGCTGCGTGTTAAGACGCCGTGGTTATCAAGTTTGATTCTTATACTTTTATGAAGACAAACACCAAGATCATGTTCTGTCTACAGACAGACTGTCTACCCTGATAGTTTTGTTTTTAATGCTTTTAAATCCTTTTTAATGCGACTTATCGAGAATCAACAGGAGAATATCACAACATTCTACTCTGACTGATCATTTTTTAACCGTTTTTGTCTGAACACTTTGTCTCTCACACAGCGTGGTGCAGAGAAGTCAGTCTGTACGAGTCAATTGTTTTCGTCAAGGTAATGCCGCCAGAGGATACGTGTAATCCTGCGAACGTTTGTACCTTTGGGAAACAGCTACTTCTCATTTGCATCGCTGCATTTTGTGTAGACTGCAAAACCAAGATATTTATGCTGGTGTTATATTAACACCTTAGATATCCAATATAAATGTTGATATTCTTAAATTGGCAGCACATTACATAGGAAACTGTAGATTTCATTCAAAGCAACAAATCAGATAACAGATGACACTAGGTTATATTGTGTAAAACCAACGTATTTGAAAATAGCTTAATGTGATCGTATTTTCGAAGAAAGAAAGTTCACCTGTTTAAAGTTTACGGGCAACCTTGCTGTGAGTGGTTCCGACCTGCTTTTACTTTGATGATCGACGTGAGGTTTTATAAAGAAAAAACGGTTAACTATGCGAATAAAAGAAGCCTCGGGTCACAGGGTCGTTTTGTTTCTTCATACACACACGTATGATTTAGGTGTTTACTGGGATCGTGAGTATAAACAGCAACTCTTAAACAGACGAGAAATGTTAAAATCCGATAGACTGCACGGAATAGCGTAAATCCAATATTCCATCCCCCGTGATTCTTAAAACTTCATAATAACACTTGCTTCCGAAAAACATTCTTCGTTTTCTAACCTCAGGAAATTGAAGGTTGTTAGCAGTGTGCGTTGACTTTCCTTGCACTTTGCAGCTAGCCAATTAAGGACTCTCCTGGGCGACACTCAATGTAGATGCAACATTACTAAGCACACCTAACATTCGTAAGTACCAATTATGTTTTCCCTTGTTTAACCCCTCCATCCGTTCTAACAGCCTTTCGATTCTCCTTATAATCCAACACAACTGCGGTGCTTGACTGGTCTGCAAATAGGTTCCCCTACACTTGCAGCTTGAGTTCCCTGCTAAGCCATAAGTAACTGCATGGACAATTTACAACTAAAATCAGAAAAATGGAACATTCAAGTAAAAGTGCAAAATCACAAAAATATAGCCATTTAAAAAATCTGAAGCCAAAACAAAATAGTCATTAGATTGTAAGTACTATATTGATAGAAGACGCAGAGACAAAGTAAATAAACTACCGTGTTGCTACAGCATTCTATCTGCTGTTAATTGTCATGGAACAAAAAGTGAAGAATCGTATGCAAAACATACATTTATGTCATTTTCGTATAGGTACAGCTATAGCGTAAGAATACATTTTAAGGTTGCTGTGTAACTTGCCAGTGCAGCCTCTGTTTCGATAATGAGTTGTTTACTTATAGAGGATAGATCCAGGCATGTTTTGGTTGAGCCGTTTGCCGCTTAGTTACGCACTAAAAATGGAAGCGAATTTCGATGGACACTGCAATTGATTGAATGAGAATTGCCGCCAGATGAAACCGTGGATGATTTCGTGATACCTAAAGCGCGCCAGTGGCAACTGTAGGCATTAATTGGACCAGCCTGTTATTATTTTCAGTTCTATTTTGGCTTCCTGGCCTTACAGTATTTTAACATCAGGGTTGTCTGTTTACTCTTGAGGTTGGTCTTGAAGACATCATTATCATCTTTGCTGAGGAGAAAAAAGCTGATTGACCATTCCAGCTAGGAGAATCTCACGACAGTCCCAACCCCGGTCACTCAGGCAAACAGGCGATTAGCATGGAAGACCGAGCCGCAGCGTACACGATTCATTACGGGACGGCCATCTGAACGACGTTCCGGATTAGCGGGCTCCGGGGCCGATTTTCACTAAGTCACGATGTTCGACAAGCCCCAGCGACCCCTCCGCTAGCTCCGATCATCATCATCAGGCACGCGTGGAGTTTTCAGCGCTCCGGTTCTTTAAAGCCGGATTTTCACACTCTCCAAATGTCAGGAAGATATAATGCATCCCGGGTGTAACTCCATTTTTTAATTGAAAGATATTCTGCACTCCATGCGTAAGGGGGTGATGCTCGAAGGACGCTGGTGCCGTTGAGCATTTGCCAAACGTCAACGAGGCTTTAAGTCAGGGTAACGAATTATCTTCCATTAAAAAAAATAATAAATGATGTCACGATTGTAATGCTTGTTAGTAGATGTCTCGTGAGTAGTGGGGACCGTTAATGTTTATTTCTGACTAAAATCATTTATTTGTTTTCGTTAATGCATGACCCCACGAGAGCCAAAGTGTTCCAAATGAGGCTCGAAAACTGTATCAATGAATACACACATCACATGAACAGAAATCACAGAAGACCAAAAGTTCAAAAAAAGTAAATCCTCTCTTAAGAGAAGAAATCGATTTCAAATACTCAACGTTTAATAAGTTGGAATTGCAGTGCAGTCCCCTGAGGCCACACTCGGGACAAGCACAATGACCAAAGTAAATGACTGTCATGTTCTTTGCTAGAATAAGAAAACAATCGCAACTTGATTGAATGTTCCTCCCCGGTTATCCACAGATCGCCCACGCCCTCCCCCTTGGAATCCGAACGCTATCAGATGGCTGTTTCGTTGAGCCATTTACTGCCAGTAAGGGCCATTTGTAACAATATGTACGAGTTACTTTAATCTATAGGTCTTTCAAAAATAATCTCGAATACACTGTTGGAAAATAATAACTCAGTTCATAATATACACAGGTAATTTACACAAAATATGTTTTTATGTGTTGGCCTAGCTATATTGCTATGCACAAATATTATAGACATTGAGAAGAGCATGATTACCACTATATCATCTTATTTCAAGGTTTGTTTAATCGAAATACGCCTTTTGTACCTCGAACTGGGTAAATGCTGTGAAAAATGGGGTATTTGTTTACATTTCACGTGACACTCACCGGAAGGTCGCTTAGGGTTAGAGGTAGATTTATTCCTAATGGCTCTAAATGTGAAGGTTAAGATTAACAGCTCGTTGACTTTGCACTTTCCTCTCCTGCGATGTAATGGATACTAACGAAACGTACTCGCGAAAATGACCAAATAAAATTCGGAAAGTGCTATGTGTTACCAACAGCAGGTAATACAGCATTACCTGCGATATGGGAAAAAATGGCAACTTTTGGGGAGAAATTTGTCTCAAAAAATGCATCGTTACTATCGTCAAAAGCTCTACATCGACCGCTGTAAGCAACAGCGTCCCCTCTTTTTCGGCGCGTGACGCCAGTCGTGTAGTTATGCACACTCCAATTTTGTCGTGAACTGTTTTTCTTGATGAGCCGACACCACACTGATGCAATGCACAAAGGTGTATGAACACAAAGTACCCGAAATCACGCAAATAGTACCTGATCGTGGGTCAATCCACAGAGGTTTACACCTTCATACGTGCATTGTTTACGAGAAGTTCCCCCCGGTACTGTCCATTTGGGCGTAATGCTGCTACACTGATCTAGTGTTGTTGGGTATCGATCACGTCGCCATTGACGCTTGATTTTGCGCATCACCGATGACTCGCGTCCCTGTTAAAGAGCGAAGCCAATTAACCGTGACTTCTTTTTTCTTTTCATTTCATGAGATCCAGTTGTCACCAAATGTTTCTGTATCGCCATCCGCCAGACGTTTGTTGACGACCTCGCGCGGTCTTTATTCGGTGTAAGGATTCTGTGAGACTGCTGCGAAACCCTTATCAGGCCTACTGTAAGTTGTTTGGTTTGGTAAATAAGGGACTGTCCAGCCCTTGGCTCTCTCTCAACTGTGTCTTCAGCTGCGCTATTTAAGGTCACTAACTTTAATAAAGGCGAGACCAAAGTTTGATTTGGGAGCCTTTTTATTCAAAAGCCATGACTGGAGAAGAAGCCAACTTTTGGAAAACGGCACAGTGTTTCTTTTTTTCCCACGGCACATAGTATTATATAATACAAAGCGTGTCAAACCAGATCAAGGTTTTGTTGCTCAGGATTTTGAGATAATGTTTATTCAGGCCCAAGTAAAGCTAAAATGAAGTATGAGTTCATACTTAAGCCTGGTAAAACGTCTACACAAGTAACGTCATAACAGTTTAATTACTTTCTTAGGCAACACGTTTAAGGTGTAAAAATCATGTATTACCAAAAACCTTTCCTTTTTTTCTTAGTTTTAGTCTTTCAGTACTGGCTTTGATTTATCAGATGAGATCGTATACCACTTTTTTTATACCCAAGGTTTTTGCTTCAACTTCATGGTAATGTTTACATAAAAATCACACACGAGGGCAAACACGAGATGTCTTCTTAAGGGCCGATCCTCTTCTGAAACACCCGCCCTAGCTCCGAATGTCACTCAAATCGTATTTTTGTTTTCAAGATTGTTTTACACGTGCCATGGAGGTACCCCATGCACAGCGTGACAGTTACGCTCCAAGCCAGGTTTAGATTCATTACCATTCCAATTGAGACAGATTAGTCTACGCATAACATTACCCAACTGGTATACCATGCAATCTCCAAATGAAAAGACATACCCGATGCGATCACACCAATTCCGACGGAGAGAGATTAAACAGGTCCCGGGTAGGTCAACAGCGGCAATCAGCGTGGCTTAGGTGACATGTTGTTCCTCTCGGTGCGTTAAAGAACAGCGTAACAAATCTTCTCCCGGGCGTTCAGATATATGCAGGAGATCATCGAGATGACTGTAGGCTTCGCAGTCGATTTCGGTGTCGTGCGCACGGCGGCAGGGTGCGCGCTCGAATGGGATATCATCACCGCCCCACACGGCACATGCACACAAGGGCAGGCGTTCTGAGCAGTTCTGAGCGAAACCCCCGTGGGACTGGCGGTAGTTAAGACAATGACGTGCGCACCTCCCGACTCACGATTGGCCACAAGTAACAGCCCAACTTCGAGGGTGTGTCGTTCATGGTTATCATCTTGTGTCGAACCCAGTCGAAGCTGTTCGACGACGCGCCGCGCTCTGAGAGAGCTGCACTGATTACCGTACAGTCAACTGTGCAACACACCGCATTGTGTAATCGGGTCAGTTAGCCGAGTGAATTTCGATCACATGCAGATTGATTTTATGCAAAACACTCCTCTTATAACCGGTGCGTGGGTGCAGTGACAAAGTCAGCATTCAACCTTAGACTGTTACTCGGCTTTCAAATATCCTATCTGGAGTTCGAGGTTGTATTTTTGTGATTGTGTAAGACAAATGATTTGAGAATTATCGGTCAGAATTGTTTTCATGAAACTGCATGAATAATGTAACATGTGATTCTGTGTTACATTAGTGGACGACGTGGACCCTACAATTACACTAAAACATGATTTTTGTTTCCACAACAGAACTAGAAGTCGTGACAGTTGCTCATAACACTCTGTGTAATGTTGAAAAAATAAACGGGCTCGCTGGACTTCAGTTGCACAGTTTAGGTTGGGTGCATGGCCGATCACCTTGCAACACCACCATCCAGTCGATCTTCGTGATTCAAAGCAAACGCGATACCATCATTATACAAAGACATACGGTACTATATGATCTTTTCACAGACGTGTCTGTCGGGGCGCCCCTGTATCACGCGTACTCTTGAAAGCCTGTGGGGTGGAACTCATCCCCAAAACACAAAACATGTGAAGGGATACATTTGAGGACTTCTCTTTTAGTAACGCTGTTAGTCAATACTTCGTGTCCTTTGCCAACCGATGACAAAGTGACAATCAGGAGAGCATGTCTTTTATTGAGTTGAAAAGACGCTATCGACAAGCCCTTTCGCGATTCCCAACTGTCATTGTAATGGAGCCTTTTTCAGTCTATTTGTTTTCTTCTAATTCATTTTGTGTTTACTCGTTTCCTTGTTCACTGTTTGTTGTTATGGATTTTAGGTTTGCTTTTAGCACTGTTTTTAAAGGAATCCCGTTACAAAATTGTGCACCCCTATTTTTCCACACAGTTGGCTCTTGTGCCATTTATTTCCGATACGTAAAAATTACAAATACAAATTGGGCATTTGTAACACTGAAATCAAAGATTACTCGTGTTTTGAATCGTCAGTGTCATTTTGTATGCGTTAGCCAAGACAGATTTCTGTACCTTAATGAAAATAGCTGATTGCTGCAAAATTAAAAAAAATGTTTCGTCAGAAAGAAATCCATACGACAAAAAGATCACAAAAGTAATCTCCTTTACGTCTTCGTCAAGTGAAAGACAAGATAGCGTCTTAGTTCGTATTGATGCCAAAATCCCCTCTCCCCGTGGTCTGCTCTTATTGTGAAGGTCTGGGCTGTGCCTCTTATGGGGAATCTCACACAGAGAGACTTTCCGCTTAAAAGGGTATTCCAAGCTTTTCCGGTTGTATATTTGTGATAATCCATTGATATTTCCACAGTGACATAAGAAGCACAGTGAGGCAGTCGCGAGAGGTACCGAGCCGCTGTGGCCACGTAATATCTCGCCAATGAAAGGACACCACGTCCAGTGCTGTTTGCCATAAATTACCCGCCAAGAAATGTCCGTGTTTATGGTACCATAAAAATTGAATCAACAAATTTCTTTAGTGCAGTCCTGCATCCGTATAAGATTTTAAGGCAACTATAACTGAAGACCATGTAAAGAAATGGATATTTAACTTAAAGCGACAGTATATACAAATTTAAGAACACAGATAAATCAAAATTGAAAAGAATTTTATGGAGTTCTTGAACTGCTATTGAAAATGGATAAAAATGAACTCTTAATGTTAAGAAAAATACAGCAACCGATCAAATGCTTCTTGGTGATGTTTCTCTGGTAGCGATGAACACTGGAGAAAATATCTGAGAATTTTCCGTCCCATTGTTGAAAATTTGAATGTGTTCCAAATGACAAACACTCTGTTATCTTTCTAGTTAATATCAGTGAGGTTGTAAATAACTGCTTATTTATCAGTTTTTCAGTTGCCAGCGATTAACCGGCATCGATTATGGCAACGCATGCAGGATCCTCTGCAGATTAACAATTGGAAATAATTCGTCGAATAGGCCCTAAGACATTTAAATCTGAGTATTTATTGCGCCTGTAGGTCAAGATTCGTTCTGGTATCCTTTTCCACTGAGTACTTTAAATGACTTAAAGGCCGACGGCTAAATCGTTTAAACATCTAAAGAATCTGTCTACCATATTTCAGAATAACAGTTAAGTGTAATACCTAAGCATACCACAATGCCGCGTAGGCCTACGTGTATTTCTGAACCTGTTTGCTGCAGGCATGCGCTGCATGTCTGGGTTTGGTTTGTCGCCCTCTGGGGTCGAGAGTGAGAAGAAATAAGCTGCCAGCTTTTGTTCCTATGATGCAAAAGGAACGGTCATAAAGGCTTCTAGTGTGCATCAGTCTTTGAAGAATATGGCAGCTTCCATGTTTATGCGTAGTGGAAAGTTTACTAGCAAAATGGCTGCTATTTGAGTAATGTGGAGATAAATTCATGTTGGCTTGTTACATGGCAACACGGTCTGGAATCGAATTTTTTTCGGCGAGTGAGTATACGGACGTGTTTGTACTGAACGCGATTTCCAGACTCGCAACCTGGGAAGTACTTGCACTGAATGTTTATGGAGTCAGCGCGGGCTCTGATTGATGGCGTGGAGAGCTGTCCGGCAGAGTGCGGGTCCAACACCAACAATTTGTCGCGTAATCGGCAGCGCTTCCCTCTGTATCTCTGACATTCCAGGCTTCAACTAGTGATGGATAATTCAGTTAAGCCGTCCACATATCCCGATAGATGGACCGAGGGCTGCGCCACGCGGTGATGTCTGCAGAACAACATAGCCTAGCTTCGGCCGCACTGCAACTTTTTCCGGAGCCGTGCTAAATGCAGTACACAAATTGCGCGGGAGATGATGGGGATATGATTTAATGCCCCCTTGAGACATGGCTGGCGGCGATGTCAAGAATGCTGTCGTAGGGCGAAACAATTGCCACATGGGGCGAGCCGATCTTCGAGAAATTTCATTATACTGGAAATGTTGCCAAAACAGCCCTGTCTGACTCCCCGTGCCGCCAAGCGCTGTGCCTTGGTTCAAAGACAAAAGCCCAACTTATGCGCAAGAACTTAAAGCTCTGGGGATGCTATTATACGAGGGGCAGCAGCGTTGTCGAGGTTCTTGGCGCGGGATTGCTGGCTGTGATTTCCCGCGATCAGCCCGCTGAGACGCGCCAATTTAATTCCGCGCCATAACCTTCCAACTAAATAGCCCGCGTCTTTTCCACGGTGATAATGTCAAGGCTATATTTACGGGCGGGTAATTAAGGTGGGCTGGTGGTGGCGCTGAGGTGCGAACGGGACGGGTAATATACCGGGAGGGCCATTCTGAGATGTGTGGTTCCGTAAACGAGGCCCCGTGATGGTCAGTTGAGGTGAGGAATGCCACATGTTTACCGGTACAGGAGGGGATAATGTTGGAAACTAAGATTAAAGATTTAATTGGAAATGTTTGAAATAACACGAGGACTACACTGCAGAGAATTCATGGACGTTTGTCATTAAAGGCTAGTTAACAATGCCTTACATTCTGGAGAAAATCTCGCTTGAAGATAAAAGGCCAAGCAATACAAACCGTCCATGGCTAAAACCTCGAAAGAACCCCGACTGCCAAACGATACGTTATACAGCCTTTTCGTCGACCTCCCTGTCGTCACTGAAACTCACAGAACACTATCTTTATCGTAATTAGAAAAGCAGTAAGACATTAATTTGACTTTTAGTACATTTCAGCAGTAGCAGGTTACTGAATACAAAAAATCTACTGTGGATGATATACATTATAAAAGGACGGCTTGCCAGTACGAAAAAATTCCTGGTTTCGTAAATGCTACTTTTGCGTTAAGGCAATATTTGGACGTCAATAAAAATAACTGATCAATATGAATTGATCAATAATGAGTCTTTTTCATTTTCCCAGCAATCTCTGCCTAAATAGACCTGCTTCGTCAGTGTCATAAAAATTAGAAGACAGAACAAGAAACAAGGCATTTTAAATACTGAATTTAAATTGCTACAATCCCGTTCTGACCATGAAGTAACGAATGCTGAGTTTGGGCGGCTTGTTCTCGTATGTTCGCGAACACTGAGCTCGATTTGTTGTTCGTGGGTCGGGTTGGGAATGTACAACCAGTTATCGCTGGTATAAGTGTGTGGCAAGCCGCGGCACTGGCAGAGCCTAGGAACGTTCTTCGGGGATTAATGTTTAGGTAACTGGGCTGAATTCTTTTCTGTTTCAAAGGTACATTCATTTCTGTGCTCTGAAAAATTATTAATGTCAATTTTGCAGAACTTCCACTTGTCTGCGGCTTTGCAAGCCCTCTCGCTACAATCAAAATCTCACGAGTTTTCCCGTATGTTCCTGCAAAACCCTGACGAGGAAGTGGTGTGTGATGGGAGTGTGAACAGTGTACGTGTTCTTGGGTCGTGTTCCCACCGTTCGAGCGTTCGAACTTGAGAATAAGAAACCCGTATCAAGAACAGGCTCCCGAGCTCAACCGTGAGTTTAAAAATATCACTGAAAACGTTTTTGCGCCCGCTTTTTAATGTGTGTCCCCTCGCGACATGTTTAGATAATTGCACTGAAATGCTTTTAGAAATCTGTTTAAATGCTAAAGCGCATTATACAAAGCTAAACATGTACCGTGAGATAGCGTTCAGAATTTAAAACATTCAAAAACGCTTTTCAATGTAAAATATCCAAACATGTCGTGAGTTTTAACAAGTGAAAAACGTGGGTAGAAAAAGTGCTGAACTAAGCGCTGCTTTTACAGTGTAAACACGGCGACGCCTTGTTCTGGAGCCTGGAGACCGTTTAACGGCACGGTTTCTTTAATTAAACCTCTTATCGATTCAACCTAATGCATTAACACTCTGTCCTGCTCCCCTAGCTGTCCTCTATATTGTCACAAATCGCAGGCTGCCACTTCTCCATCGAGAAGATTTTAACGCACCGATAATATTTTTACGGGCGTAAGATACATCGATTTTTTTTCTCACCTTTAGCTATGCGTTGTATATGTTCGGTCACAGTCATGTGAAAAGAGTGTGATTTATGGTCCCAGAAACTGTTCCGAGACCGCAAGTTATAAGGCATTAATTTACTCAACTGTAAAATTGCTGACAAGCGGGCCAACCTTACACAAACACAGGTAGAGAAAGACGAGTTTGCAGACGGGAGTAGAGTGTATCATTATGCGAGTTCCACCGCGAAGTGAAATTGAAAAAGTACATGTAGCCATGGAAGACCAGCACGGATACTGCGCAGCTTAATGCCTTATGTTCGTGTTTCTTTGTTCGGTTTGTTTCATGTTTTAATTTGGAGATTATTATAACAAGAGTGTGTGCTGCGCAAAAATGCGAAACAAATAATCTGCACACTCACGATGGCAAAAACTAGGCATATGGACAAACTTTGAGTTTGAATGTAGGGTGTAGAGAGGGGCGAATATCCACAGTGAATCGGGATATATATCCCCCACCTTTTTCGTGGTTTTTCGTGATTCTGAGGTATTTTTCTTACATCCTAACAACCAAGAGTATTCAATGGTAGGCCTACTGTGCAAGGGGAAAAGTAGAAGAGCTATAAATATGCCGTTTTGAGCAACGTAAAGAGGTTTACACATAAATGGATGTACATCTGTATCGCAAACAGCGCCACCTAGTGCCATGTAGTGTCCTGTAATTCCCCCCCCCCCTTTTCAAATTTTCACGAACGGGAAAACTTTTGGTTGAAGTCATCACCCATCCCCCGCCAGTCCCCGCCATAAATTTACGCCACTAGGTGTCAACATCACCCTATAGCGTATCAAAGGCTGTCGACACCCGAAGGAAGATGTATTCGAGGATGACACCTATGATGTCGACAAAAGGTTCAAACACTTTGATGAAGATGGTGCAAGAGTTGGAAAATTGCTGTCGTAGGCTCATTCATTTTTTTCAGGAAGACGATATTCTTAATGCTAACGATGCAATCATTCCTTGATACACCTTCCTCACGGTACTGACTTGTACACAAGTGGTAATTAAGTAGTTAATACGAATACATGTATTAGTCTCAACAGAAAAAAAAAATCAACTGGCAAACAAGCAAGGCAAATTTAGAAATGACTCGAGACGCATGCAGGTTGACCATTTGCTCTGCACAAAACGGTATGTGGATATTAAGATACGGGTAGTTGAAACTGATCTATGTCATAACATGAAGACTCCCGCCACTGACGCACTAGTAAACTCCACATAAATACGATGGCTTGTCACGGCCGGAGCTGAAAACGCCGTGTCACCGTCGTGAGTAAATTAAGACAAGGTTGAAGTTAACGATACTGCAGTCTCAATCGATACTGCGACTGGAGACTGAGGCTACTACCAGCGTCAGGCCCGATTGAGTTAATTAACAGCCACTTTCGTCGCTGCTTGTAGTGAGATTAGATTCCGAGGTCGGGACTGTTCGTTGTCCCAGATACCAGACAAGACAAGTGTAGCCCAAAGATGAGACTTGGTAACTGTAATGATGGAGCTCGATGTTTTGTTTTGTTTTTGTTTTTTTTTATTTTTTTTTTTTTGGGGGGGAGTGCACCACGTCTTTGATCCCCGGTCACGAAACACGATTAGCCGGCGTAGACTGAGATAAATCATGAGGTATAAAGACGTCCGTGTGATCAACAGCGCCATCAGTCATCTAGGAGAATGGGGTCATTTACAGAGAAACTCCACATGAACTCATTGGTTTTATTGTCATTGTGATTGTCTTACTGCCGATGACCTTGCGGGGGCGTTTTTTCCATCAAGTTTTGTTGATTTTTATATCCTGACCTCTCTAATCTGTGCACATCCGGGACCGTTTGGGTTGGAACACCGCGTTTGCTTGAAGTGCTGTGGCAGAGCGTGTTAGAAGTGCGCCCTCCAAAATGGTGGGCGGAGGAGTCGCCTTCAAGACACATGAAATCCTCTCCGCGCATGGAGAAAAGAGAGCGCCTTGATGTATAGCACGTCGCGTCCCGTGGGGCCCAAACGGTGTGCACGTGCATACACAGTCGTGTAGGCACAACCATGCTCAGTGCTGATGGGTGCACCATCTGAACATGCGCGAAACCAGATCCGTTGGGCGCACTTCGGAGATGGCAGTTAGTTGTCGACCCTCTCTTCTGCTCGACTTGTTTTACTATTTTTGTAGGGGGGGAACCTGTTAGCCGAGACAATACTGTATCCTACAAACAAACCCCTCCCACGGGCGTAGATCGGAGGGGGACGGGGTAAGCTTCCCCTCCCCCACTTGATTTCAAAACAGAGGCTTATGGCACCTCTACCAAGGTTTGTCCTCCTAAACTCCAAAAGGCCGTCCACGAAGAGAAGCCACGCAAAAATTCATCAGTTCACCTTAACACCTTCAAACAAGTCTTATGTACTTGTTTTGAATGAATGCGTTGAAATCACACTCGTTTATTTCTTCGCTAAAAAGGGGAGGAAAAGGCATACATGTAGGCGCTCCTGTGCTTATTACACCGGAGTTATCCACGTTAATGGAGGTCAGTTTACGCAACAATTATTGCAATCCCTTCTTTCTTAGAAAGAATGGTTCGCGTGCACTTTCTTGGTAGAATGTAGATAGCATGGCTACTTACTAAAGGATCTTCTTTGGAGACGTTTGAGGCCTGAAAGGCAGGCCAGGTTTATTAAAGGCTCGAGCCCAGGCAACCCGGTTAATCTCTATCACTCAGTTATCCGCACCGCTTACAGCGTGACGCATGGCAGAACTAATTCTAGTCGACAACCCTAATTAAGCGTCAAGTCTTGCCGAAATGTGGCTATACCTTTCCTTTCCCATCTGTTTATACCTCGTCTCTGGTAATGTGTGATCACATCGAAATATATAAAAGTCACTTTGAAAAACAAACAGTGACGGTTGAAATTAATAATTTGTGTGACTGTGGCTGCATGGTGCTTCGGCATCGGCGGTGTTTGGAAGCCATGGTACTGAAAGTTCACAAGCTCTGACTTGAGATTTCAGTCTTTTATGCTTAAATTTTCGCAGGCCTCTGACATCCATATCCATGGGGACAGTTGTTTCGCAGGTGGGGCAATGGAGAGCGCTTTCCCCCCTCCCCTGGAAAAAATGCAAACAAAAAGAGGGGAGGCAAAGCGAGGGAGGCGCTAAAAAGTGGAAAGGGGATGTATACGTCGGAGTAATATTAACCCCCTTCATTGTTTATATCAGTTTGTGGCTGATGAGTGCTTTAGCCCTGGAAAAAGTAGTCCTCTATCCCACACCCCCGAAAAATATTCTGTCAACGTCCATGAATACAGGTTCTAAAGAATGAAAGCGGGACCATTTTGTTTTGAGACTAACTGGAGAGATTGGCCCAAAGCCCGTGACATATTTTCTTGTTGCGTCGTGTCTTGAATAGGCCTACTATAACTCAGTTCATTGATCCAGAAGGTCCACATCAAGAAACGGAAAACAGGTCACTGTGTAACATCATTTACGTCACTCAGACGCCGCGCTTCACGTCATGTTTCACGTGCACAAGGAGACACGGAATGCTGCGTATCACTATAAGGGCACAAACCTTTCCTGTATATGGGGAATTCAAAGGAATAAAAAGCGCTGATGCTATTTATAAAATGCATACATTTAAAAAAAAAATAATGTGTTGGAATGGTGCAAATACCCACGTATAATGAGGACATTTGGTTGTAAAAAATAATAATAAGTTTCACGTCTGAGTCAGTTTATGCCAAAATGAGTTTGATACGCCAAATTCTTGTTTTCTGTTTTCATACCTCGGCTCCGTCAAACAACACTTACATCTCTTAAATGAAACACAGACTGGTAACAGCTTGTCAGAAAATGAGCAAAAATAAAAGTTGCCTTGCCAAAATCAAGTTATGGCATTTCCTGTCAAAATAGGCTACTTCAGGTGTTTACTTATGACTTAATGACTTGCGTGCCATTACGGTACATCCCTGTGCTGTATACGAAATGCTTCATGTGGTGCCCAATGCGCCTATACAGGTGCCAAGATATCGATGCCCCGACGGAACTCTCTGATGTACGCCTCTTGTACGGATGCATTTACATCCTCAATGCGTAGCAAAAAGTGAGCCAACAGACCTCCCAATACTGAAGCTACTATCGACTATTTTGATGGCCTGGCCATTTTAATTAGCCCCTCTATATAAACCCAATGCCAATTACTGCAGCAGACGAGCACCCTCTCCGTGCTGGTCTCCTTCTATACCACCGAACGTCCGCTCTGGGTCGGCGGGATCAACCGCAGCCGGCGCGCCGTTTGGCTCGGCCATCGATCGCACCAACTGCTCGACAAATTACTGCTAATTGCGGGGTCCCTCGAACCATCGATTGCGCACCGATAAATGTTTTTAATTACAACAGACCGGCAAGTACCTGTTCTATAACGTTATGTGATGTTCAGCCCCACTTTAAAATTTGTAATAGCATTGAAAGATGAAGTAAGAGTCTCAATAAAATGAAGCTACTCTACCACAAGGGGAAACTGACCATCATGGTTTTAATTGATTGGTTGGGCGAGAGAAGGTGAGTGAAGCAAGATTCGAACCGATGGGTTCTGGTGTTCCCAGGTCTCAGGTCCAAATCCCACCTCAGCCTATGTCTGTGTTCAATCTTAGCCTAAACTATTGACACACGGTTACCATAGTGACATAAAATTTAAAAAAAAACTTAAGTCGAAAGAATTCATTCTAAGGAGGGAAAATTGGTGCAAAAAAGGCACATTTAGAAACGACACTGAATTTCAATCTATCCATAACATCCATCCCTCGAAACAATAATGAGAACACTACACATTTCGAAAGTAATTATTTGCTTAAACGTTCCAAGAGATTGCACATCTCATCCATCCCTTCCTCCTAGGTTGCGCAACCCCCAAACTGTATTGAAACCAACAAAAGTCCAAGTACTCCATTTCCACGTTGTGATATCACCCGACCTGCGGAGGTCTGTCGGAACACAAATACTAAATCCCTGTACGACGCACACAGTCATTAATTCCTTTTATGTTTCTTATTTGAACTTGTTGGAGGACGCATGGTGCTCGAATTGACCTGTCTCTATGTATTTAAGTGCGTGTTTTTAATTTTCATTTTCAATGGTTGCTCAGCCATTTCTCTATGCTGTGTGTTCTTTCTCTCTTTATTCGCTGATTTGATTGTTTATTGTGTATATTTTCAACAACTACATGTTTTGGATGCCTCTGTTCAAGTATATTTCTATGCTGTTGGTAGCGATTTTGGATGCACATCTTCTGCTGACAGCTTGGATTTCTTTAACTTCCCATCGCCGGACAGCCCCTGCCAGCGATGATTTTCTTTTTTGTGTCCAAATATTTAAAGTGATTAAATAATAAAAGGTGAGTAAATTCAAGAAAGGGATAGACATATTAAACGAACAGGCGAGACAACGGATTGAACAAATCGAGAAAGGGTATTAGAGTGTTTGAAGGTGTAAGCAACCAGCCAAAGCACTTACCCAGAAAGGAGATCAACAAACGACGAACAGTGATGATGGACACGCGTTCTCCCACGTCAAATCACCGTGGCGCTGCATGCTGCGCTCGAGGGGGTACGCTGACAGGGGCTCGGCCCGGTGAGCGCGGTTTTCGGGTATGGACCTCGCTCCCGCAAATGGACCGGGTGTGAAAAATCCTGGGACGATTAGAGACCGCTGTGCGACCCAAGAATGATGGGCCGTTAATCCTTAGCTTTCGTCGGGCCGTTTACTCTTGATCCTTGGCTCAGCGATTTCTAGAGAGGTTTAGTTTGAAGAAGTATTACGTTTCCCTTCTCTTATGTATGCACGTGTTTATATCCATGCCAGAGTATGGCGACCAGTACCCTCCAAGGACGGACCAAAACCCAAATTTCCGGAGGGAGGGTGGCAATCTTGCAGGCGCGAAATTTGGAAATACCTTTCATGTAACGTTTAATGGCTTTTTGGAAGGGTGAGGCTACATTTGGGAAACTTTTTACACTCTCTTTGAAAGGTGTAAAATTAAACAGACCAAACAAATCACCTTTTTCTCATTAATAAGAAAATATTTGGCTCCCTTTTTGGAGGGTACGGCCCCCGTTGACCTGGGGACCCCGGACACGCCCTTAGTTCCCTCCATATGACACATTCTTATTCCAAAAGATTCGACTTATTCAACTCTTTACACTTAGTGCCTAACACAGATCTTTCTCTCGTCGGATGTCAAGTACAGTGGTATGTGCTCCTGTGTACCGAATCGACACCGTACACTTCGATCGGCGCTAAATTAAATCTGTTCGCCACAGCGCGTCAAATATGTCGGTCTCATGTCATATCGAATGTCGCCGAAGCGTATTATGATGACCGACTCGGGAAGAATTTACCCAGTATTGAGCAAATTCCTTTCAACGCGTCCCATTGTGACGGCGAGCATACATATTTGCTCAGTATAATAACCCCAAACGCCTCTCTCCGCCGCGGGCGTCGGGATACACTATCCTACACATAACCCCACCAATATGCTACAGTATCGCTTGCCGCAGACCCACTGTTTGCTCAGTTCTATAGCACATGCACTTTTCCGTGTCTGGGTGTTTCCTGCGTAAATAATTCCATCTGGGCACTGAAAATGTATACATTCACTTATACGAATCTCTCAAAGTGTATGGACATTTCTGGCTCACCTGAGGTGGGCACTTTTAAGGGGTTCCAGTTTACAACCCTTCATAGTTGTCAAAAGCGCATGCAGTCAGGGCGGATGGAGATGATGGTCGATAGATACAGCATGTTGATTAATCAATCAGGTATCGCTCTCAAGACACGTGCAGCAGTAAACAAATAGACATCTCACATGCTGACAAATTCATGATAAAAGTTTTTGCGGGATGCGATGAAGTTGAGTAGGTTTAGCATTTCATGTCCTCTGTTTTGAAATCATTTTAATCGCTAAATTTGCAAAACTCTTGATAACCATATTTCACTAGAAATGTAGGTGGTGTGTTGAACACACATGAAATGTTTAGATAGTATCTTAGAATTACTGTGAGGCAAATAATGCCATCCACGGAGGAAAAAGTGAAACATTCAGGCTTATCGAAATTTTAAAAACATATACGTGAACAACGTACAAATCAGCAGCGGCTTCAGGTCTTTTAATCTTTCTTAAAGGAGTGGTGATGAAGAAGACAAAATTTTAATTACCAACCATCCTCTCAAAGTCGCCTAACGAAGCCACGTCTTGTCACCCGATTCGGCCCTTTTTTCATCAGGACAATGAAATTGCCCTCGTAGGCATGTGCTTCTCAGAACACAGGGGTCGCATTTTCCAAGTCGATGATGGAAAACTCAATTCACACCGAACTTTGACCTTTAGGCCTACAGAATGTTCTTTTGAACAATCATACTATTGCGGACGACGCCGGCTTCTGGCAGATTTTCCGATTCTTTGTTCTATGGTGAATATCGCTTGTTTCTTTGCAATGAGGGCTCATGTCAGAGATGTCGTGTGTGGATTCATTTGCCAATGGGCCCAAACCTCTTTCAGGTTTTTTTTCGGATTGTTTTTCAATTACAAATTGGACTGACGTCTTTGTTGAAGTTATGTCGAACTGTAGCTTAGTTGTCAAAAGTTAATAAGGAAATAAAATATCCATTGATAAGGTGTGCACCGAAATTCAACCTCAATCAAGTTTAGGTCATGTGAGGTGTGATGGGGTTCTGTTTGTAAGCGTTTACACTGTAAAAACAAGTATTAATGTTTTATGGCCTTTAGACCCTGCCCTTTACGAACACTTTATGAACGAGTTGTGGTGCCAATGATCCAAAGCAGAAGACGTTGTGGTGTTTATTTTTAAAGAACTACGTTTTGATGTGTTATAAATTTAGACACAATGACACATTTGGGTGTAGACTTTAAATCAAGTCGTTAGTCGGTCGTGTTTTTCGTCCAGTACAATATGAGCCAGCGTGCTGCGTCGTTTTACAATTAGTGCTGAGCCTGTTCACCGTTGCCCGCGATCCGGCGTGCAGTGCTGATTCAGTCCAGACACGGCGCATGGTCGTGGGCTACTCAGTACCGGGTTTCGATGCGCACCTGACGACTTGATCGATCAACCTGATTATGGATGGTATTCGTGTTGCAACAACTACACTACATATCCATACGTTTCCATGGAGCGCGCCAATCGTAGCTCACACTACATAACATACTCATCCTAAGGATTAGTATCTTTGATTAGTGCCAGTTTCTTTCATATCTTCCATTAATATCCCTTTTGATACGATGCTTAAAGACAAAGTACGCGTATTTCCAAGAACAAATCTATTAACTACCTTTTTTGGTAGAAAAACCCCGATGCTTTTATGGTAAATCATCTTTTTAGAATAAAGTAAACACCCTCTTCAACAAGACTGTGGTTGCTAATGAACGTTCAGCTGACCAATCAAACTGCCCCTTAAATAAATATTCATGTAATCGGGATTCTGCTCTGTCCAATTCTGTTAGCAAGCCCCATATGTTATACACAAAAGGGCTTGCAAATTGTTCAAGTCGGTAATCGGGCGCTACCTAACACGCATATTAGGGAGCGAGGTTGCACTGACCGAACGTTCCCGCGTGTTATTAAAAACTGCACTCCGAACCGCACCGCGAACGCATCCCTAGGAAGGTGGACCACACTCGGCCAATTCCCAACTTGATTTCAAGTCTAATTTGACACCAAAACACGTTTATTGGGTGGCAACACTTTCTGAATACCGAAACAAATTTCCATCAGTCTTTTTTTTTTATCGGATACATGTTTACATTTAAAGCAAAAACGCGTTTATAATAGGCGTTGGATTTCATACCGTATCTTCAAGGAGATTTGGCACCAAGGTGGAAAGATTAGCCGTCATCCAAGTCTGTGCCATAAGCGAACTCTTGTACTTCTATCGAAAAGGTCGTTACTGAGTGTTGATGCAATTGGCCGGGTGTGCATAAGTGTCAACCTCGTCCTCGTGAGCAAACGCTGCTGTATCACTGTAGTCCAGGTTGACATAACTGCTTGCTTTAGGCTGGAAAACGTGAAGAACCCTGGGACGAAAGTTATTACATGTATTACAAAATTACTTCAATCTGTAAATAAGTTGGCACAAGAGGGCGCCACAGCATTTTGAGAAAGTAGAGGGTTTTTAATCATCAGATAAATACGAGAACAAACGTTCCTTTCAATAAAACAGGAGGGAACCACTTATTTCTATTTTGGCTCCACAAAGCTTGCTCCCCATTGACTGCCCGCATGCTCTGTCACGCGCCCTCAACTTCACGCCTGACGGACAGCGATAATGAAATGCTATTTTCAATTACACATTCTTTGTCGACCACGGGTGACGTGGTTTGAGGCCACGGGTGATTAGGATCAGGGGCGATTTCCAGGGGTGAACTTTTCCGTCCGGAACATGATAAAATTAAATTCTGATTGACGACTGGCATTAATTCTATACTGCTGAAATGTTCAAAAGCGTGAAACTAAAGACACTTGTCAAATAACTCGATGCGCGCTGCCTGGCTTCGTCTATACACAAACTAAGGCTTCATGAATGAGAACCACAGAGGTTTACGTTATGTCCGTACTTACAAATTGATTATAATAGGCAGTATCAGTATGCCAGCTCCCGTGTAGTACGTGACTGTAGGCTGAGGATTGTATTCTTTGTTAAGCTCAAGTTTCAGGATGCCGTTGAGTAATATGGGCGAGACGAACCGAGCTAAGCTGATCACTACGGCCACACATCCAAACACAGCACCTGAAATTATATTATACATATGGAGGAATTCCAAGTGAGGCTTCAATGTCAGTGCAATTTTGCCCTGATAAATATGGCTCTAATTTTAGGATTAGGCCTAATAGCACTGACGTTAATGACAGTGATTAGCGTGACGGTAAAAAGGATGTGATTGCCAAGGCATCGGTGACGTCGATGTTTCAAGCTGCTATCAATTACCGCATTGATGAAGCATAGCCTCGCGTAAGCCTATGTTGCTCACGGCTCGAGGTTTGCGTTCGCACGAGGGCGGTATTCCGAAAAGGAAACAGCCCGAGTCCATTGACAAAGAGGGGGTAAGCATGGCAGTGGTATCTCAAACAAACTACTATAGAGAATCATTACCTTGTTCTTTGTCGTCAACTTGTTCCGAGATTTTGGTTTTCACGATCGGCAAGGGAACAAGGTAGAACATGCCAATGACAGGAGCTGTTTAGGTCGGAAAAGCAGGAAAAGTCGCCTTTATCTTATTTTACAAGATTTTATTTTGAGCGGACCAAGCACGAGTGTCGTTCTTAAGGACGGTGGTAACACCCCTATGCCAGGCACGACTCTATGGGACAGGGGGTCCCCCCCCACAAGTCTAATCCCTATACACGCTCCAGCCTAGTGTCACTTAACACCCCCTCCCCAAGATGTCTGAAAAGAATTCCTGAGATACTAGTATAACAATGACCAACACAAAGGCCGGGTGTTCTCTCTGTCCCATAGTTTGCATCAAATGAACACCCCAACACACATATTTTCACTGCCTGCCTAGTGTAGACATTCCTTTATTTTCGTGTGGTTTGAAATACTCAATTTTCTTGCATCGTGAGCACTCTTTTGAGCTGGATTTCTGTCTCTTAAATTCCAACGAAAACTGTAAATGGTGTACATATGATGCAAGATATGGGGCGGAGAGACCCCCCCCCGCCTTTTGTTGGTCATTGTTTGATAGGAATCTCAGAAATTCTTTACAGACTTCTAGGGGGATGTGCTTGGTAACAATAGTCTAGAGTGTATAGGGATTGGACGTGTGGGGGGTACCCATTGGCCACATATCGTGCACAATATCATGGCGTAACCTCGTGTGGACCAGGCCAAGTCCACACAAGGCTTGCCGATTGTGTGGACCGCCTTTATTCACCAGTCCAAGCCATGCAAGGTTAGCACACACTTTTGTGAGTTCTTATTTTTAATTTCACAGAAAACGCCTTGCTGTGTGCCGGCCAGAGTTTCCGACCAACTTCTCCTACTTTTGAGAAATGACACCCATAAGCATTCGGTAGTGTAAGCTTGCAACTCAGAAGACATTTTCATGGTATTTAACCATTTACTAAATCGTCATCTTTAATTGGTTTAAGTAGCGAGGTACCGTACTCTAAACTTTACGTAAACTTGGGTTAACTCGGATGTGCTAAATCAAAGATGGACGTGGCCAGTCATGCAAACAGAGCACAAGGAAGAGGAACAGTCAAGAAAACCTTCAACAGAAATCCAGCTCAAAAGAGTGTTCAAACAAAGTTTGGATGACTATACTTCATCGCAGGGAAAGCAATCCCGTGGGGACGGGGGAACGTCCTCCCACGTATTTGGTGGAGGGGACGGGTATGACAATGTTCCCCGGTAATTTTGCCCTTGTTACATAGATTTCTGTAGTCACTGTCTTGTACATCTCAAAGATCAAACCAAATTGGCGATTTTGTTTTTCCAGGAGTAGACCCTTAGAAGTCAAAACACTGATTGCAAAATGTCTCTGAATCGAGACATATTTTGAGCATTCCCAGTATATACCTGATCTATGCATCTCCTGGTTGAGAACAATAACAATTAGTGATGTTTTGTATAATAAAGGGCATCGCACTTTTTCAATGATAGGCTTTATTGGGTTTTTGCTTTTCCCCCATCTCCTAGCTTTAAGTAGAAATCGCTGTCGCTGCTTTACAGGAACAGTCTGAGTGTTCGACTCACCTAGGAAGGCCAGCCAGAGCGTTGTAGGCGCCAGTGCCGTAGTTATCATGTAGCCGATGCCGGATATAAAACCGATGTACACCATCCAGTATGAAGACATGCAAAGCCGAAACACTGGTACTGCGACAATAGCGACTGAAAAAGGGAAGAAATCAAAGACTTGAAAGGCATTTTTGCCCTCTTTTTCTGAAAAAAAGTATGGATTAAAGCACGGTGAAGAAACGATTGCAATCAACTCTCAGAATACTAGGGCTGATGTGATCGTATCTGACGTATTTTCGACCGATCCTTTTTGTTTAGCCATCTTTTGATGTCAAGCCGAGTCCGAGACGGGCATAGTTAGAAAACTAGGCCTATGGCTATTCAACGTAGCACGCTAATGGTAAAAGAAGTCGCTGACACAGCATACCACACTTTGGACACGATTGACAGTTAATGTAGCAAACTGCAAACGATTGACAGGTACTAAAGATCTGTTACAGGCTAAGTGGTGGGAAGCTGATGTGCATCTTTTTGTCCCACCATTCAACGGACGCTTTACTTACCAACTGCTGTCAGACCGTTGATGATGGCACCGTACGCTCCCACGATCTGAGGCGTCCAACAGAAAGGTGGAGACAGGCCATAGATGGTGATGTTACCCCCGGCACTGCCAAACACGAGGGTCCACAGGCAAGCACTGGCAAGGAGGAGCACCAGGCGCCACCTACGTCCAGCGTGGGAACTACTGAAGAGGGACATGATGTTCATGACCAGCTCCTTGATCACTCCTCGAGGAAACGGTCTCCGTTTCACCGTCTCCAAGACAAAGAACGGGACGACGGTGTACAGGAGGTTGGCGAGAGCTATGCCTACGGTTATGGAGTAAACGAGGATGAAATCGATACCCGTAGACTGGAGAATTTCGCCAATGGCGAACTGGATGATGCCATAAGACAACTGGATGATGCCATCTAACATGACCAGGCGGAATGTGCGAGCTTTACCCACGTAGATGTCGGCCACGTAGGCTTCGGCTATGATGGCAGTGAAGACGGCATCGCCAGCCAAGCCAAGCATGGCTTCCCCTACGATGAGCAACGGGAGCGGCAGCTTGAAGATGGCGATCACAAGAAACACTGCCGATCCCAAGAAGTGTCCGGTGGCGTTGATGATGAACATGGGTCTCCTCCCGACAAAATCACTGGCTGCGCCGAGCACTAGGGCCACAACTATCGGTGGAAAGACCGACATATCCTTCATCCAAGTCACCCAGGTTGATGTTTGGTCCTCGATATACTTATCAGTGGGGTCCTGACTGGCGCAGCTGTTCTGACTTGTCGGGAGGGTGTAGTTGTATTCATCAGCTAGCCGATGCTCGATGTACTGGGATCGTAAAGTGACGAGCGCGCCCTGGACGCAGTCGATGAAGATCAGGATAGGTTCCACTGTCAGGCAGCGCCTGGAGGCCCGATGAAAGTTGGCGTGTTTGTCCTCCATCTTAACTGAGGTCCTCTGGCGCCATGTAAGCGGTGTTAAATTCTAACCTTCACAACGAGAAAGAAGGTAGAAAAATTGCGTTATTGACAATGCTTGGCAATATCAAAGAGCTTTCGATATTGGGGAATGCGTTTGCTTCATAGGCGGAAACACTTACAACACGTTTGCATGAATGCGAAGAACTACTTTAAACAGCCAAGGGCAAATGAACGCCAGACTTGGGGTTTGTAGACTAAGTTTAAAAGGAAACACAAATCAGTATTTCTGAAAAATAAAGTACTTGACAGTGTTGCACAATAAAACGATTGTGAAAACAGATAATTGAGCCTAGGCTATACTGTTATTCTCGAGAACACTTTGATGCTAGAGGTTAGTAACATGACAATGGAGATAATTGGGTGTGCAACACGTGCCGGGTGGTCCCTTTGGTGCATTTAATCACGTGCTTTCTCATTGTTTACCTAATGCCGTGGACATTAGCCAACTACAAGATAGGGTGGAAGTTCAAGTACCGAACAGGTACCGGTAAATATCGTTGGCCGTGTATTTGCTTCCAGATTCGGAGATAAGCATTGATCAGCGGCGTCTACATGTCTTGCATCAGCTGCAAATTGACAGAGGCACCTGTGTATAGCTGGGTATAATATGGGTCAAAAAGCATGCCACAACCAAGAATGGGGACGAGGAGTGTGTCTGTGACGAAATTCTACATTCTTTGAGATAGCTATCACAAGTACAGTTTCATCGACCGTGGTATTCAATTGGTGATTAAATCACACCCTCGACATCTATCCATCTACCCTTGGACTAGTGTTGTCTATGGATGCTAATGGTGTTTAATTTACACTTAAGTTGTTGCAGTCAAGGAAGGTTCCACCCCTAAGGTTTTGTTGGGGCCAAACGGGTTTTGAGGGACCAAAAAGTTTATGTTTTAACGTAGCATTTTGTAACCTTTCCAAGGAGTGAGAATACATTTTAGGGCTTTTTACATGTTTGTTGAAGTAAAGGAAATATAATGGAAAATATTGCCTTTCATTACTGAAAAGGTGCTCCTTTTGGGGGGGGGGGGCAGAGCCCCTGTTGTCCCTCCTGATCCGCCTTTGCTACCGGTACAGCGCGGCGACATTGGTGACCAGTGACTGCGGCACAATAGTCCGCGGTTTATTTAGGCCGCTATGCTCGCGGGACACCTGGCGTTCGAATTTACCGCTGTGTTGTAACTACATGTACATAAAGTCCACGTTTTGAACCTCACTGATGCAGTTCAGTGAACAGCAGAGGTGGATGCCCTTGTGTCTTTCAGAATTGGCACATTACCTTTATCTTCGCCTTCAGGAGGAGAGTGAACCGATGGAGACGGTATCACAAGAGATACCGTCACTTTGACAAGAGCTTGTGCAGTTTTGGTACGGTATCGTTCGACTCGGCCGCTTTTTGATTCATGATTGCCATATTCATCATTGAAGTCACTTCCTAAAGACCCTTATTTAACTTTATTTCAATGGTGCGTACACGGCTTTATGTAATGGCGTGGCAGGGGCGCCACGGGTTCACATGCCCCTAACCCAGAGCGTGTGGAGCTGTTCCGAGATGAGTGTCTCAACTGTTGGAACCAAAATGGTGGATTATGCGTCAGTGCACATGTGCAGTAGCATCGAAACAATAGCTGCATAGTGTACTGCCAGTTTGGTTCCAAAGTCTGAAGTTGCCGCTACTTTCTGGCCAGCTTAAAATTTCGAAAAGACGGAAGAGGAATTCTATTTGGTTGAAACCAAACAACTGAACTCAGTAGGTGGCAGAGGCGTAGCCACGGGGGCCTGGGGGCACGTGCCCCCCCCCCCCTTCTGAAAAAATACGTATGGATGGATATTGAACAAGACTAACAAAAACTTGCCCCGAAAAAACCACACCACTGAAAGCTGGTGATCCTGCCATAAGATGCTGGTGCCCCCTTTGTGACCCCCACTATTAAAATCCTAGCTACGCCACTGGTAGGTGGTCTATCTCTTAAAAACAAAGCCCCATGAGGGGGCAAGTTATCCAACACATATTGCCATCTCCTGACCCAAAACTTGGATACGCCATGTCCTTGTTCTCCCCTCAAATTAAGCGCTGGGATCTCGCCGTAAGGCTGTCGGGTAATGATTGTGTTTCTGGTGATGTAAAAATTTACCTACACTATGCAGAAACAATAAAACACACTCTTCACTCCACCTAATTCTCTGTTGAATACTCTCCGAATTTCTGTTCCATTTTTACCAGGAAATAAATACAAGTCATGTAAGAATAAATTTCTATAAATCTGGACAGTTATTGCATGGTGCCCAGATATTTCACTGCTAATCGAATTGACATAGGCCTTACATATGAACACAGGGTATAGAAAATTGAAGTGATTTTTTCGATCTTATCAGCTTAAAACCTAACTAAACGATAAAGGGTATGCACATCAAGGTGAAGCTTTAGTGGATGCTATATTATTCTTAATTTGAACGTTGTATCAAAATAACTCGCAACTGCCAAGTAGAAATGAAAATTAGCCTGCTGCTGCCGAGGCTCGACCAATTTAATAAAAGATTACTCGCAACCTGCCGAGATTATAAATTAAATGTTACCGTCAAATTGTAGACAAGGTAGCTAGGACTCGGCTACGTGGACCCGTCAGCTGTGAGGGGCAAACGCCACCGAACCAGTTTTCGAAGCCCACGCATCCGTGAAGGACAAAACTTCGACATAAGTATGAAGGACTTCGTTGCCTTAGCGCAGTCGTCGTGAGGAGAGAGTGGGGGCTTTGTTGTGGTTGTTTTGTTTTAATGGCGCTTTCAGCAACTCAGGCTATTTGCGCCAATAACTGTACGTTTATTCATACACTTTATTAATCAGCATCACAATTACGGAATTAGGAAGAAGGTCCGGTTTTAGAGGCAGGAGGAAACCGAAGTGCCCGGAGAAAACCTGCGAGAGCGAGTATGGACTGGAAACCAAATGCACTTAAACCTTGGGCCAAGCCGGGACTCGAACCCGGGCCTCATTGTTGCAAAGCGAGGAAAGAACCGCTACGCCCCCTAGGCTGTTTTGTCCACGCCGAACCTTTTATGAACGCGTTACGCACCAAGGGTTGCGGAGAAAAGGACATGGTTCCACCTACTATAGTTAGGCTTTTTATTAAACAACCACCTGGACGCATGCTTGGGCCAATTAGAAACAAAATGAAGGAATGCACTACAAAGCGCTAACCTTTTAAATCAAGCATGCCGAACTTGATTTACTCGGCGACCTAAAGACTAATTATTCTTCATTTTTGGTCAATTTATTACTGTTCTTTACTATCCTATTTAGACTTTTTCCCGACTTTAACGGAAGTTATATGTAAACTAATCTTTAATCTACATAAAATCTTTAAAAAGATTCTTTATAACTGAAGTTACATTAATTTAAACAGGAGTCAATAAATTATCCAAAATCAATAAACGATAATTCAGCCATTTATGGCGCTCCATGCTCAATCGTCACACACCCATCCTCATCAACGCAATGGTGAATATGTTTTGTTGTTTTCTTCTATTTCAGATTATACTTTTAAGTTAGCGCAAAGTTTAAAACAATTCAGTATGGCCAATAATTCTGCGAATTTCAGACAAAAATACAGGAAAATACGTCATTCATAAATAGCCTCATTTTCATAAAGCCCAACGCCTCTCTTTTTGTCCCTCCATCGCTAAAATGCCAAGGAAATCTTTAACACACCCTCTTAAGATTTTGCCGGCAAACCCACACACGATGCCCTCCCTATACACCAATGCCCTGTTAAACTGCCCAGAAAAAGTTCCGGCCATGGTCAAAATTGAGACTTTGGATGTGGCAAAGGAATGCATAATCCATTCAGATCATAGCTAGTGACTTGGCTTTTGACGGGATGACCTGTAAGTTATGATGGACTTCCGATGAACTCGAATGCAACGTTTCTTTTGATTCATCGGCTCGACAGAGGATGCCGGAAAACAACCCCGGCATATATGACTTAGGTATCTTTTCGCAACAGGTGGCCTGACAGGGATTCGAATTACAAATAATTATCACACAATTATAGGATGTTTACCGGGACTTCCTGGGAATTGCGGGATACAGTGCGCAAAAAAAAAATCGTAACAGCAAAATCGCAAAGAAAACTCTAGAGTTCCACGGAGTTTGGCATACTTCTGTGACCGTGTACATGTTGGAGTTTCGTTATTTTTGCCCTCCCTGTCGGTAAACTGTTTTAACAAATGTAACAAATGAACAAAAATTACTTGTATAAAATTTATTTAAGATGCCATCAAAGAGTGACACGACCCTCCCCCCAAAAAAACTTTCGTAGCTTCAGATAAACGACTAAAAGCTCCAAACGGTTCTATAGATTTTCTTGGAGGGGTTCCGCGAAAATAGCGACGATTTAAGTGCAGAATATGGTCTTAACCTCCAGCGGGAGCAGAAATTGTTGGGTCGATTGTCGGGAACCCCTTCTCAATGCGAAAAGAGCACCCACGTACAGAGAGTTTGCCAGTTACGAAGAATCGAAGTCAGACGCGTGGGCAAGGCTACTCTGGCTTGTCTTTCTCGGTGGGGTTGAATCCGTTCTCAACAGCACAGGAAACAGTCTCATCCAGCTGCTTGAAGTTAATGTCCTTCGGCTGGAAGATGTGCAAGATTCTTTGGAAGAAGAGGGTTCAAAAATTGAAAGAATAACTATCTTGCTTGTGTGCTTAAAGACAAATCGGAGAACCGATCATTGGTGGCATGCGCACGTTCACGTTCTTAAACCTGGTACAGTCACATGTAACGCGCTTGCACCTCATCAGCGTGTTTCCCGCGCAGTAATGGCTTCATATACCTGTCGCCTAGTAATTGGTCGATACTTTGGGAATAAATGTCATAAAGGGCTAAAGTCGAGTTTCTCAATAGTTTCAGTCGTTTTCCAGTTTAAGAATTACGACTTGTCACTCAAACTTCGAACTTTTTGCCAGCACATTTTCTGATTGTTCACGATCGAGTAAACAGGAGGAAGTACAAGTCTTGGCGAGTTTAGGCCCTACCACCACTTTTTTGGAGACAACATTTTTCATTCACTCGGAACAGTGTGAACAGCATAAGGCCACAATGATCATTTCACCAAAAAAAATCATGACTTGCCGTTAGTGTTTCCAATATTGGCAATAAGATGCAATTACGGATCAGAACTTAGAAACATTAACCGTAAACGTAGAGGCTTACACATTGATCGTTATGGGTAGCAAGAGGATACCAGCGGCCATGTAGTACGTGACGGTAGGGTGTTGGTCCCCTTTGGGCTTGTTCAGCTCTAGCTTCAGCACGCCCATGAGTAAGATGGGCGACAGGAAACGGGCCAGGCTGATCACCACGGCTAAACATCCAAAGACAGCACCTGGGGTGTCGGCAGACAAGAAGATGGCGTTAAGAACGAGTTGTCACCATCTTTGGCAACCTTCACCAATCACAATTATCCTCATTACTAGAGCACCGGCTATTCTTACCTTCCCAAACTACCCTCATGGTACCCAAATCAACCTCTACCCAAATCGCCACCTAAATGAACAACTGCCAAATCCCCTATACACACCATAATTAATACCAACAACAACGCACCGGTATTAAACCATCAGTACAGCCGGGATTGCAATTACTCCCATCAGTATAGCTGGTGTATAAACAACAAAATCAAACCACCTTCTCTAGCAATCGAGGAGGGCCTGATTGTCCTAGCAACCCTGCAATCCACTCTAAGGAAAGACTCATCCACCTGAATGATGATATACCTTGTTCCTTGTCGTCTACTTGCTCCGACAGTTTGGCTTTTACGATCGGCAGGGGTACCAGCAGGAACATACCTATCGTGGGGGCTGTTGGGAAAACAGGCAAATAAATAAGAAAATGAAAAAGAAATCCAAAGATAAATCAATTCCTTGCCAATAGGAATTGTAAATTGGTCGTCTTTCAAGGCGTGACAGTTTTACACCATTCAAATGTATACCTGTACAAGTTGCTCAAACAGCTCACGTAAAATAGGCTTTACTGGCGACAGGACTGATACTACGGTTGCTAAAGGTTGCACAAGATAATGCTTATCAAAATACACTATTTGGCTCTCAAGGCACGTGCCCTCGTCGAGGCAATTGGACATTATGCCTCGAGTATCGATGGTGAAAGGTTGATCACACCAACTTTGTGTCAAAAGTTTGCTCCGTGAAACAGTAGCTAGTAGATGCATTTTGGAGAGGATTAAACATAGAAGACAAGATTCCTTGACAGTTTAAAACAAAAGTATGTAGTCCTTCAACTTTTGGCCGATATTTGGAATACATTTCACTGAAACAGTGTTTATTTTATTTCGTTTTTGTTGGATTTTTAAAGGACAGAATTGCGTCTATAGTCCTTCCAGGCCCCGCCCTTACCCCTGATGCCAGAATCGCTCGTTGGTAATCTTTTTTTCACCAGAATAATTCACGTGAGCAATTTTGTCCGCAACGATCCAGTCACGTTTTGAAATAGAGTGACTTCTTTTCAGATGACAGGTTGTATTTTGAGGCAAAGCACAGCCGGTCTCCCTCTACTTAAAAACAAATATTCTCTCTGTCGGCTTCGGAAATTCTCAGTGAGTGTCATTGCGACGTTGTTGTAACACCTGTGCATTTTTTTCTTAATACAGTGTATTTCTGCAAATATGGGAGACCTATTTGAGAACCGATTTTTATTTAATCCCAAAAAATCCCATTGAAAATATCCAGCAAGTGATGGGAATTTTTCGGAATTAGACAAGGCTTGCTGTAAACTTTGAAGGGTGGTTTTATGCAAAGTGAGGATTTAATCAGGCGTTGTACAACGCAAATAGTGAATGTTTATAAATACAATGGATGGAATATCATTCGGCGACGGATTGAATGCTGTCTTCAATTCCATTTGGCTTCTCCTCGTGGAATCGAGCATTTTATCCGTCACCTCATGGAGAATTATTCTTACCATTCCACTCGTAAAAGAGTCATCATTTACAGACTGGCATTCGTCATTTTGACATACTGACGTGCATTACACATTTGTAGGGTGTACTCACATAAAAGTCGCAATCGTGAATGGGGGCACCGGTGGAAAGGGGCACTTGTAAAAAATAAGTGTGGTTAAAAAACTATATCTCAGAATGTTCAGTTGTTTATCCTCGTGGGAGAGCAGTGGAGGCAGATGTCCCTCCCCAACAATCCCAAAGCATGTTGCCAATTTGTTAATTGCCAATATTTTAGAAACGGTACAGTCACTGCACCTAGTCACTCTCTGCACGTAGAACCGTGAATAGGTCCATCTAAATTTTAGGACCAGTTGCCAGCCCAAATTAATGTCGCGTGACTGTTTTTGATTAAGCTTATTTTGACGTCCAAATATGTTCATTGTTTACATAGAAAAGTTTCTTTTTTTAGTATTTGTATTAGCCAGCCTTGATGACAAACTAAAATAGTTCGTCTTTATTAAAGACTACCAGCCGAATTAACTACCACTGTTATTTCACACAAATAACTCATGTGACCTGATTGTAACACCTTAGTAGGTCCGTTCAACTCTTAACGTACCCAGGAAGGCCAGCCAGAGCGTTGTAGGCGCCAGTGCCGTGGTTATCATGTAGCCGATGCCGGATATAAAACCGATGTACACCATCCAGTATGAAGACATGCAAAGCCGAAACACTGGTACCGCGACAATAGCGACTGCAGACACCGAAAAGAGAATGGATTAGAGATTGAGTAAAACCCATCGCTCTTAGCGGGGTAGAATGGCAAACAAGAACATCTTGAAACTTATTTCGTGCTGTACTGGATGATGTTCTTTTTTTTTTTAATGAAAAGTTGTGCTAGGGTATAGCACGTCCTGCTCGACGGGTGATTCACAATAGTGCGCCTCCAACAGTTTGCAACGCGTTGGCCAATCATAACGCGTGAAATCCGTCGACCCTTTCCAAACGCGCATTGGGTCGACATATTTCGCGCACTGTCATTGGCCAACGCGTTGCAAACTCTTGGAAGCGCACTATTGTGAATTGCCCGTATTGAGGAAAAAACAATACTTCAAGCAGTACAAAAAGATGCACAACATAATTTCTAATCAAAGGCTACCATGGGTGACGCAAACAGAAACTAAATACGGGAAACCATAGCTCAGCAGTGAAGGAGTATGTCAGAACAGCATGAGAATCACTCATTCTTTGGGGGCGGGGCTGGAAAACACCTCAAGGGTGTCAAAAGGCCACTAAAAATTTAACGTGTCAGATACATGTATGTCCAAATAAATTATGTCCAACGGTAGGAATGAGTGCATCGTGAGTGTCTTGCCTGGTTACGTCGATGTTCATGATTAGAATTTGAGCTCAACTATTCTCGACTTCATTTCATTGCACCAAAATCAAAATTGTTATCAAACCTGTTTCCAGGGCAAGTATGCAACTGTAACCCGATAATCCATGATTATCGGGCCCCGGTAGCTAGAAGTATTAAATATGAATATTTTAGAAAAGAATTTTTGGTTAGCCGTCGAACCAGACTGAATATCTAAGTGACCTCACCTATTGCTGGTAGCACGTTAATGATGGCGCCGTATGCACCCACAATCTCTGGCGTCCAACAGAAGGGTGGAGACAGTCCATAGATGGTGATGTTGCCTCCAGCTGCTTCGAAGATTAACGTCCAGAGGCAAGCGTTAGCAAGCAGCAGTGAGAGACTCCACCTACGTCCAGCGTGGGAACTACTGAAGAGAGACAGGATGTTCATGATCAACTCCTTGATCACTCCTCGAGGAAACGGTCTCCGTTTCACCGTCTCCAAGACGAGGCCCGGAGTGATGGTATACAGGAGATTAACAAAGGCCATCCCAGCGGTGATGCCGTAAACGATAATGAAGTTGATGCACGTTGTCTGCAGGATCTCTCCAATGATAAACTGGATGATTCCAAAGGAAAACAGGATGACAGCGTCAATGATGACCAGACGGAATGTACGGGCTTTACCCGAATAGATATCGGCCACGTACGCTTCGGCTATGATGGCAGTGAAGACGGCATCGCCAGCCAAGCCAAGCATGGCCTCTCCTACGATGAGCAACGGGAGCGGCAGCTTGAAGATGGCGATAAACAGAAACAATGTCGATCCCAAGAAGTGTCCAGCTGCGTTGATGATGAACATGGGTCTCCTCCCGACAAAATCACTGGCCGCCCCGAGCACTAGGGCCACAACTATCGGCGGAAAGACCGACATATCCTTCATATATGTCACCCAGGTTGATGTTTGGTCCTCGATATACTTGTCAGTCGGATCCTGACTGGCGCAGCTGTTCTGACCAGTCGGGAGAGTGTAGTTATATTCATCAGCCAGGCGATGCTCGATGTACTGGGATCGTAAAGTGACGAGTGCTCCCTGAACCATGTTGATCAGAATCAAGATAGGTTCCACGGTTATGAGGCGCGTCGAAGCCCGTTGATAATGGCGATGTCTCTCCTCGTATGTACTCAGCTCATCGTCCTTCACGGCAGTTGACTCCTGTTAAATAAAAATTGGTTAATTCCTTCACTTTATTTGAAAGTGATGAAAGCAAACTCCAATTTGTTTTTTAAATTAAACAAAGCAACTAAACAGTAAAAATAAAACGGTAAAGAAACTGAACAACGAAACAACGTAACTATCCCATTTTTCCCTTAAAAAGGCCCCGGCCTTTTAATATCCATTCAAGCAGTTCAAAAGTGGGGTGTCTCTCTAGTTCTCCAACCATGGTTATAAATTTCTCTTTTTAGATAAATTTGTGTCCTAATTCGGTTTCAGAAAATAGTTCCATTATTTCAAGGAAAAAGATTTCAAGTCAAAATGGATGCAGTCTGTTAGTAATATGAAACATGCCAGGTCTGCACAATGCTTGGGCAAATGTACACCAACTTGCAAAAGCGAAGTCTAAATTTACAAGATCAGAGGGAGAATGCTTTGGCGAGAGTTAACTCCCAACTAAAGGAATAAGCCTCGGCTTCAACTCCAACAAAAGGAGCAGTTCAAACCTCAAAGTTTTACCTGAATCATCATCGGTCGATGACGGTTAACAGATCGCTAAAGTAAAAAGCAGACAGACGGTCGAGAAGAGGTCAGATGCGTCAAACCCACACCAGGAACAAAACTATCCATACACTATAGTTCCTGTTACTTGGCCTTCCTCAAGCTGAACTACCTCGTGACCAGACAACGATTCAATGTTTGAAGTTCAAGTGCCTCTCTGGGACTTTAGTCTATTTGTTCGGTGATTTCAACAACGCACCACCAATCCGTTGCAACATAGAGAGTGCCGTATTTCTCAGGAAATTCAAATAAAAGTGGGTTTATATCTTCTGACGGACTTTACAAAGCTTGAAAGTGTCGTTTTTGTGTTAATTAATTAAGGCAGATCACTGCATACAGCCCGGATAAAAAATGTCTTGACTTGAGGAAAAGGAAAAAACGGGAGACGTATATCACCAAGTGACACGTATTACCCTTACCCGCAGTGTTTAGTTTATGGTGTTCCGACTATACTGTATTTTACAGCGTCGATAGGTTACATAATAAGCTAGGAAGCATTGGTGTTTGGACAAATTCGTTTTATTAGACTGATAATTTTAAGAACAAGCAAAGACAAAATGTTGACCGAATCAGCCGGTTCGGTACTTCAAAAAGAAAGGTCATTCGGGAACAAAAGCACGCGTGCATGTCCACGAATGGCCGAGCCGATTGGCGCGCTTCATTTTGGGCATGCGCTGTTGGAATATCAAACTTCTTCATTATTTTGTTCCGAGTTTTCTGAGTTCTGAGTTCAGAAGTTTTGCAAAAATAACATGTATTTAATAATTTTCCATAGCAGGGAAATGAATATTCCTAAATAGAAAATAATTCAGCACTGTTATAAAAGCATTGACCCTCAAAGAACGTACAGGGACACCGCTGAGTTACGTGCCACTAATATATCAGCGATAACTAGTCCTAAGTTCCCCGGCGTTCGAGCGGCCAACCCACAAACATCAAATCGAGCTGTTCACGAACATAGAAGAAGAACCCACCTACCTGAACTCAGCCCAAACTTATCCACTTCAAATAGCGCCCTCCACACAAGTGACACAATTTTATGACTGGTGTGGAGGTTAAGGAGTCCTTTTCTTTTTCTGTATTGTTTCAGTCGATATTTCTCTTGGCTAAACAATAGTTTGGCCAATATAAATATCAACTACAATTTTAAGAAATATACTTAATTAATATGTTATATGGTTAACATCTTTATAAGTGCGATACTTAAAACTGTCTAACTTAGCTCACATAGGAATGACTGGTCTTGAATTGCGGGAGTTCTATTAATTACGAATGCTGAATTTTATATCACATGTCCTTTGGAATCTTGTGAGCTAAATCCTTCGTACAACAGACAACTCGTAAATCATTCACTGGTTTTATTCCTGTGCTTCAATTAAACTCAGTCTTCATGGCACCGTAATTAAGAACCCTTAAGCTTAGTTCAGAGGAGACGTGAGTTGCCTGTTTCAAGATGGCGTAAATGGCGCAGACTGGTCGCTTTCTAATGTAAAAATGTGGATTCATCAGACATCCCGCTAACTCATGTCGTTGGCGCATTTTCTCAAGTTTTAGTTCCGTCTTAACTGGGATTCACGAAACCTCATTACTTTGATACTGCCTGGCAACGCTAGCGGAATAAAATATACAGAACCCAGACATCCGTAAAATAGCTTATTAAAATTAATACTTCTAATGAGCCCCCATGATGGAAAACTATGTGTGGTTAAATGAGTTTTTCATGATTTCCTAATCAGACAGATTTTATCATCACCATGGTCGCGGTGTGTGGAGATTGTACATAGAAATTGAACACTGACCTTTGAGGAACTGGACACATACGGTTTATATCCAGTAGGTTCAGAAGTGCCCAATGTAATAAGGACGAGGGAGCATGAGGGAAAACAGACAGCTCAGAGAAGTGTCTCTCAAAGAGCAGCAAGATCTCACCCGACAAAAAATGCAAAGTGCGGGCGATGGTTTCCCTCCACGAGTCCGAAGCACTCGCATCAATTTCTACATCACTCTCTAGTTCGAAGTCTGCCTAATTGTTTCACTCACAACCACGTCACTACCAGTCATTTCTCATTGAAAGGTTATCCATCGGGAATTTTTCCACGAAGTGTAATCAGTCCACTCTGTGGTCAAAATAATTTAAAACACTTTCGGATCTTTTGTACACGAACATTGCCCACGGCACGTGCTGATTAAATTATTACGTCAATATCATGAACGTGCCCCCCCTTCAATTTGGAGTACTACAAGGGGCTAAATGTTTGACAGTCTACCTGTTATAAAAAATGTGTTTTTGGACTTGTCACCTGTGCAGAACTGACTCTTTTTTATAAATTGAATAATACGAACGATGCGTTCCTAATCAATGGTGTGCAAAATGTTTGAACATGCAAGTAGAGATGAGATAGCTATGAGGGCGCACTGCACCCCAGCAGAGCTGAGAGAGTACGGCATCAAGGCACGGACGTATATAAAGAAATTTGGACTCGCAATGCCCTTAGCCCTAACCCCCAAGGGTGTATGTAAAATCGTATTAAAAATGGAGGATTTGGGACTGTTAGGGTTGATTTTAGCTTATAGAGATCATTGAATCCACTAGCGGCCATTTTACCGAGCCGAATACAAAGCTTTCCTGGCAATGCCCGCCATTGTTCTTCCTGACGTCAATAGAAGCGAGCCAGCCCGCGCATTTGTATTCAGCTCGGTGAGATGGCCGCTGGTTGGTTTCTGTTTCATACAAAGGCCTTGCAATTCAAGTCCAGGGTTTTTTTTATATACGTCCGTGCATCAAGGGTGCAGTCCACGTCTTATTCAAGCAATAATTTCCGCCAAGCTTATTAGCATTAAAAGTGCCCCTCTGTATCTTTTTTTAAAAGGGGGATTGTTTGGCCCCCAAAATGGTGAGATTGTGTAAATCTGTGCTAGGATCAAGTCCCCGATTCTTTGGGCTTCCATCTGAGGGCAGAAGGGATAAAAAATACGGTTGAAAAATGTTCCCAAGGACCCGAGAAAGTAGAGGGATGCCATCTGTGCTGCGTGCTGACTTCGGAATTTCGACTTTGGGGGTGGTGGTTTTGTTTTGGGTGAAAAATAAAAAATGTAATTGGTTAACCCCCCGAAAATTGAAAAGAAAGTGAAAGATTAATGACCAAATAACAATTAATTTTGGGTGGAAGATACCCCAGGGATATTGGTTTGCATGTTATTGAGCTTCGACCAATGGTGATTTTACACTGTTTCCAACGAGGCCTGAATTAGTGGACTGTACCCATCCATATGAAGCAAACGATGGGACAGACGGATCCCCCCCCCGCCTTTGTGTTGGCCATAGTTATAGGCCCTACTGGTAACTCATTAATTCTTTCCAGACATCTTATAGGGGGGATGTATTAAGTAACAATAGGCTGGAGTGTGTATAGGGATGGGACTTGTTGGGGAGGGGTACCCCTCTGTCCCATTTCATGCCTGGTATATACCCATAAGCTTCAGATTTTGTTTAACAATATGGCTGCTCACCTGTGTACAGTAAGTAGCGTAATAATTGTATACCAACTGGTCGTGTGCACTGGCGCAAACACCTGCCACTTTGTTTCTAGCAGTATATTATGTGACACTCATACACGGCTCTATCTGCACCCAGCGAACGAGATTAGACATAGAAAGGGCGCCATTCGTTGCGCATCTATCTGCCACGTACGTACGTACACGCGGAATCGATTATTTTTCAAGTGACATTCCAATGAGCTCCCAACAAAAATACATGTACCTTACGAGCGCCTCGTAACGGTCGTGGAGACAGCAAAAGCTATTAATCGATTGTTCATTTGCCGAGGCATGTATCATGGAGCCATAGCTAAACACATCATCAACAGATGTACTTACTGTAAAAGTGGAGTAGTTCGTAGATCGTGGCATAATCGCCTGGTCTCTGTGTTCATGTATAGCAATAATCAACCCGTTCTGTACTCAGACACAAGTGGTTGTCATTGACATCGAAAAGCTGCGGGAAAACTCTACTACTCGACAGCCAAGTCAAAGGATCTTGGTCACCTGATCGCTCATCTGGATGAGTTCCGGATATCGCTGCCACATACTGAGCGCTAGTTACAACAGTCCACTTTACAAAAGAACAATTCGACTTTGTGAAGCTTTAATCCATGGTAAAGCCTTGACAGAACAAGAAATGGCCTTGCCGTTCACTGGACAGCTGTGCATGTTCGTGGCTAATGAGGAATACCAAGTTCTAGTAACCAGGAAATAAAAAAGAAACCATGCACCAGAGTTGTAGATCTTCGGTCACAAGTCAGTCCGCAAGTCAACTCATAGGGCATTTCACAAGTCAATGCGGAACTAAAGATATGAACAATAACAAAGGAATGCCTTTAATCGTCACATTCATTTGAATAGCTTTCGAGTTGACTTGTAGGTGAATGACATGTGACTTACTTGTGGCTTGTGGTAACCTGCAGTGACTTGTGACTGAATCGATCAACTCTGCCATGCACAAACCAGACATTTTGACCTTACTCAGCACATACGCAAGGTAAGGTGAGCAAATGACGACTGCTGTGCGCACTGAGAACCCGTCGGCGACAAAAGCTGGGGAAAAAAATAAACTGCATTGTTTTTGTCCCTCCCTCTTTCTGTCTTTTACTGATTGGCCAAAGCATAAAACAAACAAAGTAGAAAAGAAACATGAAAATTAAGGTAAATGGGAAGTATATAAATAATTGGAAAAACTGTAAAAGAAGTTCAACCCACGTAAAAGGAGGGAATTTGAGTTTGGAATTTACATCCACAGAAATAAAACTTAGTACAAGGAAAAACAAGTCAAAAATTGTTTTGGTGGACAACACCAAACAGGAATTCAAATTTCCCAATTTTAATAGGATTCTTCAAGTTGAGGGTCTGATTGATAAAACAGGAGGTCTGAAGAGATCGGCGAAACACACTCACACTCTTAACATGAATCGAAGTTGCAGGATATTTACTACAAAAAGTACAGTTTCGGGAATCTCTTCATCCAATTAAATAAAAAAGTCATTGAAAGCAAATGGCCGCGTGAAACGTCTCAAAATAAAGAGCTCTATGTCGGCTTTCAATTCTACATTTAAATGAGTGGATCACCTCGAAATCTGGATCGTCTAAATTCGTATTTAAAGCACTATACTAACCCGGGTCTGAGAACCAGACTAGTCGACAATCTGACAGGCTCGAAGTAAGTAGGCAGCAATGGAGACTACAGGTGGTTGATTTGGATTAGAGAGGGTCAGTCCGATCCAATGCCCGATGGTGGAAATCGGAATCTGATCCGAATAATAAAAAATGAGAGTTTAAACACTGAATTGTGACATTTCGCCAAACACGGCCTCCCCACCGGAGTCTAATTATGATATTAAAACGTAAACGCATACGACACAAGGGTTGTAAGTGGTAACCGTGTGGGGACTCGGGAGCAGCAACAGCAGACGGGTTCTTGCATTTTAAGCAAGTCGAAAACAAAGTCGGAGTTTGTTGGATTACGGGACAGTTGATCAATCTGATCCAATATTACAGTAGAAATCCGATGAGAGCAATCCGACTGGCCACGTTCAATCCGATCCGATCCCAGGAAGCCTTAATTCGTAGCAGCTATGGGGGCGCTCTGTGATTGTAACCACTGACTTGGTGGGGCATGCCACCCCGAATAGCCCAAAGTTTCATGTCTGAGACTGTTCACTTTATAAAAACATGTGGCCGACAGAAATCATATCTAAATTACGGACAAATAGTGAAAAAAAAGTTTGTTTACATCTGGCGCGGCAAGTGTTTGGAGTTTGCGTCTCATGCGTGTTTTCCGGTGCGAAAGTGAAAGCCATCCATTACTGAGCCATCGAACTAGTTTCCCGTCAAATAAGATTAATGCTGCAGACACATGTAATGCATGAGATAAATGTAACGCAGGAGACACAATGTAATGCTGGAACAACAGTCAAGAGGTTAATGACTGTACAAGCTGTGACGGTCGCGGGTGCTAAAGCCCGGGCAGACACGAGTACTTTTCACAGTATTTCGTGAACCAGAAAAGTGAAGTTCCTACCAAAGGAGCCTCCTTTGCTAGGAAAGTCACGATTCTCTTGGTCCAGTGCGGGGCTCATTGCTTTAAGCTGAGACTCCACTACAAAAAGGTACTCATTAATGGAAAACGATTGGCATTAATAATTTGTGAATGGCAATTGGAAACGCAGTCAATATGTTATCCTTTTAAATGTTGCTTTCTGTAAAGGGCGAATCCTGTTGCTGCGAGTGTTCGCAAAGTCCAGTAAATTACGGGTTCGAGGTTCGTGGCCTGCCGACTCAGAGGCCTCCCTTGTATGGTTTGCTCGACCCCTTTTGGTTTATGAACTGCCAGGCAAGGAGGAAAATAATGTGGTGGGCCGGGAAACCCGAGTGCTTAGAAGAGTCCTACATGAAGGTTGGTAACTGGGATTAATAGCGAGTTTCAGGAGTCTGTGCGTCAGACTGCTTGGTCAATGCCACAAAACCTTTTCAAGTTTCCCTCAGCACATTTCTTTTTATCCTGAGTCGGTGCTGAACCCTCCACGAATTTTTCTGAGGTTTGCATACAGTGAGTTATATTGCCGATGTTCTGCATCTGTGTGCAATGTCTCATCCAGCGACGGGAAGAAATATCTCATCACCGTTCAGGACTCAGGCTCAGGTTTTAGAGAAGACAGAAAGTTTTTAAATAGTAAGAGGGTAGCCGACGGGTCAGGGGTCACTCTTCGATCGGCTTAGTCTTCATTTCCGGTTTAGCCTGATGTTTTTACCGCTTATTTGAAATTGTATAGCTCTTTGATGTGCCATATCTTGCCACTGGAACAGAGAAAAAAGTGCTATCGACCCAAAGAAAGACTGACATTTTTTTTTCATTTAATTTGAGCATTTCTGGCTTGCAGTTAAGTAGTTTCGACATCAGAGACGAAGCCTAGAATATCGGCCGCCGTGAAACTTTTATTGGCGCATGCACCGGAAAAGTCTCATCACGTGCACGTATATTTTAGGGGTGCCTAGATTCATGAAGTAACCGGTACGCATGGGATGTCCGTCTTGGTACTATGTCTATTCGTACAGCTGTTTAATACATTATTGCTTACTGGTACCTATCCTCTTTGTCAAGCTGGCTTCACTTGATTTTAAACCCCCCCCCCCATTTTGAGGCTGCCAGAACTCTAGTGTACGTGTTATTTAAAAAAATATCGACGAAAGCTATCTTATTGGATCACAATTCGACCAATGCAGACCTGCAAGTGGTTTCGAATATTTATAGAGATGCGCCCTCGGGAGGAAAATACTCTCAAGTGGTGGGCAAGGACGATGACAGCCAGCCCTTAATTCCGGTTCGTTGGAGAACAAGGGGCGGCGTTCAACTGTGGGCCAACAATAGGCTTTCCATGTATGCCTACCATCAGTAAAAAGGATCGCCTGGATAGGCCAACAGAGTACGCCATGAGACTTGCACCATAGATGAACTACAAGCTCCAAAGGTCGAGTTTGCAATAGCGCAATGTCATCGGCAAATCTGTGTTGTAGGTGTGTGTGTCAGTGCACTTCTCTACACGTCATAGGCTGTTTTCAGTTTCGCCGTGTCTTGTCTGGCATTTATTTGTGTCCTATAAGGTCACTTACTAATTCCCAAATGGGCCTAACAAAATATTTACTTCTTGGCGTGGTTGTTGGCTACGTTGGATTCCTCCTCGTTGACAGATTTGATCCAGGTACAGAAAGACGTTAAATGTTGTCGATATTTGCACGATTAGTCGATAGGCTGCCATCAGCCAGTAACCTTTTCATGCTCATTCACAGTTGTGAAAAACTGTTTCAAAAAATGGAAGGACAGTTGCAAATTTTCCGCAGAATCGACGGATCGCGCTGAGCAATCAGGCCATAGTGCAAATTTGCCGATCTCGCCCGACAGTATCTACAACCATTATTCGCTGCCAGTGGGTTGCAGTTTATGGCCATGAGTACTCTTAGTACCCAGGAGTGCGAATTGTGAAACCCTCTTGAAGCATTTAGTCATGATCCGAGGATGGTACTCGCAACTAAATATATAGGCTTAGATGTAGTTACTATAGGGCTGTAAAGCGATCTTTTTGGACATAACTGGAAGATGGCTAAAATCAGCCGGTCATATCCAAGTGTTACGAAAGTCAATGTGTGTTGTTGTCAGGGTGCAGACCACTAATTCAAGTGAGAATTTCTGACCAGCTCATAGCATTAAAAGTGCCCCCACAGTATCTTTTGAAAAAGGAGATTGTTTGGCCCCCAAAATGGTGAGATTGTGTAAATCGTTGTCAGGATCAACTCCCTGGGTCTTTGAGCTTTCATATGAGGGCAGAAGGGCTGAAAACTACGGTTGAAAAATGGTCCTAAGTGCCCGAGAGAGTTGACTGAGGGTTGCCACTTGAAAAATGGCTGCAATCAGATTTCGGAAAAATCACTTTTTGGGGGGTGATTTTGTTTTGTGGGAATAATTAAAAATGTAATTGGTTAACCCACAAAAAGAT